>JAKUCG020000246.1:0-199167 GCA_022539655.2 Ceriodaphnia dubia | reverse complement strand
AAAAAAAGTGGAATCAAGGATGGCCGCTTTTTTTGTCTTTTTTTGAGATGGAAAAAGCATAAATGTCAAAAAGGTTTGATATTTTATTGTGCCAAAAGGTGCTTAACGTGTAAGTGAAACAAAAGACGGGCGAAAAACTAAGACTAAAACAAAAGACAGATGGAAAATGTGCAAGCGATAGTCCACGCCATCTAATGAGGGAGAAAACGCGGCTAAAACAAAAGACGAGTGAAAAATGTGCAAGTGATGGAAAAAGTCTAAAAAAGCCATCTGTTGAGCCAGGCCGTAACGAATTTTAGCATTAAACCATTAAGAGCCCCCTCATCGCCGGAAGCTACGGGAAACCTTCGGTATATTCAAAAAAATGAATATTACCCTCAGGGATAAAATATGGAGTTAAAAGGATCATTTTGAGACTTTGTTCGACCTTCTAGCGTCTTTCGTTTTTGAGAACATCGAGTTGGAAGATCTTCATCAGTTTTTCGGCAATACCATATCCCTTTCTAATGGCCAAAGGTTCTTTAATCGGAAAGACCCCCCAGATCTCTGACTATATTAGAAAAAGAGGAGTTAGAAGGAACATTTTGAGACTTCGTTCGACTTTCTAGCGTCTTTTGTTGTCGAGAACATCGAGTTGGACGCTCCTCACCATTTTTTTTTGCAATACCATATCCCTTCTCATGGCCAAGGGGTTTTTAATCGGATAGACCCCCCAGAACTATGACTTTATTATGAAATTGCAATTGCGCGCCAGCCCTTCGTGTAATTAGGAACAAAATATATCTTGTAAGCTTTATAATTATGGCACACAGTCGTAGTAAATAGGTACGGCTATTACATAATTTTCAGGGGAAAATGAATTTTTTCCGATACTTTTTTATTATTATCTCACTATTTTCCTCAATATATTTGGTATGTTCTCTTCCTTTTTACTGTTATCGGCATTTTCGTAAAAAGATACGTCATCTTCGCTTCGCTTTTGTTTTTATTTTTAGTGCCCTCTAGCGGTGGTTTTTAACACTACGTAGTATTTCTGTGTTGTAATATTGGACCCTTTTCCATTTAAGTTTTTGTTTTGATGTTAATTATTTGAGTCTTTCTAATTATTAAATAGCCAAAGACAATTGTCCATATTTTCTATGTATGATGTTTGTTTTGTGAATTAGTTTCTTAATTTCCTGATATTCTACAGCCCCCTCGAATTTTCCCATAGCCATCTGTTGGAGGTAAAATGAACTAAAAAATTAAAAGTTTTAAAGTCGCACTTGGGGGAAAGTCGCTTCCTTCTCTTCGGTCCGATAAATCGGTAGAAAACCTCGGTTCCCACCTAAAGGTGGGAGACACTCGGGGATAAAAAAGGAAGTTAGAAGGATCATTTTGAATTTTTGTTCGACCTTCTAGCGTCTTTTGTTGGCGAGAACATCGAGTTGGGCGCTCTTCACCATTTTTTCTGGAATACCATATCCCTTCTAATGGCCAAGGGTTCTTTAATCGGAAAGACCCCCCAGATCTCTGATTATATTATTGATTTATATATTAGTATTAGGATCATTTTGAGTTCTTGTTCGATCTCGTCTAGCATAGAAACCGTTCTTTATCTTTATAGACACCGTTCTTCAATTGATTTCAATTGATAGGATTGAAAAGTTACTTGTTTCATAGAGACCGTTCTTCTACTTCATAGACACCGTTCTTCAACTTCTGACGCCAATTTAAAGAGAAGGCGAGGAGATAAAAAGACGTACTTGATCTCATTTTGAAGTCTTTGTTTTCATGTATGTGCTCCTAAAATATCGTGCGTATGTAAAGCCCGTGGTATGCTCAGAAAGGTTTACAAAGTTACTTGTTTCATAGATAGTTCTTCAACTTCTGACGCCAATTTAAAGAGAAGGCGAGGAGATAAAAAGACGTACTTGATCTCATTTTGAAGTCTTTGTTTTCATGTATGTGCTCCTAATATATTGTGCGTATGTAAAGCCCGTGGTATACTCAACAAGGATTGCAAAGTTACTTGTTATATAGAGACCGTACTTCAATTTCTGACGCAGATTAACAGAGAAGGCGAGGAGATAGAAGAACGTACTTTTTCTCATTTTGAAGTTTTTGTTTTCATGTATGTGCTCCTAAAATATCGTGCGTATGTAAAGCACGTGGTACGCTAAGAAAGGATTGAAAAGTTACTTGTTTCATATAGACCGTTCTTTAACTTCATAGAGACCGTTCTTCAACTTCTGACGCAGATTACCAGAGAAGGCGAGGAGATAGAAAGACATACTTGGTCTCATTTTGTAGTCGTTGTTTTCATGTATGTGCACCTAAAATATCGTTTGTATGTAAAGCCCGTGGTATGCTCAGCAAGGATTGCAAAGTTACTTGTTTCATAGAGACCGTTCTTTAACTTCATAGACACCGTTCTTGAACTTCTGACGCAGATTACCAGAGAAGGCGAGGAGATAGAAAGACGTATTTGGTTTCATTTTGTAGTCTTTGTTTTCATGTATGTGCTCCTAAAATATCGTGCGTATGTAAAGCCCGTTGTATGCTCAGAAAGGATTACAAAGTTACTTGTTTCATAGAGACCGTTCTTCAACTTCTGACGCACATTAACAGAGAAGGCTAGGAGATAGAAAGACGTACTTGGTCTCAATTTGAAGTCTTTGTTTTCATGTATGTGCTCCTAAAATATCGTGCGTATGTAAAGCCCGTGGTATGCTCAGAAAGGATTGGAAAGTTACTTGTTTCATATAGACAGTTCTTTAACTTCATAGACACCGTTTTTGAAATTCTGACGCAGATTAACAGAGAAGGCGAGGAGATAGAAAGACGGATTTGGTCTCATTTTGAAGCCTTTGTTTTCGTGTATGTGCTCTTAAAATATCGTGCGTATGTAAAGCCCGTGGTATGATCAGCAAGGATTGCAAACTTACTTGTTTCATAGAGATTGTTCTTCAACTTCTGACGCAGACGAACAGAGAAGGCGAGGAGATAGAAAGACGTATTTGGTCTCATTTTGAAGTCTTTGTTTTCATGTATGTGCTCCTAAAATATCGTGCGTATGTAAAGCCCATGGTATGCTCAGCAAGGATTGCAAAGTTACTTGTTTCATAGAGACCGTTCTATAACTTCATAGACACCGTTCTTGAACTTCTGACGCAGATTAACAGAGAAGGCGAGGATATAGAAAGACGTACTTGGTCTCATTTTGAAGCCTTTGTTTTCTTGTATGTTCTCCTAAAAAATCGTGCGTATGTAAAGCCCGTGGTACGCTCAGAAAGGATTGGAAAGTTACTTGTTTCATATAGACAGTTCTTTAACTTCATAGACACCGTTCTTGAACTTCTGACGCAGATTAACAGAGAAGGCGAGGAGATAGAAAGACGTATTTGGTCTCATTTTGAAGTCTTTGTTTTCAGGTATGTGCTCCTAAAATATCGTGCGTATGTAAAGCCCATGGTATGCTCAGCAAGGATTGCAAAGTTACTTGTTTCATAGAGACCGTTCTATAACTTCATAGACACCTTTCTTGAACTTCTGACGCAGATTAACAGAGAAGGCGAGGATATAGAAAGACGTACTTGGTCTCATTTTGAAGCCTTTGTTTTCTTGTATGTTCTCCTAAAAAATCGTGCGTATGTAAAGCCCGTGGTACGCTCAGAAAGGATTGGAAAGTTACTTGTTTCATATAGACAGTTCTTTAACTTCATAGACACCGTTCTTGAACTTCTGACGCAGATTAACAGAGAAGGCGAGGAGATAGAAAGACGTACTTGGTCTCATTTTGAAGCCTTTATTTTGTTGTATGTGCTCCTAAAATATCGTGCGTATGTAAAGCCCGTGGTATGCTCAGAAAGGATTGCAAAGTTACTTGTTTCATAGAGACCGTTCTTCAACTTCTGACGCACATTAACAGAGAAGGCGAGGAGATAGAAAGACGTACTTGGTCTCAATTTGAAGTCTTTGTTTTCATGTATGCGCTCCTAAAATATCGTGCGTATGTAAAGCCCATGGTATGCTCAGCAAGGATTGCAAAGTTACTTGTTTCATAGAGACCGTTCTATAACTTCATAGACACCGTTCTTGAACTTCTGACGCAGATTAACAGAGAAGGCGAGGATATAGAAAGACGTACTTGGTCTCATTTTGAAGCCTTTGTTTTCTTGTATGTTCTCCTAAAAAATCGTGCGTATGTAAAGCCCGTGGTACGCTCAGAAAGGATTGGAAAGTTACTTGTTTCATATAGACAGTTCTTTAACTTCATAGACACCGTTCTTGAACTTCTGACGCAGATTAACAGAGAAGGCGAGGAGATAGAAAGACGTATTTGGTCTCATTTTGAAGTCTTTGTTTTCAGGTATGTGCTCCTAAAATATCGTGCGTATGTAAAGCCCATGGTATGCTCAGCAAGGATTGCAAAGTTACTTGTTTCATAGAGACCGTTCTATAACTTCATAGACACCTTTCTTGAACTTCTGACGCAGATTAACAGAGAAGGCGAGGATATAGAAAGACGTACTTGGTCTCATTTTGAAGCCTTTGTTTTCTTGTATGTTCTCCTAAAAAATCGTGCGTATGTAAAGCCCGTGGTACGCTCAGAAAGGATTGGAAAGTTACTTGTTTCATATAGACAGTTCTTTAACTTCATAGACACCGTTCTTGAACTTCTGACGCAGATTAACAGAGAAGGCGAGGAGATAGAAAGACGTACTTGGTCTCATTTTGAAGCCTTTATTTTGTTGTATGTGCTCCTAAAATATCGTGCGTATGTAAAGCCCGTGGTATGCTCAGAAAGGATTGCAAAGTTACTTGTTTCATAGAGACCGTTCTTCAACTTCTGACGCACATTAACAGAGAAGGCGAGGAGATAGAAAGACGTACTTGGTCTCAATTTGAAGTCTTTGTTTTCATGTATGCGCTCCTAAAATATCGTGCGTATGTAAAGCCCATGGTATGCTCAGCAAGGATTGCAAAGTTACTTGTTTCATAGAGACCGTTCTATAACTTCATAGACACCGTTCTTGAACTTCTGACGCAGATTAACAGAGAAGGCGAGGATATAGAAAGACGTACTTGGTCTCATTTTGAAGCCTTTGTTTTCTTGTATGTTCTCCTAAAAAATCGTGCGTATGTAAAGCCCGTGGTACGCTCAGAAAGGATTGGAAAGTTACTTGTTTCATATAGACAGTTCTTTAACTTCATAGACACCGTTCTTGAACTTCTGACGCAGATTAACAGAGAAGGCGAGGAGATAGAAAGACGTATTTGGTCTCATTTTGAAGTCTTTGTTTTCAGGTATGTGCTCCTAAAATATCGTGCGTATGTAAAGCCCGTGGTATGCTTAGCAAGGATTGCAAAGTTACTTGTTTCATAGAGACCGTTGTTTAACTTCATAGACACCGTTTTTGAAATTCTGACGCAGATTAACAGAGAAGGCGAGGAGATAGAAAGACGTACTTGGTCTCATTTTGAAGCCTTTGTTTTCGTGTATGTGCTCTTAAAATATCGTGCGTATGTAAAGCCCGTGGTATGCTCAGCAAGGATTGCAAACTTACTTGTTTCATAGAGATTGTTCTTCAACTTCTGACGCAGATGAACAGGAAGACGAGGAGATAGAAAGACGTACTTGGTCTCAATTTGAAGTCTTTGTTTTCATGTATGTGCTCCTAAAATATCGTGCGTATGTAAAGCCCATGGTATGCTCAGCAAGGATTGCAAAATTACTTGTTTCATAGAGACCGTTCTATAACTTCATAGACACCGTTCTTGAACTTCTGACGCAGATTAACAGAGAAGGCGAGGATATAGAAAGACGTACTTGGTCTCATTTTGAAGCCTTTGTTTTCTTGTATGTGCTCCTAAAATATCGTGCGTATGTAAAGCCCGTGGTACGCTCAGAAAGGACTGGAAAGTTACTTGTTTCATATAGACAGTTCTTTAACTTCATAGACACCGTTCTTGAACTTCTGACGCAGATTAACAGAGAAGGCGAGGAGATAGAAAGACGTACTTGGTCTCAATTTGAAGTCTTTGTTTTCATGTATGCGCTCCTAAAATATCGTGCGTATGTAAAGCCCATGGTATGCTCAGCAAGGATTGCAAACTTACTTGTTTCATATAGACAGTTCTTTAACTTCATAGACACCGTTCTTGAACTTCTGACGCAGATTAACAGAGAAGGCGAGGAGATAGAAAGACGTATTTGGTCTCATTTTGAAGTCTTTGTTTTCAGGTATGTGCTCCTAAAATATCGTGCGTATGTAAAGCCCATGGTATGCTCAGCAAGGATTGCAAAGTTACTTGTTTCATAGAGACCGTTCTATAACTTCATAGACACCTTTCTTGAACTTCTGACGCAGATTAACAGAGAAGGCGAGGATATAGAAAGACGTACTTGGTCTCATTTTGAAGCCTTTGTTTTCTTGTATGTTCTCCTAAAAAATCGTGCGTATGTAAAGCCCGTGGTACGCTCAGAAAGGATTGGAAAGTTACTTTTTATATAGACAGTTCTTTAACTTCATAGACACCGTTCTTGAACTTCTGACGCAGATTAACAGAGAAGGCGAGGAGATAGAAAGACGTACTTGGTCTCATTTTGAAGCCTTTATTTTGTTGTATGTGCTCCTAAAATATCGTGCGTATGTAAAGCCCGTGGTATGCTCAGAAAGGATTGCAAAGTTACTTGTTTCATAGAGACCGTTCTTCAACTTCTGACGCACATTAACAGAGAAGGCGAGGAGATAGAAAGACGTACTTGGTCTCAATTTGAAGTCTTTGTTTTCATGTATGCGCTCCTAAAATATCGTGCGTATGTAAAGCCCATGGTATGCTCAGCAAGGATTGCAAAGTTACTTGTTTCATAGAGACCGTTCTATAACTTCATAGACACCGTTCTTGAACTTCTGACGCAGATTAACAGAGAAGGCGAGGATATAGAAAGACGTACTTGGTCTCATTTTGAAGCCTTTGTTTTCTTGTATGTTCTCCTAAAAAATCGTGCGTATGTAAAGCCCGTGGTACGCTCAGAAAGGATTGGAAAGTTACTTGTTTCATATAGACAGTTCTTTAACTTCATAGACACCGTTCTTGAACTTCTGACGCAGATTAACAGAGAAGGCGAGGAGATAGAAAGACGTATTTGGTCTCATTTTGAAGTCTTTGTTTTCAGGTATGTGCTCCTAAAATATCGTGCGTATGTAAAGCCCGTGGTATGCTTAGCAAGGATTGCAAAGTTACTTGTTTCATAGAGACCGTTGTTTAACTTCATAGACACCGTTTTTGAAATTCTGACGCAGATTAACAGAGAAGGCGAGGAGATAGAAAGACGTACTTGGTCTCATTTTGAAGCCTTTGTTTTCGTGTATGTGCTCTTAAAATATCGTGCGTATGTAAAGCCCGTGGTATGCTCAGCAAGGATTGCAAACTTACTTGTTTCATAGAGATTGTTCTTCAACTTCTGACGCAGATGAACAGGAAGACGAGGAGATAGAAAGACGTACTTGGTCTCAATTTGAAGTCTTTGTTTTCATGTATGTGCTCCTAAAATATCGTGCGTATGTAAAGCCCATGGTATGCTCAGCAAGGATTGCAAAATTACTTGTTTCATAGAGACCGTTCTATAACTTCATAGACACCGTTCTTGAACTTCTGACGCAGATTAACAGAGAAGGCGAGGATATAGAAAGACGTACTTGGTCTCATTTTGAAGCCTTTGTTTTCTTGTATGTGCTCCTAAAATATCGTGCGTATGTAAAGCCCGTGGTACGCTCAGAAAGGACTGGAAAGTTACTTGTTTCATATAGACAGTTCTTTAACTTCATAGACACCGTTCTTGAACTTCTGACGCAGATTAACAGAGAAGGCGAGGAGATAGAAAGACGTACTTGGTCTCAATTTGAAGTCTTTGTTTTCATGTATGCGCTCCTAAAATATCGTGCGTATGTAAAGCCCATGGTATGCTCAGCAAGGATTGCAAAGTTACTTGTTTCATAGAGACCGTTCTATAACTTCATAGACACCGTTCTTGAACTTTTGACGCAGATTAACAGAGAAGGCGAGGATATAGAAAGACGTACTTGGTCTCATTTTGAAGCCTTTGTTTTCTTGTATGTTCTCCTAAAAAATCGTGCGTATGTAAAGCCCGTGGTACGCTCAGAAAGGATTGGAAAGTTACTTGTTTCATATAGACAGTTCTTTAACTTCATAGACACCGTTCTTGAACTTCTGACGCAGATTAACAGAGAAGGCGAGGAGATAGAAAGACGTATTTGGTCTCATTTTGAAGTCTTTGTTTTCAGGTATGTGCTCCTAAAATATCGTGCGTATGTAAAGCCCGTGGTATGCTTAGCAAGGATTGCAAAGTTACTTGTTTCATAGAGACCGTTGTTTAACTTCATAGACACCGTTTTTGAAATTCTGACGCAGATTAACAGAGAAGGCGAGGAGATAGAAAGACGTACTTGGTCTCATTTTGAAGCCTTTGTTTTCGTGTATGTGCTCTTAAAATATCGTGCGTATGTAAAGCCCGTGGTATGCTCAGCAAGGATTGCAAACTTACTTGTTTCATAGAGATTGTTCTTCAACTTCTGACGCAGATGAACAGGAAGACGAGGAGATAGAAAGACGTACTTGGTCTCAATTTGAAGTCTTTGTTTTCATGTATGTGCTCCTAAAATATCGTGCGTATGTAAAGCCCATGGTATGCTCAGCAAGGATTGCAAAATTACTTGTTTCATAGAGACCGTTCTATAACTTCATAGACACCGTTCTTGAACTTCTGACGCAGATTAACAGAGAAGGCGAGGATATAGAAAGACGTACTTGGTCTCATTTTGAAGCCTTTGTTTTCTTGTATGTGCTCCTAAAATATCGTGCGTATGTAAAGCCCGTGGTACGCTCAGAAAGGACTGGAAAGTTACTTGTTTCATATAGACAGTTCTTTAACTTCATAGACACCGTTCTTGAACTTCTGACGCAGATTAACAGAGAAGGCGAGGAGATAGAAAGACGTACTTGGTCTCATTTTGAAGCCTTTGTTTTCGTGTATGTGCTCTTAAAATATCGTGCGTATGTAAAGCCCGTGGTATGCTCAGCAAGGATTGCAAACTTACTTGTTTCATAGAGATTGTTCTTCAACTTCTGACGCAGATGAACAGAGAAGACGAGGAGATAGAAAGACGTACTTGGTCTCAATTTGAAGTCTTTGTTTTCATGTATGTGCTCCTAAAATATCGTGCGTATGTAAAGCCCATGGTATGCTCAGCAAGGATTGCAAAATTACTTGTTTCATAGAGACCGTTCTATAACTTCATAGACACCGTTCTTGAACTTCTGACGCAGATTAACAGAGAAGGCGAGGAGATAGAAAGACGTACTTGGTCTCATTTTGAAGCCTTTATTTTGTTGTATGTGCTCCTAAAATATCGTGCGTATGTAAAGCCCGTGATATGCTCAGCAAGGATTGCAAAGTTACTTGTTTCATAGAGACCGTTCTTCAACTTCATAGACACCGTTCTTGAACTTCTGACGCAGATTACCAGAGAAGGCGAGGAGATAGAAAGACTTACTTGGTCTCATTTTGTAGTCTTTGTTTTCATGTATGTGCTCCTAAAATATCGTGCGTATGTAAAGCCCATGGTATGCTCAGCAAGGATTGCAAAGTTACTTGTTTCATAGAAACCGTTCTATAACTTCATAGACACCGTTCTTGAACTTCTGACGCAGATTAACAGAGAAGGCGAGGATATAGAAAGACGTACTTGGTCTCATTTTGAAGCCTTTATTTTGTTGTATGTGCTCCTAAAATATCGTGCGTATGTAAAGCCCGTGATATGCTCAGCAAGGATTGCAAAGTTACTTGTTTCATAGAGACCGTTCTTCAACTTCTGACGCAGATTAACAGAGAAGGCGAGGAGATAGAAAGACGTACTTGGTCTCATTTTGTAGTCTTTGTTGTCATGTATGTGCTCTTAAAATATCGTTTGTATGTAAAGCCCGTGGTATGCTCAGAAAGGTTTACAAAGTTACTTGTTTCATAGAGACCGTTCTTCAACTTCTGACGCACTTTAACAGAGAAGGCGAGGAGATAGAAAGACGTACTTGGTCTCAATCTGAAGTCTGTGTTTTCATGTATGTGCTCCTAAAAGACGGTGCGTATGTAAAGCCCATGGTATGCTCAGCAAGGATTGCAAAGTTACTTGTTTCATAGAGACCGTTCTATAACTTCATAGACACCGTTCTTGAACTTCTGACGCAGATTAACAGAGAAGGCGAGGATATAGAAAGACGTACTTGGTCTCATTTTGAAGCCTTTGTTTTCTTGTATGTTCTCCTAAAAAATCGTGCGTATGTAAAGCCCGTGGTACGCTCAGAAAGGATTGGAAAGTTACTTGTTTCATATAGACAGTTCTTTAACTTCATAGACACCGTTCTTGAACTTCTGACGCAGATTAACAGAGAAGGCGAGGAGATAGAAAGACGTACTTGGTCTCATTTTGAAGCCTTTATTTTGTTGTATGTGCTCCTAAAATATCGTGCGTATGTAAAGCCCGTGGTATGCTCAGAAAGGTTTACAAAGTTACTTGTTTCATAGAGACCGTTCTTCAACTTCTGACGCACATTAACAGAGAAGGCGAGGAGATAGAAAGACGTACTTGGTCTCAATTTGAAGTCTTTGTTTTCATGTATGCGCTCCTTAAATATCGTGCGTATGTAAAGCCCGTGATATGCTCAGCAAGGATTGCAAATTTACTTGTTTCGTAGAGACCGTTCTTTAACTTCATAGACACCGTTCTTTAACTTCTGACGCAGATTACCAGAGAAGGCGAGGAGATAGAAAGACGTACTTGATCTCATTTTGAAGCCTTTATTTTGTTGTATGTGCTCCTAAAATATCGTGCGTATGTAAAGCCCGTGATATGCTCAGCAAGGATTGCAAAGTTACTTGTTTCATAGAGACCGTTCTTCAACTTCTGACGCAGATTAACAGAGAAGGCGAGGAGATAGAAAGACGTACTTGGTCTCATTTTGTAGTCTTTGTTGTCATGTATGTGCTCTTAAAATATCGTTTGTATGTAAAGCCCGTGGTATGCTCAGAAAGGTTTACAAAGTTACTTGTTTCATAGAGACCGTTCTTGAACTTCTGACGCAGATTACCAGAGAAGGCGAGGAGATAGAAAGACGTACTTGGTCTCAATCTGAAGTCTGTGTTTTCATGTATGTGCTCCTAAAATATCGTGCGTATGTAAAGCCCATGGTTGGCTCAGCAAGGATTGCAAAGTTACTTGTTTCATATAGACAGTTCTTTAACTTCATAGACACCGTTCTTGAACTTCTGACGCAGATTACCAGAGAAGGCGAGGAGATAGAAAGACGTACTTGGTCTCATTTTGAAGCCTTTATTTTGTTGTATGTGCTCCTAAAATATCGTGCGTATGTAAAGCCCGTGATATGCTCAGCAAGGATTGCAAAGTTACTTGTTTCATAGAGACCGTTCTTCAACTTCTGACGCAGATTAACAGAGAAGGCGAGGAGATAGAAAGACGTACTTGGTCTCATTTTGTAGTCTTTGTTGTCATGTATGTGCTCTTAAAATATCGTTTGTATGTAAAGCCCGTGGTATGCTCAGAAAGGTTTACAAAGTTACTTGTTTCATAGAGACCGTTCTTCAACTTCTGACGCACTTTAACAGAGAAGGCGAGGAGATAGAAAGACGTACTTGGTCTCAATCTGAAGTCTGTGTTTTCATGTATGTGCTCCTAAAAGACGGTGCGTATGTAAAGCCCATGGTATGCTCAGCAAGGATTGCAAAGTTACTTGTTTCATAGAGACCGTTCTATAACTTCATAGACACCGTTCTTGAACTTCTGACGCAGATTAACAGAGAAGGCGAGGATATAGAAAGACGTACTTGGTCTCATTTTGAAGCCTTTGTTTTCTTGTATGTTCTCCTAAAAAATCGTGCGTATGTAAAGCCCGTGGTACGCTCAGAAAGGATTGGAAAGTTACTTGTTTCATATAGACAGTTCTTTAACTTCATAGACACCGTTCTTGAACTTCTGACGCAGATTAACAGAGAAGGCGAGGAGATAGAAAGACGTACTTGGTCTCATTTTGAAGCCTTTATTTTGTTGTATGTGCTCCTAAAATATCGTGCGTATGTAAAGCCCGTGGTATGCTCAGAAAGGTTTACAAAGTTACTTGTTTCATAGAGACCGTTCTTCAACTTCTGACGCACATTAACAGAGAAGGCGAGGAGATAGAAAGACGTACTTGGTCTCAATTTGAAGTCTTTGTTTTCATGTATGCGCTCCTTAAATATCGTGCGTATGTAAAGCCCGTGATATGCTCAGCAAGGATTGCAAATTTACTTGTTTCGTAGAGACCGTTCTTTAACTTCATAGACACCGTTCTTTAACTTCTGACGCAGATTACCAGAGAAGGCGAGGAGATAGAAAGACGTACTTGATCTCATTTTGAAGCCTTTATTTTGTTGTATGTGCTCCTAAAATATCGTGCGTATGTAAAGCCCGTGATATGCTCAGCAAGGATTGCAAAGTTACTTGTTTCATAGAGACCGTTCTTCAACTTCTGACGCAGATTAACAGAGAAGGCGAGGAGATAGAAAGACGTACTTGGTCTCATTTTGTAGTCTTTGTTGTCATGTATGTGCTCTTAAAATATCGTTTGTATGTAAAGCCCGTGGTATGCTCAGAAAGGTTTACAAAGTTACTTGTTTCATAGAGACCGTTCTTGAACTTCTGACGCAGATTACCAGAGAAGGCGAGGAGATAGAAAGACGTACTTGGTCTCAATCTGAAGTCTGTGTTTTCATGTATGTGCTCCTAAAATATCGTGCGTATGTAAAGCCCATGGTTGGCTCAGCAAGGATTGCAAAGTTACTTGTTTCATATAGACAGTTCTTTAACTTCATAGACACCGTTCTTGAACTTCTGACGCAGATTACCAGAGAAGGCGAGGAGATAGAAAGACGTACTTGGTCTCATTTTGAAGCCTTTATTTTGTTGTATGTGCTCCTAAAATATCGTGCGTATGTAAAGCCCGTGATATGCTCAGCAAGGATTGCAAAGTTACTTGTTTCATAGAGACCGTTCTTCAACTTCTGACGCAGATTAACAGAGAAGGCGAGGAGATAGAAAGACGTACTTGGTCTCATTTTGTAGTCTTTGTTGTCATGTATGTGCTCTTAAAATATCGTTTGTATGTAAAGCCCGTGGTATGCTCAGAAAGGTTTACAAAGTTACTTGTTTCATAGAGACCGTTCTTCAACTTCTGACGCACTTTAACAGAGAAGGCGAGGAGATAGAAAGACGTACTTGGTCTCAATCTGAAGTCTGTGTTTTCATGTATGTGCTCCTAAAATATCGTGCGTATGTAAAGCCCATGGTATGCTCAGCAAGGATTGCAAAGTTACTTGTTTCATAGAGACCGTTCTATAACTTCATAGACACCGTTCTTGAACTTCTGACGCAGATTAACAGAGAAGGCGAGGATATAGAAAGACGTACTTGGTCTCATTTTGAAGCCTTTGTTTTCTTGTATGTTCTCCTAAAAAATCGTGCGTATGTAAAGCCCGTGGTACGCTCAGAAAGGATTGGAAAGTTACTTGTTTCATATAGACAGTTCTTTAACTTCATAGACACCGTTCTTGAACTTCTGACGCAGATTAACAGAGAAGGCGAGGAGATAGAAAGACGTACTTGGTCTCATTTTGAAGCCTTTATTTTGTTGTATGTGCTCCTAAAATATCGTGCGTATGTAAAGCCCGTGGTATGCTCAGAAAGGTTTACAAAGTTACTTGTTTCATAGAGACCGTTCTTCAACTTCTGACGCACATTAACAGAGAAGGCGAGGAGATAGAAAGACGTACTTGGTCTCAATTTGAAGTCTTTGTTTTCATGTATGCGCTCCTTAAATATCGTGCGTATGTAAAGCCCGTGATATGCTCAGCAAGGATTGCAAATTTACTTGTTTCGTAGAGACCGTTCTTTAACTTCATAGACACCGTTCTTTAACTTCTGACGCAGATTACCAGAGAAGGCGAGGAGATAGAAAGACGTACTTGGTCTCATTTTGAAGCCTTTATTTTGTTGTATGTGCTCCTAAAATATCGTGCGTATGTAAAGCCCGTGATATGCTCAGCAAGGATTGCAAAGTTACTTGTTTCATAGAGACCGTTCTTCAACTTCTGACGCAGATTAACAGAGAAGGCGAGGAGATAGAAAGACGTACTTGGTCTCATTTTGTAGTCTTTGTTGTCATGTATGTGCTCTTAAAATATCGTTTGTATGTAAAGCCCGTGGTATGCTCAGAAAGGTTTACAAAGTTACTTGTTTCATAGAGACCGTTCTTCAACTTCTGACGCACTTTAACAGAGAAGGCGAGGAGATAGAAAGACGTACTTGGTCTCAATCTGAAGTCTGTGTTTTCATGTATGTGCTCCTAAAATATCGTGCGTATGTAAAGCCCATGGTTGGCTCAGCAAGGATTGCAAAGTTACTTGTTTCATATAGACAGTTCTTTAACTTCATAGACACCGTTCTTGAACTTCTGACGCAGATTACCAGAGAAGGCGAGGAGATAGAAAGACGTACTTGGTCTCATTTTGAAGCCTTTATTTTGTTGTATGTGCTCCTAAAATATCGTGCGTATGTAAAGCCCGTGATATGCTCAGCAAGGATTGCAAAGTTACTTGTTTCATAGAGACCGTTCTTCAACTTCTGACGCAGATTAACAGAGAAGGCGAGGAGATAGAAAGACGTACTTGGTCTCATTTTGTAGTCTTTGTTGTCATGTATGTGCTCATAAAATATCGTTTGTATGTAAAGCCCGTGGTATGCTCAGAAAGGTTTACAAAGTTACTTGTTTCATAGAGACCGTTCTTCAACTTCTGACGCACTTTAACAGAGAAGGCGAGGAGATAGAAAGACGTACTTGGTCTCAATCTGAAGTCTGTGTTTTCATGTATGTGCTCCTAAAATATCGTGCGTATGTAAAGCCCATGGTATGCTCAGCAAGGATTGCAAAGTTACTTGTTTCATAGAGACCGTTCTATAACTTCATAGACACCGTTCTTGAACTTCTGACGCAGATTAACAGAGAAGGCGAGGATATAGAAAGACGTACTTGGTCTCATTTTGAAGCCTTTGTTTTCTTGTATGTTCTCCTAAAAAATCGTGCGTATGTAAAGCCCGTGGTACGCTCAGAAAGGATTGGAAAGTTACTTGTTTCATATAGACAGTTCTTTAACTTCATAGACACCGTTCTTGAACTTCTGACGCAGATTAACAGAGAAGGCGAGGAGATAGAAAGACGTACTTGGTCTCATTTTGAAGCCTTTATTTTGTTGTATGTGCTCCTAAAATATCGTGCGTATGTAAAGCCCGTGGTATGCTCAGAAAGGTTTACAAAGTTACTTGTTTCATAGAGACCGTTCTTCAACTTCTGACGCACATTAACAGAGAAGGCGAGGAGATAGAAAGACGTACTTGGTCTCATTTTGTAGTCTTTGTTGTCATGTATGTGCTCCTAAAATATCGTTTGTATGTAAAGCCCCTGGTATGCTCAGAAAGGTTTACAAAGTTACTTGTTTCATAGAGACCGTTCTTCAACTTCTGGCGCACATTAACAGAGAAGGCGAGGAGATAGAAAGACGTACTTGGTCTCAATTTGAAGTCTTTGTTTTCATGTATGTGCTCCTAAAATATCGTGCGTATGTAAAGCCCGTGATATGCTCAGCAAGGATTGCAAATTTACTTGTTTCGTAGAGACCGTTCTTTAACTTCATAGACACCGTTCTTGAACTTCTGACGCAGATTACCAGAGAAGGCGAGGAGATTGAAAGACGTACTTGGTCTCATTTTGAAGCCTTTGTTTTGTTGTATGTGCTCCTAAAATATCGTGCGTATGTAAAGCCCGTGATATGCTCAGCAAGGATTGCAAAGTTACTTGTTTCATAGAGACCGTTCTTCAACTTCTGACGCAGATTAACAGAAAAGGCGAGGAGATAGAAAGACGTACTTGGTCTCATTTTGTAGTCTTTGTTGTCATGTATGTGCTCCTAAAATATCGTTTGTATGTAAAGCCCGTGGTATGCTCAGAAAGGTTTACAAATTTACTTGTTTCATAGAGACCGTTCTATAACTTCATAGACACCGTTCTTGACTTCTGACGCAGATTAACAGAGAAGGCGAGGATATAGAAAGACGTACTTGGTCTCATTTTGAAGCCTTTGTTTTCTTGTATGTGCTCCTAAAATATCGTGCGTATGTAAAGCCCGTGGTACGCTCAGAAAGGATTGGAAAGTTACTTGTTTCACATAGACAGTTCTTTAACTTCATAGACACCGATCTTCAACTTCTGACGCAGATTAAAAGAGAAGGCGAGGAGATAGAAAGACGTACTTGGTCTCATTTTGTAGTCTTTGTTGTCATGTATGTGCTCTTAAAATATCGTCTGTATGTAAAGCCCGTGGTATGCTCAGAAAGGTTTACAAATTTACTTGTTTCATAGAGACCGTTCTTCAACTTCTGACGCACTTTAACAGAGAAGGCGAGGAGATAGAAAGACGTACTTGGTCTCAATTTGAAGTCTGTGTTTTCATGTATGTGCTCCTAAAATATCGTGCGTATGTAAAGCCCATGGTTGGCTCAGCAAGGATTGCAAAGTTACTTGTTTCATAGAGACCGTTCTATAACTTCATAGACACCGTTCTTGAACTTCTGACGCAGATTAACAGAGAAGGCGAGGATATAGAAAGACGTACTTGGTCTCATTTTGAAGCCTTTGTTTTCTTGTATGTGCTCCTAAAATATCGAGCGTATGTAAAGCCCGTGGTACGCTCAGAAAGGATTGGAAAGTTACTTGTTTCACATAAACAGTTCTTTAACTTCATAGACACCGTTCTTGAACTTCTGAGGCAGATTAACAGAGAAGGCGAGGAGATAGAAAGACGTACTTGGTCTCATTTTGTAGTCTTTGTTGTCATGTATGTGCTCCTAAAATATCGTGCGTATGTAAAGCCCGTGGTATGCTCAGCAATGATTGAAATGTAACTTGTGTCATAGAGACCGTTCTTCAACTACTGACGCAGATTTACAGAGAAGGCGAGGAGATAGAAAGACGTATTTGGTCTCATTTTGAAGCCTTTGTTTTCTTGTATGTGCTCCTAAAATATCGTGCGTATGTAAAGCCCGTGATATGCTCAGCAAGGATTGCAAAGTTACTTGTTTCATAGAGACCGTTGTTTAACTTCATAGAAACCGTTCTTGAACTTCTGACGCAGATTACCAGAGAAGGCGAGGAGATAGAAAGACGTTCTTGGTCTCATTTTGTAGTCGTTGTTTTCGTGTATGTGCACCTTAAATATCGTTTGTATGTAAAGCCCGTGGTATGCTCAGAAAGGATTGCAAAGTTACTTGTTTCATAGAGACCGTTCTTCAACTTCTGACGCAGATTAACAGAGAAGGCGAGGAGATAGAAAGACGTACTTGGTCTCATTTTGAAACCTTTGTTTTCTTGTATGTGCTCCTAAAATATCGTGCGTATGTAAAGCCCGTGATATGCTCAGCAAGGATTGCAAAGTTACTTCTTATAGAGACCGTTCTTAAACTTCATAGACACCGTTCTTGAACTTCTGACGCGGATTACCAGAGAAGGCGAGGAGATAGAAAGACGTACTTGGTCTCATTTTGAAGTCTTTGTTTTCATGTATGTGCTCCTAAAATATCGTGCGTATGTAAAGCCCGTGGTATGCTCAGAAAGGTTTACAAAGTTACTTGTTTCATAGAGACCGTTCTTCAACTTCTGACGCACATTAACAGAGAAGGCGAGGAGATAGAAAGACGTACGTGGTCTCAATTTGAAGTCTTTGTTTTCATGTATGTGCTCCTAAAATATCGTGCGTATGTAAAGCCCATGGTTGGCTCAGCAAGGATTGCAAAGTTACTTGTTTCATAGAGACCGTTCTATAACTTCATAGACACCGTTCTTGAACTTCTGACGCAGATTAACAGAGAAGGCGAGGATATAGAAAGACGTACTTGGTCTCATTTTGAAGCCTTTGTTTTCTTGTATGTGCTCCTAAAATATCGTGCGTATGTAAAGCCCGTGGTACGCTCAGAAAGGATTGGAAAGTTACTTGTTTCACATAGACAGTTCTTTAACTTCATAGACACCGTTCTTCAACTTCTGACGCAGATTAACAGAGAAGGCGATGATATAGAAAGACGTACTTGGTCTCATTTTGTAGTCTTTGTTGTCATGTATGTGCTCTTAAAATATCGTTTGTATGTAAAGCCTGTGGTATGCTCAGCAAGGATTGCAAAGTTACTTGTTTCATAGAGACCGTTCTTCAACTTCTGACGCACATTAACAGAGAAGGCGAGGAGATAGAAAGACGTATTTTATCTCATTTTGAAACCTTTGTTTTCTTGTATGTGCTCCTAAAATATCGTGCGTATGTAAAGCCCGTGATATGCTCAGCAAGGATTGCAAAGTTACTTGTTTCATAGAGACCGTTCTTAAACTTCATAGACACCGTTCTTGAACTTCTGACGCGGATTACCAGAGAAGGCGAGGAGATAGAAAGACGTATTTGGTCTCATTTTGAAGTCTTTGTTTTCATGTATGTGCTCCTAAAATATCGTGCGTATGTAAAGCCCGTGGTATGCTCAGCGCCGATTGCAAAGATAAGAGTTTCATAGAGACCGTTCTTCAACTTCTGACGCAGATTAACAGAGAAGGCGAGGAGATAGAAAGACGTATTTGGTCTCATTTTGAAGCCTTTGTTTTCTTGTATGTGCTCCTAAAATATCGTGCGTATGTAAAGCCCGTGATATGCTCAGCAAGGATTGCAAAGTTACTTGTTTCATAGAGACCGTTCTTTAACTTCATAGACACCGTTCTTGAACTTCTGACGCAGATTACCAGAGAAGGCGAGGAGATAGAAAGACGTTCTTGGTCTCATTTTGTAGTCGTTGTTTTCGTGTATGGGCACCTAAAATATCGTGTTTATGTAAAGCCTGTGGTATGCTCAGCAAGGATTGCAAAGTTACTTGTTTCATAGAGACCGTTCTTCAACTTCTGACGCAGATTAACAGAGAAGGCGAGGAGATAGAAAGACGTATTTGGTCTCATTTTGAAACGTTTGTTTTCTTGTATGTGCTCCTAAAATATCGTGCGTATGTAAAGCCCGTGATATGCTCAGCAAGGATTGCAAAGTTACTTGTTTCATAGAGACCGTTCTTAAACTTCATAGACACCGTTCTTGAACTTCTGACGCGGATTACCAGAGAAGGCGAGGAGATAGAAAGACGTACTTAATCTCATTTTGAAGTCTTTGTTTTCATGTATGTGCTCCTAAAATATCGTGCGTATGTAAAGCCCGTGGTATGCTCAGCAAGGATTGCAAAGTTACTTGTTTCATAGAGACCGTTCTTCAACTTCTGACGCACATTAACAGAGAAGGCGAGGAGATAGAAAGACGTATTTGGTCTCCTTTGAAGCCTTTGTTTTGTTGTATGTGCTCCTAAAATATCGTGCGTATGTAAAGCCCGTGATATGCTCAGCAAGGATTGCAAAGTTACTTGTTTCATAGAGACCGTTCTTCAACTTCTGACGCAGATTAACAGAGAAGGCGAGGAGATAGAAAGACGTATTTGGTCTCATTTTGAAGCCTTTGTTTTCTTGTATGTGCTCCTAAAATATCGTGCGTATGTAAAGCCCGTGATATGCTCAGCAAGGATTGCAAAGTTACTTGTTTCATAGAGACCGTTCTTCAACTTCTGACGCAGATTAACAGAGAAGGCGAGGAGATAGAAAGACGTATTTGGTCTCATTTTGAAGCCTTTGTTTTCTTGTATGTGCTCCTTAAATATCGTGCGTATGTAAAGCCCGTGATATGCTCAGCAAGGATTGCAAATTTACTTGTTTCGTAGAGACCGTTCTTTAACTTCATAGACACCGTTCTTGAACTTCTGATGCAGATTACCAGAGAAGGCGAGGAGATAGAAAGACGTACTTGGTCTCATTTTGAAGCCTTTGTTTTGTTGTATGTGCTCCTAAAATATCGTGCGTATGTAAAGCCCGTGATATGCTCAGCAAGGATTGCAAAGTTACTTGTTTCATAGAGACCGTTCTTCAACTTCTGACGCAGATTAACAGAGAAGGCGAGGAGATAGAAAGACGTACTTGGTCTCATTTTGTAGTCGTTGTTTTCGTGTATGTGCACCTAAAATATCGTGCGTATGTAAAGCCCGTGGTATGCTCAGAAAGGATTGGAAAGTTACTTGTTTCATATAGACAGTTCTTTAACTTCATAGACACCGTTCTTGAACTTCTGACGCAGATTAACAGAGAAGGCGAGGAGATAGAAAGACGTACTTGGTCTCATTTTGTAGTCTTTGTTGTCATGTATGTGCTCCTAAAATATCGTTTGTATGTAAAGCCCGTGGTATGCTCAGAAAGGTTTACAAAGTTACTTGTTTCATAGAGACCGTTCTTCAACTTCTGACGCACATTAACAGAGAAGGCGAGGAGATAGAAAGACGTACTTGGTCTCATTTTGAAGTCTTTGTTTTCATGTATGTGCTCCAAAAAGTTCGTGTTTATGGAAAGCCTGTGGTATGCTCAGCAAGGATTGCAAATTTACTTGTTTCGTAGAGACCGTTCTTTAACTTCATAGACACCGTTCTTGAACTTCTGATGCAGATTACCAGAGAAGGCGAGGAGATAGAAAGACGTACTTGGTCTCATTTTGAAGCCTTTGTTTTGTTGTATGTGCTCCTAAAATATCGTGCGTATGTAAAGCCCGTGATATGCTCAGCAAGGATTGCAAAGTTACTTGTTTCATAGAGACCGTTCTTCAACTTCTGACGCAGATTAACAGAGAAGGCGAGGAGATAGAAAGACGTACTTGGTCTCATTTTGTAGTCGTTGTTTTCGTGTATGTGCACCTAAAATATCGTGCGTATGTAAAGCCCGTGGTATGCTCAGAAAGGATTGGAAAGTTACTTGTTTCATATAGACAGTTCTTTAACTTCATAGACACCGTTCTTGAACTTCTGACGCAGATTAACAGAGAAGGCGAGGAGATAGAAAGACGTACTTGGTCTCATTTTGTAGTCTTTGTTGTCATGTATGTGCTCCTAAAATATCGTTTGTATGTAAAGCCCGTGGTATGCTCAGAAAGGTTTACAAAGTTACTTGTTTCATAGAGACCGTTCTTCAACTTCTGACGCACATTAACAGAGAAGGCGAGGAGATAGAAAGACGTACTTGGTCTCATTTTGAAGTCTTTGTTTTCATGTATGTGCTCCAAAAAGTTCGTGTTTATGGAAAGCCTGTGGTATGCTCAGCAAGGATTGCAAAGTTACTTGTTTCATAGAGACCGTTCTTTAACTTCTGACGCACATTAACAGAGAAGGCGAGGAGATAGAAAGACGTATTTGGTCTCCTTTGAAGCCTTTGTTTTGTTGTATGTGCTCCTAAAATATCGTGCGTATGTAAAGCCCGTGATATGCTCAGCAAGGATTGCAAAGTTACTTGTTTCATAGAGACCGTTCTTCAACTTCTGACGCAGATTAACAGAGAAGGCGAGGAGATAGAAAGACGTATTTGGTCTCATTTTGAAGCCTTTGTTTCCACGTTTGTGCTCCTAAAATATCGTGCGTATGTAAAACCCGTGATATGCTCAGCAAGGATTGCAAATTTACTTGTTTCGTAGAGACCGTTCTTTAACTTCATAGACACCGTTCTTGAACTTCTGATGCAGATTACCAGAGAAGGCGAGGAGATAGAAAGACGTACTTGGTCTCATTTTGAAGCCTTTGTTTTGTTGTATGTGCTCCTAAAATATCGTGCGTATGTAAAGCCCGTGATATGCTCAGCAAGGATTGCAAAGTTACTTGTTTCATAGAGACCGTTCTTCAACTTCTGACGCAGATTAACAGAGAAGGCGAGGAGATAGAAAGACGTACTTGGTCTCATTTTGTAGTCGTTGTTTTCGTGTATGTGCACCTAAAATATCGTGCGTATGTAAAGCCCGTGGTATGCTCAGAAAGGATTGGAAAGTTACTTGTTTCATATAGACAGTTCTTTAACTTCATAGACACCGTTCTTGAACTTCTGACGCAGATTAACAGAGAAGGCGAGGAGATAGAAAGACGTACTTGGTCTCATTTTGTAGTCTTTGTTGTCATGTATGTGCTCCTAAAATATCGTTTGTATGTAAAGCCCGTGGTATGCTCAGAAAGGTTTACAAAGTTACTTGTTTCATAGAGACCGTTCTTCAACTTCTGACGCACATTAACAGAGAAGGCGAGGAGATAGAAAGACGTACTTGGTCTCATTTTGAAGTCTTTGTTTTCATGTATGTGCTCCAAAAAGTTCGTGTTTATGGAAAGCCTGTGGTATGCTCAGCAAGGATTGCAAAGTTACTTGTTTCATAGAGACCGTTCTTTAACTTCTGACGCACATTAACAGAGAAGGCGAGGAGATAGAAAGACGTATTTGGTCTCCTTTGAAGCCTTTGTTTTGTTGTATGTGCTCCTAAAATATCGTGCGTATGTAAAGCCCGTGATATGCTCAGCAAGGATTGCAAAGTTACTTGTTTCATAGAGACCGTTCTTCAACTTCTGACGCAGATTAACAGAGAAGGCGAGGAGATAGAAAGACGTATTTGGTCTCATTTTGAAGCCTTTGTTTTCTTGTATGTGCTCCTAAAATATCGTGCGTATGTAAAGCCCGTGATATGCTCAGCAAGGATTGCAAAGTTACTTGTTTCATAGAGACCGTTCTTCAACTTCTGACGCACATTAACAGAGAAGGCGAGGAGATAGAAAGACGTATTTGGTCTCCTTTGAAGCCTTTGTTTTGTTGTATGTGCTCCTAAAATATCGTGCGTATGTAAAGCCCGTGATATGCTCAGCAAGGATTGCAAAGTTACTTGTTTCATAGAGACCGTTCTTCAACTTCTGACGCAGATTAACAGAGAAGGCGAGGAGATAGAAAGACGTATTTGGTCTCATTTTGAAGCCTTTGTTTTCTTGTATGTGCTCCTAAAATATCGTGCGTATGTAAAACCCGTGATATGCTCAGCAAGGATTGCAAATTTACTTGTTTCGTAGAGACCGTTCTTTAACTTCATAGACACCGTTCTTGAACTTCTGATGCAGATTACCAGAGAAGGCGAGGAGATAGAAAGACGTACTTGGTCTCATTTTGAAGCCTTCGTTTTGTTGTATGTGCTCCTAAAATATCGTGCGTATGTAAAGCCCGTGATATGCTCAGCAAGGATTGCAAAGTTACTTGTTTCATAGAGACCGTTCTTCAACTTCTGACGCAGATTAACAGAGAAGGCGAGGAGATAGAAAGACGTACTTGGTCTCATTTTGTAGTCGTTGTTTTCGTGTATGTGCACCTAAAATATCGTGCGTATGTAAAGCCCGTGGTATGCTCAGAAAGGATTGGAAAGTTACTTGTTTCATATAGACAGTTCTTTAACTTCATAGACACCGTTCTTGAACTTCTGACGCAGATTAACAGAGAAGGCGAGGAGAAAGAAAGACGTACTTGGTCTCATTTTGTAGTCTTTGTTGTCATGTATGTGCTCCTAAAATATCGTTTGTATGTAAAGCCCGTGGTATGCTCAGAAAGGTTTACAAAGTTACTTGTTTCATAGAGACCGTTCTTCAACTTCTGACGCACATTAACAGAGAAGGCGAGGAGATAGAAAGACGTACTTGGTCTCATTTTGAAGTCTTTGTTTTCATGTATGTGCTCCAAAAAGTTCGTGTTTATGGAAAGCCTGTGGTATGCTCAGCAAGGATTGCAAAGTTACTTGTTTCATAGAGACCGTTCTTTAACTTCTGACGCACATTAACAGAGAAGGCGAGGAGATAGAAAGACGTATTTGGTCTCCTTTGAAGCCTTTGTTTTGTTGTATGTGCTCCTAAAATATCGTGCGTATGTAAAGCCCGTGATATGCTCAGCAAGGATTGCAAAGTTACTTGTTTCATAGAGACCGTTCTTCAACTTCTGACGCAGATTAACAGAGAAGGCGAGGAGATAGAAAGACGTATTTGGTCTCATTTTTAAGCCTTTGTTTTCTTGTATGTGCTCCTAAAATATCGTGCGTATGTAAAGCCCGTGATATGCTCAGCAAGGATTGCAAATTTACTTGTTTCGTAGAGACCGTTCTTTAACTTCATAGACACCGTTCTTGAACTTCTGATGCAGATTACCAGAGAAGGCGAGGAGATAGAAAGACGTACTTGGTCTCATTTTGAAGCCTTTGTTTTGTTGTATGTGCTCCTAAAATATCGTGCGTATGTAAAGCCCGTGATATGCTCAGCAAGGATTGCAAAGTTACTTGTTTCATAGAGACCGTTCTTCAACTTCTGACGCAGATTAACAGAGAAGGCGAGGAGATAGAAAGACGTACTTGGTCTCATTTTGTAGTCGTTGTTTTCGTGTATGTGCACCTAAAATATCGTGCGTATGTAAAGCCCGTGGTATGCTCAGAAAGGATTGGAAAGTTACTTGTTTCATATAGACAGTTCTTTAACTTCATAGACACCGTTCTTGAACTTCTGACGCAGATTAACAGAGAAGGCGAGGAGATAGAAAGACGTACTTGGTCTCATTTTGTAGTCTTTGTTGTCATGTATGTGCTCCTAAAATATCGTTTGTATGTAAAGCCCGTGGTATGCTCAGAAAGGTTTACAAAGTTACTTGTTTCATAGAGACCGTTCTTCAACTTCTGACGCACATTAACAGAGAAGGCGAGGAGATAGAAAGACGTACTTGGTCTCATTTTGAAGTCTTTGTTTTCATGTATGTGCTCCAAAAAGTTCGTGTTTATGGAAAGCCTGTGGTATGCTCAGCAAGGATTGCAAAGTTACTTGTTTCATAGAGACCGTTCTTTAACTTCTGACGCACATTAACAGAGAAGGCGAGGAGATAGAAAGACGTATTTGGTCTCCTTTGAAGCCTTTGTTTTGTTGTATGTGCTCCTAAAATATCGTGCGTATGTAAAGCCCGTGATATGCTCAGCAAGGATTGCAAAGTTACTTGTTTCATAGAGACCGTTCTTCAACTTCTGACGCAGATTAACAGAGAAGGCGAGGAGATAGAAAGACGTATTTGGTCTCATTTTTAAGCCTTTGTTTTCTTGTATGTGCTCCTAAAATATCGTGCGTATGTAAAGCCCGTGATATGCTCAGCAAGGATTGCAAATTTACTTGTTTCGTAGAGACCGTTCTTTAACTTCATAGACACCGTTCTTGAACTTCTGATGCAGATTACCAGAGAAGGCGAGGAGATAGAAAGACGTACTTGGTCTCATTTTGAAGCCTTTGTTTTGTTGTATGTGCTCCTAAAATATCGTGCGTATGTAAAGCCCGTGATATGCTCAGCAAGGATTGCAAAGTTACTTGTTTCATAGAGACCGTTCTTCAACTTCTGACGCAGATTAACAGAGAAGGCGAGGAGATAGAAAGACGTACTTGGTCTCATTTTGTAGTCGTTGTTTTCGTGTATGTGCACCTAAAATATCGTGCGTATGTAAAGCCCGTGGTATGCTCAGAAAGGATTGGAAAGTTACTTGTTTCATATAGACAGTTCTTTAACTTCATAGACACCGTTCTTGAACTTCTGACGCAGATTAACAGAGAAGGCGAGGAGATAGAAAGACGTACTTGGTCTCATTTTGTAGTCTTTGTTGTCATGTATGTGCTCCTAAAATATCGTTTGTATGTAAAGCCCGTGGTATGCTCAGAAAGGTTTACAAAGTTACTTGTTTCATAGAGACCGTTCTTCAACTTCTGACGCACATTAACAGAGAAGGCGAGGAGATAGAAAGACGTACTTGGTCTCATTTTGAAGTCTTTGTTTTCATGTATGTGCTCCAAAAAGTTCGTGTTTATGGAAAGCCTGTGGTATGCTCAGCAAGGATTGCAAAGTTACTTGTTTCATAGAGACCGTTCTTCAACTTCTGACGCACATTAACAGAGAAGGCGAGGAGATAGAAAGACGTATTTGGTCTCATTTTTTAAGCCTTTGTTTTGTTGTATGTGCTCCTAAAATATCGTGCGTATGTAAAGCCCGTGATATGCTCAGCAAGGATTGCAAAGTTACTTGTTTTATAGAGACCGTTCTTCAACTTCTGACGCAGATTAACAGAGAAGGCGAGGAGATAGAAAGACGTACTTGGTCTCATTTTGTAGTCGTTGTTTTCGTGTATGTGCACCTAAAATATCGTGCGTATGTAAAGCCCGTGGTATGCTCAGAAAGGATTGGAAAGTTACTTGTTTCATATAGACAGTTCTTTAACTTCATAGACACCGTTCTTGAACTTCTGACGCAGATTAACAGAGAAGGCGAGGAGATAGAAAGACGTACTTGGTCTCAATTTGAAGTTTTTGTTTTCATGTATGTGCTCCTAAAATATCGTGCGTATGTAAAGCCCATGGTTGGCTCAGCAAGGATTGCAAATTTACTTGTTTCATAGAGACCGTTCTATAACTTCATAGACACCGTTCTTGAACTTCTGACGCAGATTAACAGAGAAGGCGAGGATATAGAAAGACGTACTTGGTCTCATTTTGAAGCCTTTGTTTTCTTGTATGTGCTCCTAAAATATCGTGCGTATGTAAAGCCCGTGATATGCTCAGCAAGGATTGCAAAGTTACTTGTTTCATAGAGACCGTTCTTCAACTTCTGACGCAGATTAACAGAGAAGGCGAGGAGAAAGAAAGACGTACTTGGTCTCATTTTGTAGTAGTTGTTTTCGTGTATGTGCACCTAAACTATCGTGCGTATGTAAAGCCCGTGGTATGCTCAGAAAGGATTAAAAAGTTACTTGTTTCATATAGACAGTTCTTTAACTTCGTAGACACCGTTCTTGAACTTCTGACGCAGATTAACAGAGAAGGCGAGGAGATAGAAAGACGTACTTGGTCTCATTTTGTAGTCTTTGTTGTCATGTATGTGCTCCTAAAATATCGTTTGTATGTAAAGCCCGTGGTATGCTCAGAAAGGTTTACAAAGTTACTTGTTTCATAGAGACCGTTCTTCAACTTCTGACGCACATTAACAGAGAAGGCGAGGAGATAAAAAGACGTACTTGGTCTCAATTTGAAGTCTTTGTTTTCATGTATGTGCTCCTAAAATATCGTGCGTATGTAAAGCCCATGGTTGGCTCAGCAAGGATTGCAAAGTTACTTGTTTCAAAGAGACCGTTCTATAACTTCATAGACACCGTTCTTGAACTTCTGACGCAGATTAACAGAGAAGGCGAGGATATAGAAAGACGTACTTGGTCTCATTTTGAAGCCTTTGTTTTCTTGTATGTGCTCCTAAAATATCGTGCGTATGTAAAGCCCGTGATATGCTCAGCAAGGATTGCAAAGTTACTTGTTTCATAGAGACCGTTCTTCAACTTCTGACGCAGATTAACAGAGAAGGCGAGGAGATAGAAAGACGTATTTGGTCTCATTTTTAAGCCTTTGTTTTCTTGTATGTGCTCCTAAAATATCGTGCGTATGTAAAGCCCGTGATATGCTCAGCAAGGATTGCAAATTTACTTGTTTCGTAGAGACCGTTCTTTAACTTCATAGACACCGTTCTTGAACTTCTGATGCAGATTACCAGAGAAGGCGAGGAGATAGAAAGACGTACTTGGTCTCATTTTGAAGCCTTTGTTTTGTTGTATGTGCTCCTAAAATATCGTGCGTATGTAAAGCCCGTGATATGCTCAGCAAGGATTGCAAAGTTACTTGTTTCATAGAGACCGTTCTTCAACTTCTGACGCAGATTAACAGAGAAGGCGAGGAGATAGAAAGACGTACTTGGTCTCATTTTGTAGTCGTTGTTTTCGTGTATGTGCACCTAAAATATCGTGCGTATGTAAAGCCCGTGGTATGCTCAGAAAGGATTGGAAAGTTACTTGTTTCATATAGACAGTTCTTTAACTTCATAGACACCGTTCTTGAACTTCTGACGCAGATTAACAGAGAAGGCGAGGAGATAGAAAGACGTACTTGGTCTCATTTTGTAGTCTTTGTTGTCATGTATGTGCTCCTAAAATATCGTTTGTATGTAAAGCCCGTGGTATGCTCAGAAAGGTTTACAAAGTTACTTGTTTCATAGAGACCGTTCTTCAACTTCTGACGCACATTAACAGAGAAGGCGAGGAGATAGAAAGACGTACTTGGTCTCATTTTGAAGTCTTTGTTTTCATGTATGTGCTCCAAAAAGTTCGTGTTTATGGAAAGCCTGTGGTATGCTCAGCAAGGATTGCAAAGTTACTTGTTTCATAGAGACCGTTCTTCAACTTCTGACGCACATTAACAGAGAAGGCGAGGAGATAGAAAGACGTATTTGGTCTCCTTTGAAGCCTTTGTTTTGTTGTATGTGCTCCTAAAATATCGTGCGTATGTAAAGCCCGTGATATGCTCAGCAAGGATTGCAAAGTTACTTGTTTCATAGAGACCGTTCTTCAACTTCTGACGCAGATTAACAGAGAAGGCGAGGAGATAGAAAGACGTATTTGGTCTCATTTTTAAGCCTTTGTTTTCTTGTATGTGCTCCTAAAATATCGTGCGTATGTAAAGCCCGTGATATGCTCAGCAAGGATTGCAAATTTACTTGTTTCGTAGAGACCGTTCTTTAACTTCATAGACACCGTTCTTGAACTTCTGATGCAGATTACCAGAGAAGGCGAGGAGATAGAAAGACGTACTTGGTCTCATTTTGAAGCCTTTGTTTTGTTGTATGTGCTCCTAAAATATCGTGCGTATGTAAAGCCCGTGATATGCTCAGCAAGGATTGCAAAGTTACTTGTTTCATAGAGACCGTTCTTCAACTTCTGACGCAGATTAACAGAGAAGGCGAGGAGATAGAAAGACGTACTTGGTCTCATTTTGTAGTCGTTGTTTTCGTGTATGTGCACCTAAAATATCGTGCGTATGTAAAGCCCGTGGTATGCTCAGAAAGGATTGGAAAGTTACTTGTTTCATATAGACAGTTCTTTAACTTCATAGACACCGTTCTTGAACTTCTGACGCAGATTAACAGAGAAGGCGAGGAGATAGAAAGACGTACTTGGTCTCATTTTGTAGTCTTTGTTGTCATGTATGTGCTCCTAAAATATCGTTTGTATGTAAAGCCCGTGGTATGCTCAGAAAGGTTTACAAAGTTACTTGTTTCATAGAGACCGTTCTTCAACTTCTGACGCACATTAACAGAGAAGGCGAGGAGATAGAAAGACGTACTTGGTCTCATTTTGAAGTCTTTGTTTTCATGTATGTGCTCCAAAAAGTTCGTGTTTATGGAAAGCCTGTGGTATGCTCAGCAAGGATTGCAAAGTTACTTGTTTCATAGAGACCGTTCTTCAACTTCTGACGCACATTAACAGAGAAGGCGAGGAGATAGAAAGACGTATTTGGTCTCATTTTTTAAGCCTTTGTTTTGTTGTATGTGCTCCTAAAATATCGTGCGTATGTAAAGCCCGTGATATGCTCAGCAAGGATTGCAAAGTTACTTGTTTTATAGAGACCGTTCTTCAACTTCTGACGCAGATTAACAGAGAAGGCGAGGAGATAGAAAGACGAACTTGGTCTCATTTTGTAGTCGTTGTTTTCGTGTATGTGCACCTAAAATATCGTGCGTATGTAAAGCCCGTGGTATGCTCAGAAAGGATTGGAAAGTTACTTGTTTCATATAGACAGTTCTTTAACTTCATAGACACCGTTCTTGAACTTCTGACGCAGATTAACAGAGAAGGCGAGGAGATAGAAAGACGTACTTGGTCTCAATTTGAAGTTTTTGTTTTCATGTATGTGCTCCTAAAATATCGTGCGTATGTAAAGCCCATGGTTGGCTCAGCAAGGATTGCAAATTTACTTGTTTCATAGAGACCGTTCTATAACTTCATAGACACCGTTCTTGAACTTCTGACGCAGATTAACAGAGAAGGCGAGGAGATAGAAAGACGTACTTGGTCTCATTTTGAAGCCTTTGTTTTCTTGTATGTGCTCCTAAAATATCGTGCGTATGTAAAGCCCGTGATATGCTCAGCAAGGATTGCAAAGTTACTTGTTTCATAGAGACCGTTCTTCAACTTCTGACGCAGATTAACAGAGAAGGCGAGGAGAAAGAAAGACGTACTTGGTCTCATTTTGTAGTAGTTTGTTTTCGTGTATGTGCACCTAAACTATCGTGCGTATGTAAAGCCCGTGGTATGCTCAGAAAGGATTAAAAAGTTACTTGTTTCATATAGACAGTTCTTTAACTTCGTAGACACCGTTCTTGAACTTCTGACGCAGATTAACAGAGAAGGCGAGGAGATAGAACGACGTACTTGGTCTCATTTTGTAGTCTTTGTTGTCATGTATGTGCTCCTAAAATATCGTTTGTATGTAAAGCCCGTGGTATGCTCAGAAAGGTTTACAAAGTTACTTCTTTCATAGAGACCGTTCTTCAACTTCTGACGCACATTAACAGAGAAGGCGAGGAGATAAAAAGACGTACTTGGTCTCAATTTGAAGTCTTTGTTTTCATGTATGTGCTCCTAAAATATCGTGCGTATGTAAAGCCCATGGTTGGCTCAGCAAGGATTGCAAAGTTACTTGTTTCGAAGAGACCGTTCTATAACTTCATAGACACCGTTCTTGAACTTCTGACGCAGATTAACAGAGAAGGCGAGGATATAGAAAGACGTACTTGGTCTCATTTTGAAGCCTTTGTTTTCTTGTATGTGCTCCTAAAATATCGTGCGTATGTAAAGCCCGTGATATGCTCAGCAAGGATTGCAAAGTTACTTGTTTGATAGAGACCGTTCTTCAACTTCTGACGCACATTAACAGAGAAGGCGAGGAGATAGAAAGACGTATTTGGTCTCATTTTGAAGCCTTTGTTTTGTTGTATGTGCTCCTAAAATATCGTGCGTATGTAAAGCTCGTGATATGCTCAGCAAGGATTGCAAAGTTACTTGTTTCATAGAGACCGTTCTTCAACTTATGACGCAGATTAACAGAGAAGGCGAGGAGATAGAAAGACGTACTTGGTCTCAATTTGAAGTTTTTGTTTTCATGTATGTGCTCCTAAAATATCGTGCGTATGTAAAGCCCATGGTTGGCTCAGCAAGGATTGCAAAGTTACTTGTTTCATAGAGACCGTTCTATAACTTCATAGACACCGTTCTTGAACTTCTGACGCAGATTAACAGAGAAGGCGAGGATATAGAAAAACGTACTTGGTCTCATTTTGAAGCCTTTGTTTTCTTGTATGTGCTCCTAAAATATCGTGCGTATGTAAAGCCCGTGATATGCTCAGCAAGGATTGCAAAGTTACTTGTTTCATACAGACCGTTCTTCAACTTCTGACGCAGATTAACAGAGAACGCGAGGAGATAGAAAGACGTATTTGGTCTCATTTTGAAGCCTTTGTTTTGTTGTATGTGGTCCTAAAATATCGTGCGTATGTAAAGCCCGTGATATGCTCAGCAAGGATTGCAAAGTTACTTGTTTCATAGAGACCGTTCTTCAACTTCTGACGCAGATTAACAGAGAAGGCGAGGAGATAGAAAGACGTACTTGGTCTCATTTTGTAGTCGTTGTTTTCGTGTATGTGCACCTAAAATATCGTGCGTATGTAAAGCCCGTGGTATGCTCAGAAAGGATTGGAAAGTTACTTGTTTCATATAGACAGTTCTTTAACTTCATAGACACCGTTCTTGAACTTCTGACGCAGATTAACAGAGAAGGCGAGGAGATAGAAAGACGTACTTGCTCTCATTTTGTAGTCTTTGTTGTCATGTATGTGCTCCTAAAATATCGTTTGTATGTAAAGCCCGTGGTATGCTCAGAAAGGTTTACAAAGTTACTTGTTTCATAGAGACCGTTCTTCAACTTCTGACGCAGATTTACAGAGAAGGCGAGGAGATAGAAAGACGTACTTGGTCTCAATTTGAAGTCTTTGTTTTCATGTATGTGCTCCTAAAATATCGTGCGTATGTAAAGCCCATGGTTGGCTCAGCAAGGATTGCAAAGTTACTTGTTTCATAGAGACCGTTCTATAACTTCATAGACACCGTTCTTGAACTTCTGACGCAGATTAACAGAGAAAGCGAGGATATAGAAAGACGTACTTGATCTCATTTTGAAGCCTTTGTTTTCTTGTATGTGCTCCAAAAATATCGTGCGTATGTAAAGCCCGTGATATGCTCAGCAAGGATTGCAAAGTTACTTGTTTCATAGAGACCGTTCTTCAACTTCTGACGCAGATTAACAGAGAAGGCGAGGAGATAGAAAGACGTACTTGGTCTCATTTTGTAGTCGTTGTTTTTGTGTATGTGCACCTAAAATTTCGTGCGTATGTAAAGCCCGTGGTATGCTCAGAAAGGATTAAAAAGTTACTTGTTTCATATAGACAGTTCTTTAACTTCATAGACACCGTTCTTGAACTTCTGACGCAGATTAACAGAGAAGCGAGGAGATAGAAAGACGTACTTGGTCTCATTTTGTAGTCTTTGTTGTCATGTATGTGCTCCTAAAATATCGTTTGTATGTAAAGCCCGTGGTATGCTCAGAAAGGTTTACAAAGTTACTTGTTTCATAGAGACCGTTCTTCAACTTCTGACGCAGATTAACAGAGAAGGCGAGGAGATAGAAAGACGTACTTGGTCTCAATTTGAAGTTTTTGTTTTCATGTATGTGCTCCTAAAATATCGTGCGTATGTAAAGCCCATGGTATGCTCAGCAAGGATTGCAAAGTTACTTGTTTCATAGAGACCGTTCTTTAACTTCATAGACACCGTTCTTGAACTTCTGACGCAGATTAACAGAGAAGGCGAGGATATAGAAAGACGTACTTGGTCTCATTTTGAAGCCTTTGTTTTCTTGTATGTGCTCCTAAAATATCGTGCGTATGTAAAGCCCATGGTACGCTCAGAAAGGATTGGAAAGTTACTTGTTTCATATAGACAGTTCTTTAACTTCATAGACACCTTTCTTGAACTTCTGACGCAGATTAAAAGAGAAGGCGAGGAGATAGAAAGACGTTCTTGATCTCATTTTGAAGTCTTTGTTTTCATGTATGTGCTCCTAAAATATCGTTTGTATGTAAAGCCCGTGGTATGCTCAGCAAGGATTGCAAAGTTACTTGTTTCATAGAGACCGTTCTTCAAGTTCTGACGCAGATTAACAGAGAAGGCGAGGAGATAGAAAGACGTACTTGGTCTCATTTTGAAGTCTTTGTTTTCATGTATGTGCTCCTAAAATATCGTGCGTATGTAAAGCCCGTGGTATGCTCAGCAAGGATTGCAAAGTTACTTGTTTCATAGAGACCGTTCTTCAACTTCTGACGCAGATTAACAGAGAAGGCGAGGAGATAGAAAGACGTATTTGGTCTCATTTTGAAGCCTTTGTTTTCTTGTATGTGCTCCTAAAATATCGTGCGTATGTAAAGCCCGTGATATGCTCAGTAAGGATTGCAAAGTTACTTGTTTCATAGAGACCGTTCTTTAACTTCATAGACACCGTTCTTGAACTTCTGACGCAGATTACCAGAGAAGGCAAGGAGATAGAAAGACGTACTTGGTCTCATTTTGTAGTCGTTGTTTTCATGTATGTGCACCTAAAATATCGTTTGTATGTAAAGCCCGTGGTATGCTCAGCAAGGATTGCAAAGTTACTTGTTTCATAGAGACCGTTCTTTAAATTCATAGACACCGTTCTTGAACTTCTGACGCAGATTAACAGAGAAGGCGAAGAGATAGAAAGACGTATTTGGTCTCAATTTGAAGTCTATGTTTTCATGTATGTGCTCCTAAAATATCGAGCGTATGTAAAGCCCGTGGTATGGTCAGCAAGGATTGCAAAGTTACTTGTTTCATAGAGACCGTTCTTCAACTTCTGACGCAGATTAACAGATAAGGCGAGGAGATAGAAAGACGTATTTGGTCTCATTTTGAAACCTTTGTTTTCTTGTATGTGCTCCTAAAATATCGTGCGTATGTAAAGCCCATGGTTGGCTCATTAAGGATTGCAAAGTTACTTGTTTCATAGAGACCGTTCTTAAACTTCATAGACACCGTTCTTGAACTTCTGACGCGGATTACCAGAGAAGGCGAGGAGATAGAAAGACGTACTTGGTCTCATTTTGAAGTCTTTGTTTTCATGTATGTGCTCCTTAAATATCGTGCGTATGTAAAGCCCGTGGTATGCTCAGCAAGGATTGCAAAGTTACTTGTTTCATAGAGACCGTTCTTCAACTTCTGACGCACATTAACAGAGAAGGCGAGGAGATAGAAAGACGTATTTGGTCTCATTTTGAAACCTTTGTTTTCTTGTATGTGCTCCTAAAATATCGTGCGTATGTAAAGCCCGTGATATGCTCAGCAAGGATTGCAAAGTTAATTGTTTCATAGAGACCGTTCTTAAACTTCATAGACACCGTTCTTGAACTTCTGACGCGGATTACCAGAGAAGGCGAGGAGATAGAAAGACGTACTTGGTCTCATTTTGAAGTCTTCGTTTTCGTGTATGTGCTCCTTAAAATATCGTGCGTATGTAAAGCCCGTGGTATGCTCAGCAAGGATTGCAAAGTTACTTGTTTCATAGAGACCGTTCTTCAACTTCTGACGCACATTAACAGAGAAGGCGAGGAGATAGAAAGACGTATTTGGTCTCAATTTGAAGTCTTTGTTTTCATGTATGTGCTCCTAAAATATCGTGCGTATGTAAAGCCCGTGGTATGCTCAGCAAGGATTGCAAAGTTACTTGTTTCATAGAGACCGTTCTTCAACTTCTGACGCAGATTAACAGAGAAGGCGAGGAGATAGAAAGACGTATTTGGTCTCATTTTGAAGCCTTTGTTTTCTTTGTTTTCATGTATGTGCTCCTAAAATATCGTGCGTATGTAAAGCCCGTGGTATGCTCAGCAAGGATTGCAAAGTTACTTGTTTCATAGAGACCGTTCTTCAACTTCTGACGCAGATTAACAGAGAAGGCGAGGAGATAGAAAGACGTATTTGGTCTCATTTTGAAGCCTTTGTTTTCTTTGTTTTCATGTATGTGCTCCTAAAATATCGTGCGTATGTAAAGCCCGTGGTATGCTCAGCAAGGATTGCAAAGTTACTTGTTTCATAGAGACCGTTCTTCAACTTCTGACGCAGATTAACAGAGAAGGCGAGGAGATAGAAAGACGTATTTGGTCTCATTTTGAAACCTTTGTTTTCTTGTATGTGCTCCTAAAATATCGTGCGTATGTAAAGCCCATGGTTGGCTCATTAAGGATTGCAAAGTTACTTGTTTCATAGAGACCGTTCTTAAACTTCATAGACACCGTTCTTGAACTTCTGACGCGGATTACGAGAGAAGGCGAGGAGATAGAAAGACGTACTTGGTCTCATTTTGAAGTCTTTGTTTTCATGTATGTGCTCCTAAAATATCGTGCGTATGTAAAGCCCATGGGATGCTCAGCAAGGATTGCAAAGTTACTTGTTTCATAGAGACCGTTCTTCAACTTCTGACGCACATTAACAGAGAAGGCGAGGAGATAGAAAGACGTATTTGGTCTCATTTTGAAACCTTTGTTTTCTTGTATGTGCTCCTAAAATATCGTGCGTATGTAAAGCCCGTGATATGCTCAGCAAGGATTGCAAAGTTAATTGTTTCATAGAGACCGTTCTTAAACTTCATAGACACCGTTCTTGAACTTCTGACGCGGATTACCAGAGAAGGCGAGGAGATAGAAAGACGTACTTGGTCTCATTTTGAAGTCTTTGTTTTCATGTATGTGCTCCTAAAATATCGTGCGTATGTAAAGCCCGTGGTATGCTCAGCAAGGATTGCAAAGTTACTTGTTTCATAGAGACCGTTCTTCAACTTCTGACGCACATTAACAGAGAAGGCGAGGAGATAGAAAGACGTATTTGGTCTCATTTTGAAGCCTTTGTTTTGTTGTATGTGGTCCTAAAATATCGTGCGTATGTAAAGCCCGTGATATGCTCAGCAAGGATTGCAAAGTTACTTGTTTCATAGAGACCGTTCTTCAACTTCTGACGCAGATTAACAGAGAAGGCGAGGAGATAGAAAGACGTACTTGGTCTCATTTTGTAGTCGTTGTTTTCGTGTATGTGCACCTAAAATATCGTGCGTATGTAAAGCCCGTGGTATGCTCAGAAAGGATTGGAAAGTTACTTGTTTCATATAGACAGTTCTTTAACTTCATAGACACCGTTCTTGAACTTCTGACGCAGATTAACAGAGAAGGCGAGGAGATAGAAAGACGTACTTGCTCTCATTTTGTAGTCTTTGTTGTCATGTATGTGCTCCTAAAATATCGTTTGTATGTAAAGCCCGTGGTATGCTCAGAAAGGTTTACAAAGTTACTTGTTTCATAGAGACCGTTCTTCAACTTCTGACGCACATTTACAGAGAAGGCGAGGAGATAGAAAGACGTACTTGTTCTCAATTTGAAGTTTTTGTTTTCATGTATGTGCTCCTAAAATATCGTGCGTATGTAAAGCCCATGGTATGCTCAGCAAGGATTGCAAAGTTACTTGTTTCATAGAGACCGTTCTATAACTTCATAGACACCGTTCTTGAACTTCTGACGCAGATTAACAGAGAAGGCGAGGATATAGAAAGACGTACTTGGTCTCATTTTGAAGCCTTTGTTTTCTTGTATGTGCTCCTAAAATATCGTGCGTATGTAAAGCCCGTGATATGCTCAGCAAGGATTGCAAAGTTACTTGTTTCATAGAGACCGTTCTTCAACTTCTGACGCAGATTAACAGAGAACGCGAGGAGATAGAAAGACGTACTTGGTCTCATTTTGTGGTCGTTGTTTTCGTGTACGTGCACCTAAAATATCGTGCGTATGTAAAGCCCGTGGTATGCTCAGAAAGGATTAAAAAGTTACTTGTTTCATATAGACAGTTCTTTAACTTCATAGACACCGTTCTTGAACTTCTGACGCAGATTAACAGAGAAGGCGAGGAGATAGAAAGACGTACTTGGTCTCATTTTGTAGTCTTTGTTGTCATGTATGTGCTCCTAAAATATCGTTTGTATGTAAAGCCCGTGGTATGCTCAGAAAGGTTTACAAAGTTACTTGTTTCATAGAGACCGTTCTTCAACTTCTGACGCAGATTTACAGAGAAGGCGAGGAGATAGAAAGACGTACTTGGTCTCAATTTGAAGTCTTTGTTTTCATGTATGTGCTCCTAAAATATCGTGCGTATGTAAAGCCCATGGTTGGCTCAGCAAGGATTGCAAAGTTACTTGTTTCATAGAGACCGTTCTATAACTTCATAGACACCGTTCTTGAACTTCTGACGCAGATTAACAGAGAAAGCGAGGACATAGAAAGACGTACTTGATCTCATTTTGAAGCCTTTGTTTTCTTGTATGTGCTCCTAAAATATCGTGCGTATGTAAAGCCCATGGTACGCTCAGAAAGGATTGGAAAGTTACTTGTTTCATATAGACAGTTCTTTAACTTCATAGACACCGTTCTTGAACTTCTGACGCAGATTAACAAAGAAGGCGAGGAGATAGAAAGACGTTCTTGGTCTCATTTTGAAGTCTTTGTTTTCATGTATGTGCTCCTAAAATATCGTGCGTATGTAAAGCCCGTGGTATGCTCAGCAAGGATTGCAAAGTTACTTGTTTCATAGAGACCGTTCTTCAAGTTCTGACGCAGATTAACAGAGAAGGCGAGGAGATAGAAAGACGTACTTGGTCTCATTTTGAAGTCTTTGTTTTCATGTATGTGCTCCTAAAATATCGTGCGTATGTAAAGCCCGTGGTATGCTCAGCAAGGATTGCAAAGTTACTTGTTTCATAGAGACCGTTCTTCAACTTCTGACGCAGATTAACAGAGAAGGCGAGGAGATAGAAAGACGTATTTGGTCTCATTTTGAAACCTTTGTTTTCTTGTATGTGCTCCTAAAATATCGTGCGTATGTAAAGCCCATGGTTGGCTCATTAAGGATTGCAAAGTTACTTGTTTCATAGAGACCGTTCTTAAACTTCATAGACACCGTTCTTGAACTTCTGACGCGGATTACCAGAGAAGGCGAGGAGATAGAAAGACGTACTTGGTCTCATTTTGAAGTCTTTGTTTTCATGTATGTGCTCCTAAAATATCGTGCGTATGTAAAGCCCGTGGTATGCTCAGCAAGGATTGCAAAGTTACTTGTTTCATAGAGACCGTTCTTCAACTTCTGACGCACATTAACAGAGAAGGCGAGGAGATAGAAAGACGTATTTGGTCTCATTTTGAAACCTTTGTTTTCTTGTATGTGCTCCTAAAATATCGTGCGTATGTAAAGCCCGTGATATGCTCAGCAAGGATTGCAAAGTTAATTGTTTCATAGAGACCGTTCTTAAACTTCATAGACACCGTTCTTGAACTTCTGACGCGGATTACCAGAGAAGGCGAGGAGATAGAAAGACGTACTTGGTCTCATTTTGAAGTCTTCGTTTTCGTGTATGTGCTCCTTAAAATATCGTGCGTATGTAAAGCCCGTGGTATGCTCAGCAAGGATTGCAAAGTTACTTGTTTCATAGAGACCGTTCTTCAACTTCTGACGCACATTAACAGAGAAGGCGAGGAGATAGAAAGGCGTATTTGGTCTCATTTTGAAGTCTTTGTTTTCATGTATGTGCTCCTAAAATATCGTGCGTATGTAAAGCCCGTGGTATGCTCAGCAAGGATTGCAAAGTTACTTGTTTCATAGAGACCGTTCTTCAACTTCTGACGCAGATTAACAGAGAAGGCGAGGAGATAGAAAGACGTATTTGGTCTCATTTTGAAACCTTTGTTTTCTTGTATGTGCTCCTAAAATATCGTGCGTATGTAAAGCCCATGGTTGGCTCATTAAGGATTGCAAAGTTACTTGTTTCATAGAGACCGTTCTTAAACTTCATAGACACCGTTCTTGAACTTCTGACGCGGATTACCAGAGAAGGCGAGGAGATAGAAAGACGTACTTGGTCTCATTTTGAAGTCTTTGTTTTCATGTATGTGCTCCTAAAATATCGTGCGTATGTAAAGCCCGTGGTATGCTCAGCAAGGATTGCAAAGTTACTTGTTTCATAGAGACCGTTCTTCAACTTCTGACGCACATTAACAGAGAAGGCGAGGAGATAGAAAGACGTATTTGGTCTCATTTTGAAACCTTTGTTTTCTTGTATGTGCTCCTAAAATATCGTGCGTATGTAAAGCCCGTGATATGCTCAGCAAGGATTGCAAAGTTAATTGTTTCATAGAGACCGTTCTTAAACTTCATAGACACCGTTCTTGAACTTCTGACGCGGATTACCAGAGAAGGCGAGGAGATAGAAAGACGTACTTGGTCTCATTTTGAAGTCTTCGTTTTCGTGTATGTGCTCCTTAAAATATCGTGCGTATGTAAAGCCCGTGGTATGCTCAGCAAGGATTGCAAAGTTACTTGTTTCATAGAGACCGTTCTTCAACTTCTGACGCACATTAACAGAGAAGGCGAGGAGATAGAAAGGCGTATTTGGTCTCAATTTGAAGTCTTTGTTTTCATGTATGTGCTCCTAAAATATCGTGAGTATGTAAAGCCTGTGGTATGCTCAGCAAGGATTGCAAAGTTACTTGTTTCATAGAGACCGTTCTTCAACTTCTGACGCAGATTAACAGAGAAGGCGAGGAGATAGAAAGACGTATTTGGTCTCATTTTGAAGCCTTTGTTTTCTTTGTTTTCATGTATGTGCTCCTAAAATATCGTGCGTATGTAAAGCCCGTGGTATGCTCAGCAAGGATTGCAAAGTTACTTGTTTCATAGAGACCGTTCTTCAACTTCTGACGCAGATTAACAGAGAAGGCGAGGAGATAGAAAGACGTATTTGGTCTCATTTTGAAACCTTTGTTTTCTTGTATGTGCTCCTAAAATATCGTGCGTATGTAAAGCCCATGGTTGGCTCATTAAGGATTGCAAAGTTACTTGTTTCATAGAGACCGTTCTTAAACTTCATAGACACCGTTCTTGAACTTCTGACGCGGATTACCAGAGAAGGCGAGGAGATAGAAAGACGTACTTGGTCTCATTTTGAAGTCTTTGTTTTCATGTATAAGCTCCTAAAATATCGTGCGTATGTAAAGCCCGTGGTATGCTCAGCAAGGATTGCAAAGTTACTTGTTTCATAGAGACCGTTCTTCAACTTCTGACGCACATTAACAGAGAAGGCGAGGAGATAGAAAGACGTATTTGGTCTCATTTTGAAACCTTTGTTTTCTTGTATGTGCTCCTAAAATATCGTGCGTATGTAAAGCCCGTGATATGCTCAGCAAGGATTGCAAAGTTAATTGTTTCATAGAGACCGTTCTTAAACTTCATAGACACCGTTCTTGAACTTCTGACGCGGATTACCAGAGAAGGCGAGGAGATAGAAAGACGTACTTGGTCTCATTTTGAAGTCTTTGTTTTCATGTATGTGCTCCTAAAATATCGTGCGTATGTAAAGCCCGTGGTATGCTCAGCAAGGATTGCAAAGTTACTTGTTTCATAGAGACCGTTCTTCAACTTCTGACGCACATTAACAGAGAAGGCGAGGAGATAGAAAGACGTATTTGGTCTCATTTTGAAGCCTTTGTTTTGTTGTATGTGGTCCTAAAATATCGTGCGTATGTAAAGCCCGTGATATGCTCAGCAAGGATTGCAAAGTTACTTGTTTCATAGAGACCGTTCTTCAACTTCTGACGCAGATTAACAGAGAAGGCGAGGAGATAGAAAGACGTACTTGGTCTCATTTTGTAGTCGTTGTTTTCGTGTATGTGCACCTAAAATATCGTGCGTATGTAAAGCCCGTGGTATGCTCAGAAAGGATTGGAAAGTTACTTGTTTCATATAGACAGTTCTTTAACTTCATAGACACCGTTCTTGAACTTCTGACGCAGATTAACAGAGAAGGCGAGGAGATAGAAAGACGTACTTGCTCTCATTTTGTAGTCTTTGTTGTCATGTATGTGCTCCTAAAATATCGTTTGTATGTAAAGCCCGTGGTATGCTCAGAAAGGTTTACAAAGTTACTTGTTTCATAGAGACCGTTCTTCAACTTCTGACGCAGATTAACAGAGAACGCGAGGAGATAGAAAGACGTACTTGGTCTCATTTTGTAGCCTTTGTTTCCGTGTATGTGCTCCTAAAATATCGTGCGTATGTAAAGCCCGTGGTACGCTCAGCAAGGATTTCAAAGTTACTTGTTTCATAGAGACCGTTCTTCAACTTCTGACGCACATTAACAGAGAAGGCGAGGAGATAGAAAGACGTACTTGGTCTCAATTTGAAGTCTTAGTTTTCATGTATGTGCTCCTAAAATATCGTGCGTATGTAAAGCCCATGGTATGCTCAGCAAGGATTGCAAAGTTACTTTTTTCATAGAGACCGTTCTTTAACTTCATAGACACCGTTCTTAAACTTCTGACGCAGATTACGAAAGAAGGCGAGGAGATAGAAAGACGTACTTGGTCTCATTTTGTAGCCGTTGTTTTCGTGTATGTGCACCTAAAATATCGTGCGTATGTAAAGCCCGTGGTATGCTCAGAAAGGATTGGAAAGTTACTTGTTTCATATAGACAGTTCTTTAACTTCTGACGCACATTAACAGAGAAGGCGAGGAGATAGAAAGACGTTCTTGGTCTCAATTTGAAGTCTTTGCTTTCATGTATGTGCTCCTAAAATATCGTGCGTATGTAAAGCCCATGGTTGGCTCAGCAAGGATTGCAAAGTTACTTGTTTCATAGAGACCGTTCTATAACTTCATAGACACCGTTCTTGAACTTCTGACGCAGATTAACAGAAAAGCGAGGATATAGAAATACGTACTTGGTTTCATTTTGAAGCCTTTGTTTTCTTGTATGTGCTCCTAAAATATCGTGCGTATGTAAAGCCCGTGGTACGCTCAGAAAGGATTGGAAAGTTACTTGTTTCATATAGACAGTTCTTTAACTTCATAGACACCGTTCTTGAACTTCTGACGCAGATTAACAGAGAAGGCGAGGAGATAGAAAGACGTACTTGGTCTCATTTTGTAGTCTTTGTTGTCATGTATGTGCTCCTAAAATATCGTTTGTATGTAAAGCCCGTGGTATGCTCAGAAAGGTTTACAAAGTTACTTGTTTCATAGAGACCGTTCTTCAACTTCTGACGCAGATTAACAGAGAAGGCGAGGAGATAGAAAGACGTACTTGGTCTCAATTTGAAGTCTTTGTTTTCATGTATGTGCTCCTAAAATATCGTGCGTATGTAAAGCCCATGGTTGGCTCAGCAAGGATTGCAAAGTTACTTGTTTCATAGAGACCGTTCTATAACTTCATAGACACCGTTCTTGAACTTCTGACGCAGATTAACAGAAAAGCGAGGATATAGAAAGACGTACTTGGTCTCATTTTGAAGCCTTTGTTTTCTTGTATGTGCTCCTAAAATATCGTGCGTATGTAAAGCCCGTGGTACGCTCAGAAAGGATTGGAAAGTTACTTGTTTCATATAGACAGTTCTTTAACTTCATAGACACCGTTCTTGAACTTCTGACGCAGATTAACAGAGAAGGCGAGGAGATAGAAAGACGTACTTGGTATCATTTTGAAGTCTTTGTTTTCATGTATGTGATCCTAAAATATCGTTTGTATGTAAAGCCCGTGGTTTGCTCAGCAAGGATTGCAAAGTTACTTGTTTCATAGAGACCGTTCTTCAAGTTCTGACGCAGATTAACAGAGAAGGCGAGGAGATAGAAAGACGTACTGGGTCTCATTTTGAAGTCTTTGTTTTCATGTATGTGCTACTAAAATATCGTGCGTATGTAAAGCCTCTGGTATGCTCAGCAAGGATTGCAAAGTTACTTGTTTCATAGAAACCGTTCTTCAACTTCTGACGCAGATTAACAGAGAAGGCGAGGAGATAGAAAGACGTATTTGGTCTCATTTTGAAGCCTTTGTTTTTTTGTATGTTCTCCTAAAATATCGTGCGTATGTAAAGCCCGTGATATGCTCAGCAAGGATTGCAAAGTTACTTGTTTCATAGAGACCGTTCTATAACTTCATAGACACCGTTCTTCAACTTCTGACGCAGATTAACAGAGAAGCCGAGGAGATAGAAAGACGTATTTGGTCTCATTTTGAAGTCTTTGTTTTCATGTATGTGCTCCTAAAATATCGTGCGTATGTAAAGCCCGTGGTATGCTCAGCAAGGATTGCAAAGTTACTTGTTTCATAGAAACCGTTCTTCAACTTCTGACGCAGATTAACAGAGAAGGCGAGGAGATAGAAAGACGTATTTGGTCTCATTTTGAAGCCTTTGTTTTTTTGTATGTGCTCCTAAAATATCGTGCGTATGTAAAGCCCGTGATATGCTCAGCAAGGATTGCAAAGTTACTTGTTTCATATAGACAGTTCTTTAACTTCATAGACACCGTTCTTGAACTTCTGACGCAGATTAACAGAGAAGGCGAGGAGATAGAAAGACGTATTTGGTCTCATTTTGAAGCCTTTGTTTTCTTGTATGTGCTCCTAAAATATCGTGCGTATGTAAAGCCCGTGATATGCTCAGCAAGGATTGCAAAGTTACTTTTTTCATAGAGACCGTTCTTTAACTTCATAGACACCGTTCTTAAACTTCTGACGCAGATTACGAAAGAAGGCGAGGAGATAGAAAGACGTACTTGGTCTCATTTTGTAGCCGTTGTTTTCGTGTATGTGCACCTAAAATATCGTGCGTATGTAAAGCCCGTGGTATGCTCAGAAAGGATTGGAAAGTTACTTGTTTCATATAGACAGTTCTTTAACTTCTGACGCACATTAACAGAGAAGGCGAGGAGATAGAAAGACGTTCTTGGTCTCAATTTGAAGTCTTTGCTTTCATGTATGTGCTCCTAAAATATCGTGCGTATGTAAAGCCCATGGTTGGCTCAGCAAGGATTGCAAAGTTACTTGTTTCATAGAGACCGTTCTATAACTTCATAGACACCGTTCTTGAACTTCTGACGCAGATTAACAGAAAAGCGAGGATATAGAAATACGTACTTGGTTTCATTTTGAAGCCTTTGTTTTCTTGTATGTGCTCCTAAAATATCGTGCGTATGTAAAGCCCGTGGTACGCTCAGAAAGGATTGGAAAGTTACTTGTTTCATATAGACAGTTCTTTAACTTCATAGACACCGTTCTTGAACTTCTGACGCAGATTAACAGAGAAGGCGAGGAGATAGAAAGACGTACTTGGTCTCATTTTGTAGTCTTTGTTGTCATGTATGTGCTCCTAAAATATCGTTTGTATGTAAAGCCCGTGGTATGCTCAGAAAGGTTTACAAAGTTACTTGTTTCATAGAGACCGTTCTTCAACTTCTGACGCAGATTAACAGAGAAGGCGAGGAGATAGAAAGACGTACTTGGTCTCAATTTGAAGTCTTTGTTTTCATGTATGTGCTCCTAAAATATCGTGCGTATGTAAAGCCCATGGTTGGCTCAGCAAGGATTGCAAAGTTACTTGTTTCATAGAGACCGTTCTATAACTTCATAGACACCGTTCTTGAACTTCTGACGCAGATTAACAGAAAAGCGAGGATATAGAAAGACGTACTTGGTCTCATTTTGAAGCCTTTGTTTTCTTGTATGTGCTCCTAAAATATCGTGCGTATGTAAAGCCCGTGGTACGCTCAGAAAGGATTGGAAAGTTACTTGTTTCATATAGACAGTTCTTTAACTTCATAGACACCGTTCTTGAACTTCTGACGCAGATTAACAGAGAAGGCGAGGAGATAGAAAGACGTACTTGGTATCATTTTGAAGTCTTTGTTTTCATGTATGTGATCCTAAAATATCGTTTGTATGTAAAGCCCGTGGTTTGCTCAGCAAGGATTGCAAAGTTACTTGTTTCATAGAGACCGTTCTTCAAGTTCTGACGCAGATTAACAGAGAAGGCGAGGAGATAGAAAGACGTACTGGGTCTCATTTTGAAGTCTTTGTTTTCATGTATGTGCTACTAAAATATCGTGCGTATGTAAAGCCTCTGGTATGCTCAGCAAGGATTGCAAAGTTACTTGTTTCATAGAAACCGTTCTTCAACTTCTGACGCAGATTAACAGAGAAGGCGAGGAGATAGAAAGACGTATTTGGTCTCATTTTGAAGCCTTTGTTTTTTTGTATGTTCTCCTAAAATATCGTGCGTATGTAAAGCCCGTGATATGCTCAGCAAGGATTGCAAAGTTACTTGTTTCATAGAGACCGTTCTATAACTTCATAGACACCGTTCTTCAACTTCTGACGCAGATTAACAGAGAAGCCGAGGAGATAGAAAGACGTATTTGGTCTCATTTTGAAGTCTTTGTTTTCATGTATGTGCTCCTAAAATATCGTGCGTATGTAAAGCCCGTGGTATGCTCAGCAAGGATTGCAAAGTTACTTGTTTCATAGAAACCGTTCTTCAACTTCTGACGCAGATTAACAGAGAAGGCGAGGAGATAGAAAGACGTATTTGGTCTCATTTTGAAGCCTTTGTTTTTTTGTATGTGCTCCTAAAATATCGTGCGTATGTAAAGCCCGTGATATGCTCAGCAAGGATTGCAAAGTTACTTGTTTCATATAGACAGTTCTTTAACTTCATAGACACCGTTCTTGAACTTCTGACGCAGATTAACAGAGAAGGCGAGGAGATAGAAAGACGTACTTGGTCTCAATTTGAAGTCTTTGTTTTCATGTATGTGCTCCTAAAACATCGTGCGTATGAAAAGCCCATGGTTGGCTCATTAAGGATTGCAAAGTTACTTGTTTCATAGAGACCGTTCTATAACTTCATAGACACCGTTCTTCAACTACTGACGCAGATTAACAGAGAAGGCGAGGAGATAGAAAGACGTACTTGGTCTCATTTTGTAGTCGTTGTTTTCGTGTATGTGCACCTAAAATATCGAGCGTATGTAAAGCCCGTGGTATGCTCAGAAAGGATTGGAAAGTTACTTGTTTCATATAGACAGTTCGTTAACTTCATAGACACCGTTCTTGAACTTCTGACGCAGATTAACAGAGAAGGCGAGGAGATAGAAAGACGTACTTGGTCTCAATTTGAAGTCTTTGTTTTCATGTATGTGCTCCTAAAATATCGTGCGTATGTAAAGCCCATGGTTGGCTCATTAAGGATTGCAAAGTTACTTGTTTCATAGAGACCGTTCTATAACTTCATAGACACCGTTCTTAAACTTCTGACGCAGATTAACAGAGAAGGCGAGGATATAGAAAGACGAACTTGGTCTCATTTTGTAGTCGTTGTTTTCGTGTATGTGCACCTAAAATATCGTGCGTATGTAAAGCCCGTGGTATGCTCAGCAAGGATTGGAAAGTTACTTGTTTCATATAGACAGTTCTTTAACTTCATAGACACCGTTCTTCAACTTCTGACGCAGATTAACAGAGAAGGCGAGGAGATAGAAAGACGTACTTGGTCTCATTTTGTAGTCGTTGTTTTCGTGTATGTGCACCTAAAATATCGTGCGTATGTAAAGCCCGTGGTATGCTCAGCAAGGATTGGAAAGTTACTTGTTTCATATAGACAGTTCTTTAACTTCATAGACACCGTTCTTGAACTTCTGACGCAGATTAACAGAGAAGGCGAGGAGATAGAAAGACGTACTTGGTCTCATTTTGTAGTCGTTGTTTTCGTGTATGTGCACCTAAAATATCGTGCGTATGTAAAGCCCGTGGTATGCTCAGAAAGGATTAAAAAGTTACTTGTTTCATATAGACAGTTCTTTAACTTCATAGACACCGTTCTTTAACTTCTGACGCAGATTAACAGAGAAGGCAAGGAGATAGAAAGACGTACTTGGTCTCATTTTGTAGTCTTTGTTGTCATGTATGTGCTCCTAAAATATCGTTTGTATGTAAAGCCCGTGGTATGCTCAGAAAGGTTTACAAAGTTACTTGTTTCATAGAGACCGTTCTTCAACTTCTGACGCAGATTAACAGAGAAGGCGAGGAGATAGAAAGACGTACTTGGTCTCAATTTGAAGTCTTTGTTTTCATGTATGTGCTCCTAAAATATCGTGCGTATGTAAAGCCCATGGTTGGCTCAGCAAGGATTGCAAAGTTACTTGTTTCATAGAGACCGTTCTATAACTTCATAGACACCGTTCTTGAACTTCTGACGCAGATTAACAGAGAAAGCGAGGATATAGAAAGACGTACTTGGTCTCATTTTGAAGCCTTTGTTTTCTTGTATGTGCTCCTAAAATATTGTGCGTATGTTAAGCCCGTGGTACGCTCAGAAAGGATTGGAAAGTTACTTGTTTCATATAGACAGTTCTTTAACTTCATAGACACCGTTCTTGAACTTCTGACGCAGATTAACAGAGAAGGCGAGGAGATAGAAAGACGTACTTGGTCTCATTTTGAAGTCTTTGTTTTCATGTATGTGCTCCTAAAATATCGTTTGTATGTAAAGCCCGTGGTATGCAAGAGGAGATAGAAAGACGTATTTGGTCTCATTCTGAAGCCTTTGTTTCCACGTATGTGCTCCTAAAATATCGTGCGTATGTAAAGCCCGTGATATGCTCAGCATGGATTGCAAAGTTACTTGTTTCATAGAGACCGTTCTTCTTCTTCATTGACACAGTTCTTGAACTTCTGACGCGGATTACCAGAGAAGGCGAGGAGATAGAAAGACGTACTTGGTCTCATTTTGAAGTCTTTGTTTTCATGTATGTGCTCGTAAAATATCGTGCGTATGTAAAGCCCGTGGTATGCTCAGCAAGGATTGCAAAGTTACTTGTTTCATAGAGACCGTTCTTCAACTTCTGACGCACATTAACAGAGAAGGCGAGGAGATAGAAAGACGTATTTGGTCTCATTTTGAAGCCTTTGTTTTCTGGTATGTGCTCCTAAAATATCGTGCGTATGTAAAGCCCGTGATATGCTCAGCAAGGATTGCAAAGTTACTTGTTTCATAGAGACCGTTCTTAAACTTCATAGACACCGTTCTTGAACTTCTGACGCAGATTAACAGAGAAGGCGAGGAGATAGAAAGACGTACTTGGTCTCATTTTGAAGTCTTTGTTTTCATGTATGTGCTCCTAAAATATCGTGCGTATGTAAAGCCCGTGGTATGCTCAGCAAGGATTGCAAAGTTACTTGTTTCATAGAGACCGTTCTTCAACTTCTGACGCAGATTAACAGAGAAGGCGAGGAGATAGAAAGACGTATTTGGTCTCATTTTGAAGCCTTTGTTTTCTTTGTTTTCATGTATGTGCTCCTAAAATATCGTGCGTATGTAAAGCCCGTGGTATGCTCAGCAAGGATTGCAAAGTTACTTGTTTCATAGAGACCGTTCTTCAACTTCTGACGCAGATTAACAGAGAAGGCGAGGAGATAGAAAGACGTATTTGGTCTCATTTTGAAACCTTTGTTTTCTTGTATGTGCTCCTAAAATATCGTGCGTATGTAAAGCCCGTGATATGCTCAGCAAGGATTGCAAAGTTACTTGTTTCATAGAGACCGTTCTTAAACTTCATAGACACCGTTCTTGAACTTCTGACGCGGATTACCAGAGAAGGCGAGGAGATAGAAAGACGTACTTGGTCTCATTTTGAAGTCTTTGTTTTCATGTATGTGCTCGTAAAATATCGTGCGTATGTAAAGCCCGTGGTATGCTCAGCAAGGATTGCAAAGTTACTTGTTTCATAGAGACCGTTCTTCAACTTCTGACGCAGATTAACAGAGAAGGCGAGGAGATAGAAAGATGTATTTGGTCTCATTTTGAAGCCTTTGTTTTCTTTGTTTTCATGTATGTGCTCCTAAAATATCGTGCGTATGTAAAGCCCGTGGTATGCTCAGCAAGGATTGCAAAGTTACTTGTTTCATAGAGACCGTTCTTCAACTTCTGACGCAGATTAACAGAGAAGGCGAGGAGATAGAAAGACGTATTTGGTCTCATTTTGAAACCTTTGTTTTCTTGTATGTGCTCCTAAAATATCGTGCGTATGTAAAGCCCGTGATATGCTCAGCAAGGATTGCAAAGTTACTTGTTTCATAGAGACCGTTCTTAAACTTCATAGACACCGTTCTTGAACTTCTGACGCGGATTACCAGAGAAGGCGAGGAGATAGAAAGACGTACTTGGTCTCATTTTGAAGTCTTTGTTTTCATGTATGTGCTCGTAAAATATCGTGCGTATGTAAAGCCCGTGGTATGCTCAGCAAGGATTGCAAAGTTACTTGTTTCATAGAGACCGTTCTTCAACTTCTGACGCACATTAACAGAGAAGGCGAGGAGATAGAAAGACGTATTTGGTCTCATTTTGAAGCCTTTGTTTTCTTGTATGTGCTCCTAAAATATCGTGCGTATGTAAAGCCCGTGATATGCTCAGCAAGGATTGCAAAGTTACTTGTTTCATAGAGACCGTTCTTAAACTTCATAGACACCGTTCTTGAACTTCTGACGCAGATTAACAGAGAAGGCGAGGAGATAGAAAGACGTACTTGGTCTCATTTTGAAGTCTTTGTTTTCATGTATGTGCTCCTAAAATATCGTGCGTATGTAAAGCCCGTGGTATGCTCAGCAAGGATTGCAAAGTTACTTGTTTCATAGAGACCGTTCTTCAACTTCTGACGCAGATTAACAGAGAAGGCGAGGAGATAGAAAGACGTATTTGGTCTCATTTTGAAGCCTTTGTTTTCTTTGTTTTCATGTATGTGCTCCTAAAATATCGTGCGTATGTAAAGCCCGTGGTATGCTCAGCAAGGATTGCAAAGTTACTTGTTTCATAGAGACCGTTCTTCAACTTCTGACGCAGATTAACAGAGAAGGCGAGGAGATAGAAAGACGTATTTGGTCTCATTTTGAAACCTTTGTTTTCTTGTATGTGCTCCTAAAATATCGTGCGTATGTAAAGCCCGTGGTATGCTCAGCAAGGATTGCAAAGTTACTTGTTTCATAGAGACCGTTCTTCAACTTCTGACGCAGATTAACAGAGAAGGCGAGGAGATAGAAAGACGTATTTGGTCTCATTTTGAAACCTTTGTTTTCTTGTATGTGCTCCTAAAATATCGTGCGTATGTAAAGCCCGTGATATGCTCAGCAAGGATTGCAAAGTTACTTGTTTCATAGAGACCGTTCTTAAACTTCATAGACACCGTTCTTGAACTTCTGACGCAGATTAACAGAGAAGGCGAGGAGATAGAAAGACGTACTTGGTCTCATTTTGAAGTCTTTGTTTTCATGTATGTGCTCCTAAAATATCGTGCGTATGTAAAGCCCGTGGTATGCTCAGCAAGGATTGCAAAGTTACTTGTTTCATAGAGACCGTTCTTCAACTTCTGACGCAGATTAACAGAGAAGGCGAGGAGATAGAAAGACGTATTTGGTCTCATTTTGAAGCCTTTGTTTTCTTTGTTTTCATGTATGTGCTCCTAAAATATCGTGCGTATGTAAAGCCCGTGGTATGCTCAGCAAGGATTGCAAAGTTACTTGTTTCATAGAGACCGTTCTTCAACTTCTGACGCAGATTAACAGAGAAGGCGAGGAGATAGAAAGACGTATTTGGTCTCATTTTGAAACCTTTGTTTTCTTGTATGTGCTCCTAAAATATCGTGCGTATGTAAAGCCCGTGGTATGCTCAGCAAGGATTGCAAAGTTACTTGTTTCATAGAGACCGTTCTTCAACTTCTGACGCAGATTAACAGAGAAGGCGAGGAGATAGAAAGACGTATTTGGTCTCATTTTGAAACCTTTGTTTTCTTGTATGTGCTCCTAAAATATCGTGCGTATGTAAAGCCCGTGATATGCTCAGCAAGGATTGCAAAGTTACTTGTTTCATAGAGACCGTTCTTAAACTTCATAGACACCGTTCTTGAACTTCTGACGCGGATTACCAGAGAAGGCGAGGAGATAGAAAGACGTACTTGGTCTCATTTTGAAGTCTTTGTTTTCATGTATGTGCTCCTAAAATATCGTGCGTATGTAAAGCCCGTGGTATGCTCAGCAAGGATTGCAAAGTTACTTGTTTCATAGAGACCGTTCTTCAACTTCTGACGCACATTAACAGAGAAGGCGAGGAGATAGAAAGACGTATTTGGTCTAATTTTGAAGCCTTTGTTTTCTTGTATGTGCTCCTAAAATATCGTGCGTATGTAAAGCCCGTGATATGCTCAGCAAGGATTGCAAAGTTACTTGTTTCATAGAGACCGTTCTTTAACTTCATAGACACCGTTCTTAAACTTCTGACGCAGATTACGAAAGAAGGCGAGGAGATAGAAAGACGTACTTGGTCTCATTTTGAAGTCTTTGTTTTCATGTATGTGCTCCTAAAATATCGTGCGTATGTAAAGCCCGTTGTATTCTCAGCAAGGATTGCAAAGTTACTTGTTTCATAGAGACCGTTCTTTAACTTCATAGACACCGTTCTTGAACTTCTGACGCAGATTAACAGAGAAGGCGAGGAGATAGAAAGACGTACTTGGTCTCATTTTGTAGTCTTTGTTGTCATGTATGTGCTCCTAAATTATCGTTTGTATGTAAAGCCCGTGGTATGCTCAGAAAGGTTTACAAAGTTACTTGTTTCATAGAGACCGTTCTTCAACTTCTGACGCAGATTAACAGAGAAGGCGAGGAGATAGAAAGACGTACTTGGTCTCATTTTGAAGCCTTTGTTTTCTTGTATGTGCTCCTTAAATATCGTGCGTATGTAAAGCCCGTGGTACGCTCAGAAAGGATTGGAAAGTTACTTGTTTCATATAGACAGTTCTTTAACTTCATAGACACCGTTCTTGAACTTCTGACGCAGATTAACAGAGAAGGCGAGGAGATAGAAAGACGTACTTGGTCTCATTTTGAAGTCTTTGTTTTCATGTATGTGCTCCTAAAATATCGTTTGTATGTAAAGCCCGTGGTATGCTCAGCAAGGATTGCAAAGTTACTTGTTTCATTGAGACCGTTCTTCAACTTCTGACGCACATTAACAGAGAAGGCGAGGAGATAGAAAGACGTATTTGGTCTCATTTTGAAGCCTTTGTTTTCTTGTATGTGCTCCTAAAATATCGTGCGTATGTAAAGCCCGTGATATGCTCAGCAAGGATTGCAAAGTTACTTGTTTCATAGAGACCGTTCTTAAACTTCATAGACACCGTTCTTGAACTTCTGACGCAGATTAACAGAGAAGGCGAGGAGATAGGAAGACGTACTTGGTCTCATTTTGAATTCTTTGTTTTCATGTATGTGCTCCTAAAATATCGTGCGTATGTAAAGCCTGTGGTATGCTCAGCAAGGATTGCAAAGTTACTTGTTTCATAGAGACCGTTCTTCAACTTCTTACGCAGATTAACAGAGAAGGCGAGGAGATAGAAAGACATATTTGGTCTCATTTTGAAGCCTTTGTTTTCTTTGTTTTCATGTATGTGCTCCTAAAATATCGTGCGTATGTAAAGCCCGTGGTATGCTCAGCAAGGATTGCAAAGTTACTTGTTTCATAGAGACCGTTCTTCAACTTCTGACGCAGATTAACAGAGAAGGCGAGGAGATAGAAAGACGTATTTGGTCTCATTTTGAAACCTTTGTTTTCTTGTATGTGCTCCTAAAATATCGTGCGTATGTAAAGCCCGTGGTATGCTCAGCAAGGATTGCAAAGTTACTTGTTTCATAGAGACCGTTCTTCAACTTCTGACGCAGATTAACAGAGAAGGCGAGGAGATAGAAAGACGTATTTGGTCTCATTTTGAAACCTTTGTTTTCTTGTATGTGCTCCTAAAATATCGTGCGTATGTAAAGCCCGTGATATGCTCAGCAAGGATTGCAAAGTTACTTGTTTCATAGAGACCGTTCTTAAACTTCATAGACACCGTTCTTGAACTTCTGACGCGGATTACCAGAGAAGGCGAGGAGATAGAAAGACGTACTTGGTCTCATTTTGAAGTCTTTGTTTTCATGTATGTGCTCCTAAAATATCGTGCGTATGTAAAGCCCGTGGTATGCTCAGCAAGGATTGCAAAGTTACTTGTTTCATAGAGACCGTTCTTCAACTTCTGACGCACATTAACAGAGAAGGCGAGGAGATAGAAAGACGTATTTGGTCTAATTTTGAAGCCTTTGTTTTCTTGTATGTGCTCCTAAAATATCGTGCGTATGTAAAGCCCGTGATATGCTCAGCAAGGATTGCAAAGTTACTTGTTTCATAGAGACCGTTCTTTAACTTCATAGACACCGTTCTTAAACTTCTGACGCAGATTACGAAAGAAGGCGAGGAGATAGAAAGACGTACTTGGTCTCATTTTGAAGTCTTTGTTTTCATGTATGTGCTCCTAAAATATCGTGCGTATGTAAAGCCCGTTGTATTCTCAGCAAGGATTGCAAAGTTACTTGTTTCATAGAGACCGTTCTTTAACTTCATAGACACCGTTCTTGAACTTCTGACGCAGATTAACAGAGAAGGCGAGGAGATAGAAAGACGTACTTGGTCTCATTTTGTAGTCTTTGTTGTCATGTATGTGCTCCTAAATTATCGTTTGTATGTAAAGCCCGTGGTATGCTCAGAAAGGTTTACAAAGTTACTTGTTTCATAGAGACCGTTCTTCAACTTCTGACGCAGATTAACAGAGAAGGCGAGGAGATAGAAAGACGTACTTGGTCTCATTTTGAAGCCTTTGTTTTCTTGTATGTGCTCCTTAAATATCGTGCGTATGTAAAGCCCGTGGTACGCTCAGAAAGGATTGGAAAGTTACTTGTTTCATATAGACAGTTCTTTAACTTCATAGACACCGTTCTTGAACTTCTGACGCAGATTAACAGAGAAGGCGAGGAGATAGAAAGACGTACTTGGTCTCATTTTGAAGTCTTTGTTTTCATGTATGTGCTCCTAAAATATCGTTTGTATGTAAAGCCCGTGGTATGCTCAGCAAGGATTGCAAAGTTACTTGTTTCATTGAGACCGTTCTTCAACTTCTGACGCACATTAACAGAGAAGGCGAGGAGATAGAAAGACGTATTTGGTCTCATTTTGAAGCCTTTGTTTTCTTGTATGTGCTCCTAAAATATCGTGCGTATGTAAAGCCCGTGATATGCTCAGCAAGGATTGCAAAGTTACTTGTTTCATAGAGACCGTTCTTAAACTTCATAGACACCGTTCTTGAACTTCTGACGCAGATTAACAGAGAAGGCGAGGAGATAGGAAGACGTACTTGGTCTCATTTTGAATTCTTTGTTTTCATGTATGTGCTCCTAAAATATCGTGCGTATGTAAAGCCTGTGGTATGCTCAGCAAGGATTGCAAAGTTACTTGTTTCATAGAGACCGTTCTTCAACTTCTTACGCAGATTAACAGAGAAGGCGAGGAGATAGAAAGACATATTTGGTCTCATTTTGAAGCCTTTGTTTTCTTTGTTTTCATGTATGTGCTCCTAAAATATCGTGCGTATGTAAAGCCCGTGGTATGCTCAGCAAGGATTGCAAAGTTACTTGTTTCATAGAGACCGTTCTTCAACTTCTGACGCAGATTAACAGAGAAGGCGAGGAGATAGAAAGACGTATTTGGTCTCATTTTGAAACCTTTGTTTTCTTGTATGTGCTCCTAAAATATCGTGCGTATGTAAAGCCCGTGATATGCTCAGCAAGGATTGCAAAGTTACTTGTTTCATAGAGACCGTTCTTAAACTTCATAGACACCGTTCTTGAACTTCTGACGCGGATTACCAGAGAAGGCGAGGAGATAGAAAGACGTACTTGGTCTCATTTTGAAGTCTTTGTTTTCATGTATGTGCTCCTAAAATATCGTGCGTATGTAAAGCCCGTGGTATGCTCAGCAAGGATTGCAAAGTTACTTGTTTCATAGAGACCGTTCTTTAACTTCATAGACACCGTTCTTAAACTTCTGACGCAGATTACGAAAGAAGGCGAGGAGATAGAAAGACGTACTTGGTCTCATTTTGAAGCCTTTGTTTTCTTGTATGTGCTCCTAAAATATCGTGCGTATGTAAAGTATATGTGATATGCTCAGTAAGGATTGCAAAGTTACTTGTTTCATAGAGACCGTTCTTTAACTTCATATACACCGTTCTTGAACTTCTGACGCAGATTACCAGAGAAGGCGAGGAGATAGAAAGACGTACTTGGTCTCATTTTGAAACCTTTGTTTTCTTGTATGTGCTCCTAAAAAATCGTTTGTATGTAAAGCCCGTGATATGCTCAGCAAGGATTGCAAAGTTACTTGTTTCATAGAGACCGTTCTTAAACTTCATAGACACCGTTCTTGAACTTCTGACGCGGATTACCAGAGAAGGCGAGGAGATAGAAAGACGTACTTGGTCTCATTTTGAAGTCTTTGTTTTCATGTATGTGCTCCTAAAATATCGTGCGTATGTAAAGCCCGTGGTATGCTCAGCAAGGATTGCAAAGTTACTTGTTTCATAGAGACCGTTCTTTAACTTCATAGACACCGTTCTTAAACTTCTGACGCAGATTACGAAAGAAGGCGAGGAGATAGAAAGACGTACTTGGTCTCATTTTGAAGTCTTTGTTTTCATGTATGTGCTCCTAAAATATCGTGCGTATGTAAAGCCCCTTGTATTCTCAGCAAGGATTGCAAAGTTACTTGTTTCATAGAGACCGTTCTTTAACTTCATAGACACCGTTCTTGAACTTCTGACGCAGATTAACAGAGAAGGCGAGGAGATAGAAAGACGTACTTGGTCTCATTTTGTAGTCTTTGTTGTCATGTATGTGCTCCTAAAATATCGTTTGTATGTAAAGCCCGTGGTATGCTCAGAAAGGTTTACAAAGTTACTTGTTTCATAGAGACCGTTCTTCAACTTCTGACGCAGATTAACAGAGAAAGCGAGAATATAGAAAGACGTACTTGGTCTCATTTTGAAGCCTTTGTTTTCTTGTATGTGCTCCTAAAATATCGTGCGTATGTAAAGCCCGTGGTACGCTTAGAAAGGATTGGAAAGTTACTTGTTTCATATAGACAGTTCTTTAACTTCATAGACACCGTTCTTGAACTTCTGACGCAGATTAACAGAGAAGGCGAGGAGATAGAAAGACGTACTTGGTCTCATTTTGAAGTCTTTGTTTTCATGTATGTGCTCCTAAAATATCGTTTGTATGTAAAGCCCGTGGTATGCTCAGCAAGGATTGCAAAGTTACTTGTTTCATTGAGACCGTTCTTCAACTTCTGACGCACATTAACAGAGAAGGCGAGGAGATAGAAAGACGTATTTGGTCTCATTTTGAAGCCTTTGTTTTCTTGTATGTGCTCCTAAAATATCGTGCGTATGTAAAGCCCTTGATATGCTCAGCAAGGATTGCAAAGTTACTTGTTTCATAGAGACCGTTCTTTAACTTCATAGACACCGTTCTTCAACTTCTGACGCAGATTAACAGAGAAGGCGAGGAGATAGAAAGACGTACTTGGTCTCATTTTGAAGCCTTTGTTTTCTTGTATGTGCTCCTAAAATATCGTGCGTATGTAAAGCCCGTGATATGCTCAGTAAGGATTGCAAAGTTACTTGTTTCATAGAGACCGTTCTTTAACTTCATAGACACCGTTCTTGAACTTCTGACGCAGATTACCAGAGAAGGCGAGGAGATAGAAAGACGTACTTGATCTCATTTTGAAGTCTTTGTTTTCATGTATGTGCTCCTAAAATATCGTGCGTATGTAAAGCCCGTGGTATGCTCAGTAAGGATTGCAAAGTTACTTGTTTCATAGAGACCGTTCTTCAACTTCTGACGCAGATTAACAGAGAAGGCGAGGAGATAGAAAGACGTATTTGATCTCATTTTGAAGCCTTTGTTTTCTTCTATGTGCTCCTAAAATATCGTGCGTATGTAAAGCCCTTGATATGCTCAGTAAGGATTGCAAAGTTACTTGTTTCATAGAGACCGTTCTTTAACTTCATAGACACCGTTCTTGAAATTCTGACGCAGATTACCAGAGAAGGCGAGGAGATTGAAAGACGTACTTGGTCTCAATTTGAAGTCTTTGTTTTCATGTATGTGCTCCTAAAATATCGTGCGTATGTAAAGCCCGTGGTATGCTCAGCAAGGATTGCAAAGTTACTTGTTTCATAGAGACCGTTCTTAAACTTCATAGACACCGTTCTTGAACTTCTGACGCGGATTACCAGAGAAGGCGAGGAGATAGAAAGACGTACTTGGTCTCATTTTGAAGTCTTTGTTTTCATGTATGTGCTCCTAAAATATCGTGCGTATGTAAAGCCCGTGGTATGCTCAGTAAGGATTGCAAAGTTACTTGTTTCATAGAGACCGTTCTTCAACTTCTGACGCAGATTAACAGAGAAGGCGAGGAGATAGAAAGACGTATTTGATCTCATTTTGAAGCCTTTGTTTTCTTCTATGTGCTCCTAAAATATCGTGCGTATGTAAAGCCCTTGATATGCTCAGTAAGGATTGCAAAGTTACTTGTTTCATAGAGACCGTTCTTTAACTTCATAGACACCGTTCTTGAAATTCTGACGCAGATTACCAGAGAAGGCGAGGAGATTGAAAGACGTACTTGGTCTCAATTTGAAGTCTTTGTTTTCATGTATGTGCTCCTAAAATATCGTGCGTATGTAAAGCCCGTGGTATGCTCAGCAAGGATTGCAAAGTTACTTGTTTCATAGAGACCGTTCTTAAACTTCATAGACACCGTTCTTGAACTTCTGACGCGGATTACCAGAGAAGGCGAGGAGATAGAAAGACGTACTTGGTCTCATTTTGAAGTCTTTGTTTTCATGTATGTGCTCCTAAAATATCGTGCGTATGTAAAGCCCGTGGTATGCTCAGCAAGGATTGCAAAGTTACTTGTTTCATAGAGACCGTTCTTCAACTTCTGACGCAGATTAACAGAGAAGGCGAGGAGATAGAAAGACGTACTTGGTCTCATTTTGAAGCCTTTGTTTTCTTGTATGTGCTCCTAAAATATCGTGCGTATGTAAAGCCCGTGATATGCTCAGTAAGGATTGCAAAGTTACTTGTTTCATAGAGACCGTTCTTTAACTTCATAGACACCGTTCTTGAACTTCTGACGCAGATTACCAGAGAAGGCGAGGAGATAGAAAGACGTACTTGATCTCATTTTGAAGTCTTTGTTTTCATGTATGTGCTCCTAAAATATCGTGCGTATGTAAAGCCCGTGGTATGCTCAGTAAGGATTGCAAAGTTACTTGTTTCATAGAGACCGTTCTTCAACTTCTGACGCAGATTAACAGAGAAGGCGAGGAGATAGAAAGACGTATTTGATCTCATTTTGAAGCCTTTGTTTTCTTCTATGTGCTCCTAAAATATCGTGCGTATGTAAAGCCCTTGATATGCTCAGTAAGGATTGCAAAGTTACTTGTTTCATAGAGACCGTTCTTTAACTTCATAGACACCGTTCTTGAAATTCTGACGCAGATTACCAGAGAAGGCGAGGAGATTGAAAGACGTACTTGGTCTCAATTTGAAGTCTTTGTTTTCATGTATGTGCTCCTAAAATATCGTGCGTATGTAAAGCCCGTGGTATGCTCAGCAAGGATTGCAAAGTTACTTGTTTCATAGAGACCGTTCTTAAACTTCATAGACACCGTTCTTGAACTTCTGACGCGGATTACCAGAGAAGGCGAGGAGATAGAAAGACGTACTTGGTCTCATTTTGAAGTCTTTGTTTTCATGTATGTGCTCCTAAAATATCGTGCGTATGTAAAGCCCGTGGTATGCTCAGCAAGGATTGCAAAGTTACTTGTTTCATAGAGACCGTTCTTCAACTTCTGACGCAGATTAACAGAGAAGGCGAGGAGATAGAAAGACGTATTTGATCTCATTTTGAAGCCTTTGTTTTCATGTATGTGCTCCTAAAATATCGTGCGTATGTAAAGCCCGTTGTATTCTCAGCAAGGATTGCAAAGTTACTTGTTTCATAGAGACCGTTCTTTAACTTCATAGACACCGTTCTTGAACTTCTGACGCAGATTAACAAAGAAGGCGAGGAGATAGAAAGACGTACTTGGTCTCATTTTGTAGTCTTTGTTGTCATGTATGTGCTCCTAAAATATCGTTTGTATGTAAAGCCCGTGGTATGCTCAGAAAGGTTTACAAAGTTACCTGTTTCATAGAGACCGTTCTTCAACTTCTGACGCAGATTAACAGAGAAGGCGAGGAGATAGAAAGACGTATTTGGTCTCATTTTGAAGCCTTTGTTTTCTTGTATGTGCTCCTAAAATATCGTGCGTATGTAAAGCCCGTGATATGCTCAGCAAGGATTGCAAAGTTACTTGTTTCATAGAGACCGTTCTTTAACTTCATAGACACCGTTCTTCAACTTCTGACGCAGATTAACAGAGAAGGCGAGGAGATAGAAAGACGTACTTGGTCTCATTTTGAAGCCTTTGTTTTCTTGTATGTGCTCCTAAAATATCGTGCGTATGTAAAGCCCGTGGTATGCTCAGTAAGGATTGCAAAGTTACTTGTTTCATAGAGACCGTTCTTCAACTTCTGACGCAGAATAACAGAGAAGGCGAGGAGATAGAAAGACGTATTTGATCTCATTTTGAAGCCTTTGTTTTCTTCTTCTATGTGCTCCTAAAATATCGTGCGTATGTAAAGCCCTTGATATGCTCAGTAAGGATTGCAAAGTTACTTGTTTCATAGAGACCGTTCTTTAACTTCATAGACACCGTTCTTGAAATTCTGACGCAGATTACCAGAGAAGGCGAGGAGATTGAAAGACGTACTTGGTCTCAATTTGAAGTCTTTGTTTTCATGTATGTGCTCCTAAAATATCGTGCGTATGTAAAGCCCGTGGTATGCTCAGCAAGGATTGCAAAGTTACTTGTTTCATAGAGACCGTTCTTAAACTTCATAGACACCGTTCTTGAACTTCTGACGCGGATTACCAGAGAAGGCGAGGAGATAGAAAGACGTACTTGGTCTCATTTTGAAGCCTTTGTTTTCTTGTATGTGCTCCTAAAATATCGTGCGTATGTAAAGCCCGTGATATGCTCAGTAAGGATTGCAAAGTTACTTGTTTCATAGAGACCGTTCTTTAACTTCATAGACACCGTTCTTGAACTTCTGACGCAGATTACCAGAGAAGGCGAGGAGATAGAAAGACGTACTTGGTCTCATTTTGAAGTCTTTGTTTTCATGTATGTGCCCCTAAAATATCGTGCGTATGTAAAGCCCGTGGTATGCTCAGTAAGGATTGCAAAGTTACTTGTTTCATAGAGACCGTTCTTCAACTTCTGACGCAGATTAACAGAGAAGGCGAGGAGATAGAAAGACGTATTTGATCTCATTTTGAAGCCTTTGTTTTCTTCTATGTGCTCCTAAAATATCGTGCGTATGTAAAGCCCTTGATATGCTCAGTAAGGATTGCAAAGTTACTTGTTTCATAGAGACCGTTCTTTAACTTCATAGACACCGTTCTTGAAATTCTGACGCAGATTACCAGAGAAGGCGAGGAGATTGAAAGACGTACTTGGTCTCAATTTGAAGTCTTTGTTTTCATGTATGTGCTCCTAAAATATCGTGCGTATGTAAAGCCCGTGGTATGCTCAGCAAGGATTGCAAAGTTACTTGTTTCATAGAGACCGTTCTTAAACTTCATAGACACCGTTCTTGAACTTCTGACGCGGATTACCAGAGAAGGCGAGGAGATAGAAAGACGTACTTGGTCTCATTTTGAAGTCTTTGTTTTTATGTATGTGCTCCTAAAATATCGTGCGTATGTAAAGCCCGTGGTATGCTCAGCAAGGATTGCAAAGTTACTTGTTTCATAGAGACCGTTCTTCAACTTCTGACGCAGATTAACAGAGAAGGCGAGGAGATAGAAAGACGTATTTGATCTCATTTTGAAGCCTTTGTTTTCATGTATGTGCTCCTAAAATATCGTGCGTATGTAAAGCCCGTTGTATTCTCAGCAAGGATTGCAAAGTTACTTGTTTCATAGAGACCGTTCTTTAACTTCATAGACACCGTTCTTGAACTTCTGACGCAGATAAACAAAGAAGGCGAGGAGATAGAAAGACGTACTTGGTCTCATTATGTAGTCTTTGTTGTCATGTATGTGCTCCTAAAATATCGTTTGTATGTAAAGCCCGTGGTATGCTCAGAAAGGTTTACAAAGTTACTTGTTTCATAGAGACCGTTCTTCAACTTCTGACGCAGATTAACAGGGAAGGCGAGGAGATAGAAAGACGTATTTGGTATCATTTTGAAGCCTTTGTTTTCTTGTATGTGCTCCTCAAATATTGTGCGTATGTAAAGCCCGTGATATGCTCAGCAAGGATTGCAAAGTTACTTGTTTCATAGAGACCGTTCTTTAACTTCATAGACACCGTTCTTCAACTTCTGACGCCTATTTGCTAAGAAAACGAGGAGATAGAAAGACGTACTTGGTCTCATTTTGAAGCCTTTGTTTTCTTGTATGTGCTCCTAAAATATCGTGCGTATGTAAAGCCCGTGATATGCTCAGTAAGGATTGCAAAGTTACTTGTTTCATAGAGACCGTTCTTTAACTTCATAGACACCGTTCTTGAACTTCTGACGCAGATTACCAGAGAAGGCGAGGAGATAGAAAGACGTACTTGGTCTCATTTTGAAGTCTTTGTTTTCATGTATGTGCTCCTAAAATATCGTGCGTATGTAAAGCCCGTGGTATGCTCAGTAAGGATTGCAAAGTTACTTGTTTCATAGAGACCGTTCTTCAACTTCTGACGCAGATTAACAGAGAAGGCGAGGAGATAGAAAGACGTATTTGATCTCATTTTGAAGCCTTTGTTTTCTTCTATGTGCTCCTAAAATATCGTGCGTATGTAAAGCCCTTGATATGCTCAGTAAGGATTGCAAAGTTACTTGTTTCATAGAGACCGTTCTTTAACTTCATAGACACCGTTCTTGAAATTCTGACGCAGATTACCAGAGAAGGCGAGGAGATTGAAAGACGTACTTGGTCTCAATTTGAAGTCTTTGTTTTCATGTATGTGCTCCTAAAATATCGTGCGTATGTAAAGCCCGTGGTATGCTCAGCAAGGATTGCAAAGTTACTTGTTTCATAGAGACCGTTCTTAAACTTCATAGACACCGTTCTTGAACTTCTGACGCGGATTACCAGAGAAGGCGAGGAGATAGAAAGACGTACTTGGTCTCATTTTGAAGTCTTTGTTTTCATGTATGTGCTCCTAAAATATCGTGCGTATGTAAAGCCCGTGGTATGCTCAGTAAGGATTGCAAAGTTACTTGTTTCATAGAGACCGTTCTTCAACTTCTGACGCAGATTAACAGAGAAGGCGAGGAGATAGAAAGACGTATTTGATCTCATTTTGAAGCCTTTGTTTTCTTCTATGTGCTCCTAAAATATCGTGCGTATGTAAAGCCCTTGATATGCTCAGTAAGGATTGCAAAGTTACTTGTTTCATAGAGACCGTTCTTTAACTTCATAGACACCGTTCTTGAAATTCTGACGCAGATTACCAGAGAAGGCGAGGAGATTGAAAGACGTACTTGGTCTCAATTTGAAGTCTTTGTTTTCATGTATGTGCTCCTAAAATATCGTGCGGATGTAAAGCCCGTGGTATGCTCAGCAAGGATTGCAAAGTTACTTGTTTCATAGAGACCGTTCTTAAACTTCATAGACACCGTTCTTGAACTTCTGACGCGGATTACCAGAGAAGGCGAGGAGATAGAAAGACGTACTTGGTCTCATTTTGAAGTCTTTGTTTTCATGTATGTGCTCCTAAAATATCGTGCGTATGTAAAGCCCGTGGTATGCTCAGCAAGGATTGCAAAGTTACTTGTTTCATAGAGACCGTTCTTCAACTTCTGACGCAGATTAACAGAGAAGGCGAGGAGATAGAAAGACGTACTTGGTCTCATTTTGAAGCCTTTGTTTTCTTGTATGTGCTCCTAAAATATCGTGCGTATGTAAAGCCCGTGATATGCTCAGTAAGGATTGCAAAGTTACTTGTTTCATAGAGACCGTTCTTTAACTTCATAGACACCGTTCTTGAACTTCTGACGCAGATTACCAGAGAAGGCGAGGAGATAGAAAGACGTACTTGATCTCATTTTGAAGTCTTTGTTTTCATGTATGTGCTCCTAAAATATCGTGCGTATGTAAAGCCCGTGGTATGCTCAGTAAGGATTGCAAAGTTACTTGTTTCATAGAGACCGTTCTTCAACTTCTGACGCAGATTAACAGAGAAGGCGAGGAGATAGAAAGACGTATTTGATCTCATTTTGAAGCCTTTGTTTTCTTCTATGTGCTCCTAAAATATCGTGCGTATGTAAAGCCCTTGATATGCTCAGTAAGGATTGCAAAGTTACTTGTTTCATAGAGACCGTTCTTTAACTTCATAGACACCGTTCTTGAAATTCTGACGCAGATTACCAGAGAAGGCGAGGAGATTGAAAGACGTACTTGGTCTCAATTTGAAGTCTTTGTTTTCATGTATGTGCTCCTAAAATATCGTGCGTATGTAAAGCCCGTGGTATGCTCAGCAAGGATTGCAAAGTTACTTGTTTCATAGAGACCGTTCTTAAACTTCATAGACACCGTTCTTGAACTTCTGACGCGGATTACCAGAGAAGGCGAGGAGATAGAAAGACGTACTTGGTCTCATTTTGAAGTCTTTGTTTTCATGTATGTGCTCCTAAAATATCGTGCGTATGTAAAGCCCGTGGTATGCTCAGCAAGGATTGCAAAGTTACTTGTTTCATAGAGACCGTTCTTCAACTTCTGACGCAGATTAACAGAGAAGGCGAGGAGATAGAAAGACGTATTTGATCTCATTTTGAAGCCTTTGTTTTCATGTATGTGCTCCTAAAATATCGTGCGTATGTAAAGCCCGTTGTATTCTCAGCAAGGATTGCAAAGTTACTTGTTTCATAGAGACCGTTCTTTAACTTCATAGACACCGTTCTTGAACTTCTGACGCAGATTAACAAAGAAGGCGAGGAGATAGAAAGACGTACTTGGTCTCATTTTGTAGTCTTTGTTGTCATGTATGTGCTCCTAAAATATCGTTTGTATGTAAAGCCCGTGGTATGCTCAGAAAGGTTTACAAAGTTACCTGTTTCATAGAGACCGTTCTTCAACTTCTGACGCAGATTAACAGAGAAGGCGAGGAGATAGAAAGACGTATTTGGTCTCATTTTGAAGCCTTTGTTTTCTTGTATGTGCTCCTCAAATATCGTGCGTATGTAAAGCCCGTGATATGCTCAGCAAGGATTGCAAAGTTACTTGTTTCATAGAGACCGTTCTTTAACTTCATAGACACCGTTCTTCAACTTCTGACGCAGATTAACAGAGAAGGCGAGGAGATAGAAAGACGTACTTGGTCTCATTTTGAAGCCTTTGTTTTCTTGTATGTGCTCCTAAAATATCGTGCGTATGTAAAGCCCGTGGTATGCTCAGTAAGGATTGCAAAGTTACTTGTTTCATAGAGACCGTTCTTCAACTTCTGACGCAGAATAACAGAGAAGGCGAGGAGATAGAAAGACGTATTTGATCTCATTTTGAAGCCTTTGTTTTCTTCTATGTGCTCCTAAAATATCGTGCGTATGTAAAGCCCTTGATATGCTCAGTAAGGATTGCAAAGTTACTTGTTTCATAGAGACCGTTCTTTAACTTCATAGACACCGTTCTTGAAATTCTGACGCAGATTACCAGAGAAGGCGAGGAGATTGAAAGACGTACTTGGTCTCAATTTGAAGTCTTTGTTTTCATGTATGTGCTCCTAAAATATCGTGCGTATGTAAAGCCCGTGGTATGCTCAGCAAGGATTGCAAAGTTACTTGTTTCATAGAGACCGTTCTTAAACTTCATAGACACCGTTCTTGAACTTCTGACGCGGATTACCAGAGAAGGCGAGGAGATAGAAAGACGTACTTGGTCTCATTTTGAAGCCTTTGTTTTCTTGTATGTGCTCCTAAAATATCGTGCGTATGTAAAGCCCGTGATATGCTCAGTAAGGATTGCAAAGTTACTTGTTTCATAGAGACCGTTCTTTAACTTCATAGACACCGTTCTTGAACTTCTGACGCAGATTACCAGAGAAGGCGAGGAGATAGAAAGACGTACTTGGTCTCATTTTGAAGTCTTTGTTTTCATGTATGTGCCCCTAAAATATCGTGCGTATGTAAAGCCCGTGGTATGCTCAGTAAGGATTGCAAAGTTACTTGTTTCATAGAGACCGTTCTTCAACTTCTGACGCAGATTAACAGAGAAGGCGAGGAGATAGAAAGACGTATTTGATCTCATTTTGAAGCCTTTGTTTTCTTCTATGTGCTCCTAAAATATCGTGCGTATGTAAAGCCCTTGATATGCTCAGTAAGGATTGCAAAGTTACTTGTTTCATAGAGACCGTTCTTTAACTTCATAGACACCGTTCTTGAAATTCTGACGCAGATTACCAGAGAAGGCGAGGAGATTGAAAGACGTACTTGGTCTCAATTTGAAGTCTTTGTTTTCATGTATGTGCTCCTAAAATATCGTGCGTATGTAAAGCCCGTGGTATGCTCAGCAAGGATTGCAAAGTTACTTGTTTCATAGAGACCGTTCTTAAACTTCATAGACACCGTTCTTGAACTTCTGACGCGGATTACCAGAGAAGGCGAGGAGATAGAAAGACGTACTTGGTCTCATTTTGAAGTCTTTGTTTTTATGTATGTGCTCCTAAAATATCGTGCGTATGTAAAGCCCGTGGTATGCTCAGCAAGGATTGCAAAGTTACTTGTTTCATAGAGACCGTTCTTCAACTTCTGACGCAGATTAACAGAGAAGGCGAGGAGATAGAAAGACGTACTTGGTCTCATTTTGAAGCCTTTGTTTTCATGTATGTGCTCCTAAAATATCGTGCGTATGTAAAGCCCGTTGTATTCTCAGCAAGGATTGCAAAGTTACTTGTTTCATAGAGACCGTTCTTTAACTTCATAGACACCGTTCTTGAACTTCTGACGCAGATAAACAAAGAAGGCGAGGAGATAGAAAGACGTACTTGGTCTCATTATGTAGTCTTTGTTGTCATGTATGTGCTCCTAAAATATCGTTTGTATGTAAAGCCCGTGGTATGCTCAGAAAGGTTTACAAAGTTACTTGTTTCATAGAGACCGTTCTTCAACTTCTGACGCAGATTAACAGAGAAGGCGAGGAGATAGAAAGACGTACTTGGTATCATTTTGAAGCCTTTGTTTTCTTGTATGTGCTCCTCAAATATTGTGCGTATGTAAAGCCCGTGATATGCTCAGCAAGGATTGCAAAGTTACTTGTTTCATAGAGACCGTTCTTTAACTTCATAGACACCGTTCTTCAACTTCTGACGCCTATTTGCTAAGAAAACGAGGAGATAGAAAGACGTACTTGGTCTCATTTTGAAGCCTTTGTTTTCTTGTATGTGCTCCTAAAATATCGTGCGTATGTAAAGCCCGTGATATGCTCAGTAAGGATTGCAAAGTTACTTGTTTCATAGAGACCGTTCTTTAACTTCATAGACACCGTTCTTGAACTTCTGACGCAGATTACCAGAGAAGGCGAGGAGATAGAAAGACGTACTTGGTCTCATTTTGAAGTCTTTGTTTTCATGTATGTGCTCCTAAAATATCGTGCGTATGTAAAGCCCGTGGTATGCTCAGTAAGGATTGCAAAGTTACTTGTTTCATAGAGACCGTTCTTCAACTTCTGACGCAGATTAACAGAGAAGGCGAGGAGATAGAAAGACGTATTTGATCTCATTTTGAAGCCTTTGTTTTCTTCTATGTGCTCCTAAAATATCGTGCGTATGTAAAGCCCTTGATATGCTCAGTAAGGATTGCAAAGTTACTTGTTTCATAGAGACCGTTCTTTAACTTCATAGACACCGTTCTTGAAATTCTGACGCAGATTACCAGAGAAGGCGATGAGATTGAAAGACGTACTTGGTCTCAATTTGAAGTCTTTGTTTTCATGTATGTGCTCCTAAAATATCGTGCTTATGTAAAGCCCGTGGTATGCTCAGCAAGGATTGCAAAGTTACTTGTTTCATAGAGACCGTTCTTAAACTTCATAGACACCGTTCTTGAACTTCTGACGCGGATTACCAGAGAAGGCGAGGAGATAGAAAGACGTACTTGGTCTCATTTTGAAGTCTTTGTTTTCATGTATGTGCTCCTAAAATATCGTGCGTATGTAAAGCCCGTGGTATGCTCAGCAAGGATTGCAAAGTTACTTGTTTCATAGAGACCGTTCTTCAACTTCTGACGCACATTAACAGAGAAGGCGAGGAGATAGAAAGACGTATTTGGTCTCATTTTGAAGCCTTCGTTTTCTTGTATGTGCTCCTAAAATATCGTGCGTATGTAAAGCCCGTTGTATTCTCAGCAAGGATTGCAAAGTTACTTGTTTCATAGAGACCGTTCTTTAACTTCATAGACACCGTTCTTGAACTTCTGACGCAGATTAACAGAGAAGGCGAGGAGATAGAAAGACGTACTTGGTCTCATTTTGTAGTCTTTGTTGTCATGTATGTGCTCCTAAAATATCGTTTGTATGTAAAGCCCGTGGTATGCTCAGAAAGGTTTACAAAGTTACTTGTTTCATAGAGACCGTTCTTCAACTTCTGACGCAGATTAACAGAGAAGGCGAGGAGATAGAAAGACGTATTTGGTCTCATTTTGAAGCCTTTGTTTTCTTGTATGTGCTCCTAAAATATCGTGCGTATGTAAAGCCCGTGATATGCTCAGCAAGGATTGCAAAGTTACTTGTTTCATAGAGACCGTTCTTTAACTTCATAGACACCGTTCTTCAACTTCTGACGCAGATTAACAGAGAAGGCGAGGAGATAGAAAGACGTACTTGGTCTCATTTTGAAGCCTTTGTTTTCTTGTATGTGCTCCTAAAATATCGTGCGTATGTAAAGCCCGTGATATGCTCAGTAAGGATTGCAAAGTTACTTGTTTCATAGAGACCGTTCTTTAACTTCATAGACACCGTTCTTGAACTTCTGACGCAGATTACCAGAGAAGGCGAGGAGATAGAAAGACGTACTTGGTCTCATTTTGAAGTCTTTGTTTTCATGTATGTGCTCCTAAAATATCGTGCGTATGTAAAGCCCGTGGTATGCTCAGTAAGGATTGCAAAGTTACTTGTTTCATAGAGACCGTTCTTCAACTTCTGACGCACATTAACAGAGAAGGCGAGGAGATAGAAAGACGTATTTGGTCTCATTTTGAAGCCTTCGTTTTCTTCTATGTGCTCCTAAAATATCGTGCGTATGTAAAGCCCGTGATATGCTCAGCAAGGATTGCAAAGTTACTTGTTTCATAGAGACCGTTCTTTAACTTCATAGACACCGTTCTTAAACTTCTGACGCAGATTACGAAAGAAGCCGAGGAGATAGAAAGACGTACTTGGTCTCATTTTGAAGTCTTTGTTTTCATGTATGTGCTCCTAAAATATCGTGCGTATGTAAAGCCCGTTGTATTCTCAGCAAGGATTGCAAAGTTACTTGTTTCATAGAGACCGTTCTTTAACTTCATAGACACCGTTCTTGAACTTCTGACGCAGATTAACAGAGAAGGCGAAGAGATAGAAAGACGTACTTGGTCTCATTTTGTAGTCTTTGTTGTCATGTATGTGCTCCTAAAATATCGTTTGTATGTAAAGCCCGTGGTATGCTCAGAAAGGTTTACAAAGTTACTTGTTTCATAGAGACCGTTCTTCAACTTCTGACGCAGATTAACAGAGAAGGCGAGGAGATAGAAAGACGTATTTGATCTCATTTTGAAGCCTTTGTTTTCTTCTATGTGCTCCTAAAATATCGTGCGTATGTAAAGCCCTTGATATGCTCAGTAAGGATTGCAAAGTTACTTGTTTCATAGAGACCGTTCTTTAACTTCATAGACACCGTTCTTGAAATTCTGACGCAGATTACCAGAGAAGGCGAGGAGATTGAAAGACGTACTTGGTCTCAATTTGAAGTCTTTGTTTTCATGTATGTGCTCCTAAAATATCGTGCGTATGTAAAGCCCGTGGTATGCTCAGCAAGGATTGCAAAGTTACTTGTTTCATAGAGACCGTTCTTAAACTTCATAGACACCGTTCTTGAACTTCTGACGCGGATTACCAGAGAAGGCGAGGAGATAGAAAGACGTACTTGGTCTCATTTTGAAGTCTTTGTTTTCATGTATGTGCTCCTAAAATATCGTGCGTATGTAAAGCCCGTGGTATGCTCAGCAAGGATTGCAAAGTTACTTGTTTCATAGAGACCGTTCTTCAACTTCTGACGCACATTAACAGAGAAGGCGAGGAGATAGAAAGACGTATTTGGTCTCATTTTGAAGCCTTCGTTTTCTTGTATGTGCTCCTAAAATATCGTGCGTATGTAAAGCCCGTGATATGCTCAGCAAGGATTGCAAAGTTACTTGTTTCATAGAGACCGTTCTTTAACTTCATAGACACCGTTCTTAAACTTCTGACGCAGATTACGAAAGAAGGCGAGGAGATAGAAAGACGTACTTGGTCTCATTTTGAAGTCTTTGTTTTCATGTATGTGCTCCTAAAATATCGTGCGTATGTAAAGCCCGTTGTATTCTCAGCAAGGATTGCAAAGTTACTTGTTTCATAGAGACCGTTCTTTAACTTCATAGACACCGTTCTTGAACTTCTGACGCAGATTAACAGAGAAGGCGAGGAGATAGAAAGACGTACTTGGTCTCATTTTGTAGTCTTTGTTGTCATGTATGTGCTCCTAAAATATCGTTTGTATGTAAAGCCCGTGGTATGTTCAGAAAGGTTTACAAAGTTACTTGTTTCATAGAGACCGTTCTTCAACTTCTGACGCAGATTAACAGAGAAGGCGAGGAGATAGAAAGACGTATTTGGTCTCATTTTGAAGCCTTTGTTTTCTTGTATGTGCTCCTAAAATATCGTGCGTATGTAAAGCCCGTGATATGCTCAGCAAGGATTGCAAAGTTACTTGTTTCATAGAGACCGTTCTTTAACTTCATAGACACCGTTCTTCAACTTCTGACGCAGATTAACAGAGAAGGCGAGGAGATAGAAAGACGTACTTGGTCTCATTTTGAAGCCTTTGTTTTCTTGTATGTGCTCCTAAAATATCGTGCGTATGTAAAGCCCGTGATATGCTCAGTAAGGATTGCAAAGTTACTTGTTTCATAGAGACCGTTCTTTAACTTCATAGACACCGTTCTTGAACTTCTGACGCAGATTACCAGAGAAGGCGAGGAGATAGAAAGACGTACTTGGTCTCATTTTGTAGTCGTTGTTTTCATGTATGTGCACCTAAAAAATCGTTTGTATATAAAGCCCGTGGTATGCTCAGCAAGGATTGCAAAGTTACTTGTTTCATAGAGACCGTTCTTTAACTTCATAGACACCGTTCTTGAACTTCTGACGCAGATTAACAGAGAAGGCGAGGAGATAGAAAGACGTACTTGGTCTCATTTTGAAGTCTTTGTTTTCATGTATGTGCTCCTAAAATATCGTGCGTATGTAAAGTCCGTGGTATGCTCAGTAAGGATTGCAAAGTTACTTGTTTCATAGAGACCGTTCTTCAACTTCTGACGCAGATTAACAAGGAAGGCGAGGAGATAGAAAGACGTATTTGATCTCATTTTGAAGCCTTTGTTTTCTTCTATGTGCTCCTAAAATATCGTGCGTATGTAAAGCCCGTGATATGCTCAGTAAGGATTGCAAAGTTACTTGTTTCATAGAGACCGTTCTTTAACTTCATAGACACCGTTCTTGAAATTCTGACGCAGATTACCAGAGAAGGCGAGGAGATTGAAAGACGTACTTGGTCTCAATTTGAAGTCTTTGTTTTCATGTATGTGCTCCTAAAATATCGTGCGTATGTAAAGCCCGTGGTATGCTCAGCAAGGATTGCAAAGTTACTTGTTTCATAGAGACCGTTCTTCAACTTCTGACGCAGATTAACAGAGAAGGCGAGGAGATAGAAGAACGTATTTGGTCTCATTTTTTAAGCCTTTGTTTTCTTTGTTTTCATGTATGTGCTCCTAAAATATCGTGCGTATGTAAAGCCCGTGGTATGCTCAGCAAGGATTGCAAAGTTACTTGTTTCATAGAGACCGTTCTTCAACTTCTGACGCAGATTAACAGAGAAGGCGAGGAGATAGAAAGACGTATTTGGTCTCATTTTGAAGCCTTTGTTTTCTTGTATGTGCTCCTCAAATATCGTGCGTATGTAAAGCCCGTGATATGCTCAGCAAGGATTGCAAAGTTACTTGTTTCATAGAGACCGTTCTTTAACTTCATAGACACCGTTCTTAAACTTCTGACGCAGATTACGAGAGAAGGCGAGGAGATAGAAAAACGTACTTGGTCTCATTTTGAAGCCTTTGTTTTCTTTGTTTTCATGTATGTGCTACTAAAATAACGTGCGTATGTAAAGCCCGTTGTATGCTCAGCAAGGATTGCAAAGTTACTTGTTTCATAGAGACCGTTCTTCAACTTCTGACGCAGATTAACAGAGAAGGCGAGGAGATAGAAAGACGTACTTGGTCTCATTTTGAAGTCTTTGTTTTCATGTATGTGCTCCTAAAATATCGTGCGTATGTAAAGCCCGTGGTATGCTCAGCAAGGATTGCAAAGTTACTTGTTTCATAGAGACCGTTCTTCAACTTCTGACGCAGATTAACAGAGAAGGCGAGGAGATAGAAAGACGTATTTGATCTCATTTTGAAGCCTTTGTTTTCTTCTATGTGCTCCTAAAATATCGTGCGTATGTAAAGCCCGTGATATGCTCAGTAAGGATTGCAAAGTTACTTGTTTCATAGAGACCGTTCTTTAACTTCATAGACACCGTTCTTGAAATTCTGACGCAGATTACCAGAGAAGGCGAGGAGATTGAAAGACGTACTTGGTCTCAATTTGAAGTCTTTGTTTTCATGTATGTGCTCCTAAAATATCGTGCGTATGTAAAGCCCGTGGTATGCTCAGCAAGGATTGCAAAGTTACTTGTTTCATAGAGACCGTTCTTCAACTTCTGACGCAGATTAACAGAGAAGGCGAGGAGATAGAAGAACGTATTTGGTCTCATTTTTTAAGCCTTTGTTTTCTTTGTTTTCATGTATGTGCTCCTAAAATATCGTGCGTATGTAAAGCCCGTGGTATGCTCAGCAAGGATTGCAAAGTTACTTGTTTCATAGAGACCGTTCTTCAACTTCTGACGCAGATTAACAGAGAAGGCGAGGAGATAGAAAGACGTATTTGGTCTCATTTTGAAGCCTTTGTTTTCTTGTATGTGCTCCTCAAATATCGTGCGTATGTAAAGCCCGTGATATGCTCAGCAAGGATTGCAAAGTTACTTGTTTCATAGAGACCGTTCTTTAACTTCATAGACACCGTTCTTAAACTTCTGACGCAGATTACGAGAGAAGGCGAGGAGATAGAAAAACGTACTTGGTCTCATTTTGAAGCCTTTGTTTTCTTTGTTTTCATGTATGTGCTACTAAAATAACGTGCGTATGTAAAGCCCGTTGTATGCTCAGCAAGGATTGCAAAGTTACTTGTTTCATAGAGACCGTTCTTCAACTTCTGACGCAGATTAACAGAGAAGGCGAGGAGATAGAAAGACGTACTTGGTCTCATTTTGAAGTCTTTGTTTTCATGTATGTGCTCCTAAAATATCGTGCGTATGTAAAGCCCGTGGTATGCTTAGCAAGGATTGCAAAGTTACTTGTTTCATAGAGACCGTTCTTCAACTTCTGACGCAGATTAACAGAGAAGGCGAGGAGATAGAAAGACGTACTTGGTCTCATTTTGAAGTCTTTGTTTTTATGTATGTGCTCCTAAAATATCGTGCGTATGTAAAGCCCGTTTTTTGCTCAGCAAGGATTGCAAAGTTACTTCTTTCATAGAGACCGTTCCTCAACTTCTGACGCAGATTAACAGAGAAGGCGAGGAGATAGAAAGACGTACTTGGTCTCATTTTGAAGCCTTTGTTTTCTTGTATGTGCTCCTAAAATATCGTGCGTATGTAAAGCCCGTGGTACGCTCAGAAAGGATTGGAAAATTACTTGTTTCATATAGACCGTTCTTTAACTTCATAGACACCGTTCTTGAACTTCTGACGCAGATTAACAGAGAAGGCGAGGAGATAGAAAGACGTACTTGGTCTCATTTTGAAGCCTTTGTTATCTTGTATGTGCTCCTTAAATATCGTGCGTATTTAAAGCCCGTGGTATGCTCAGCAAGGATTGCAAAGTTACTTGTTTCATAGAGACCGTTCTTCAACTTCTGACGCAGATTTACAGAGAAGGCGAGGAGATAGAAAGACGTACTTGGTCTCATTTTGAAGCCTTTGTTTTCTTGTATGTGCTCCCAAAATATCGTGGCTATGTAAAGCCCGTGGTATGCTCAGCAAGGATTGCAAAGTTACTTGTTTCATAGAGACCGTTCTTCAACTTCTGACGCAGATTAACAGAGAAGGCGAGGAGATAGAAAGACGTACTTGGTCTCATTTTAAAGCCTTTGTTTTCTTGTATGTGCTCCTAAAATATCGTGCGTATGTAAAGCCCGTGGTATGCTCAGAAAGGATTGGAAAATTACTTGTTTCATATAGACCGTTCTTTTACTTCATAGACACCGTTCTTGAACTTCTGACGCAGATTAACAGAGAAGGCGAGGAGATAGAAAAACGTACTTGGTTTCATTTTGAAGCCTTTGTTTTCTTGTATGTGCTGCTAAAATATCGTGCGTATGTATAGCCCGTGGTATGCTCAGCAAGGATTGGAAAGTTACTTGTTTCATATAGACCTCTTTTAACTTCATAGACACCGTTCTTGAACTTCTGACGCAGATTAACAGAGAAGGCGAGGAGATAGAAAGACGTACTTGGTTTCATTTTGAAGCCTTTGTTTTCTTGTATGCGCTCCTAAAATATCGTGCGTATGTAAAGCCCGTGATATGCTAAGCAAGGATTGCAAAGTTACTTGTTTCATAGAGACCGTTCTTCAAATTCTGACGCAGATTAACAGAGAAGGCGAGGAGATAGAAAGACGTACTTGGTCTCATTTTGAAGCCTTTGTTTTCTTGTATGTGCTCCTTAAATATCGTGCGTATGTAAAGCCCGTGGTATGCTCAGCAAGGATTGCAAAGTTACTTGTTTCATAGAGACCGTTCTTCAACTTCTGACGCAGATTAACAGAGAAGGCGAGGAGATAGAAAGACGTACAGTAGCCGTCAAAAATATTCGAAATGGCCGGTTCTCCCCGTGTATTCATATGGGAAAACCGAAACTGTTAAATTTTTTATTTCCTCCCACCAAATAAGTTAGACTTTTTTAAAGAATGAACTTTAGAGCAACGGGCTTTTCTGGTCTCTGAGAATTTTTTCAAATGATTGTCGAAATTGGCCAACGAGTAAAACGAGATGTCAAATTTATTAGAAATGTAAAAATGCTAACCATGTTTCGGTGGGTTGACTACTTTGAACAATGCCCACCAGAGGCGCTAATGTAGGCTTCGATTTTTAGCGTACTAACGGCCGCCAAGTTTGTAGAGAACAAAACCCGTCGGGCAATGTATTATTCGCATCTTTAATAGTAAATAAGTATATCAAGTAAGAAAATTTATGGAATTAAGAAAAAAAATGACTTTTATTTCTTCACATTGTTTCCCGTTACATGGAGATACCTCCATTACAATCGATTACCTTCTGTAATCGACCAGGAATGGACTGAAACAAAGACTCTATATAGTCTTGATTGTCAGAAATTTCGGTAAACAATTCAATTACAGAGTGAGATAAAGTAGACACATCATAAACTTTCATGGACTTAGAATTTTCCAACATTTTTTCCCACACGTCCTCAAAAATATTTATGTCACTAGACTGACGAGGCCACGGCAAAACTTTAAATTGAGAATGGTTTTGTAACCAATGTTGAACAAGCTTGGCTTTGTGTACAGGGAAGTGATCATGGACTAGTTGAACAAGTTCGTTATTAGGAGAATGATCAAAGGGTGGAATCACATTCTTCAGACATTTCAAATATTGTTGTGTGTCGAGCCGTTGGTTTAGAAGAAAAAATCGACGCTGCTCAGGAATAATCGACAAAGAACCCCAAACAGGAACAGTTTTAGGAATGTTCTTATTTTCAACTCCCCAGTATCTAGTGATACGTCCGAGCCAGTCAATCCTAATGTTAAATAAAGATCGCTGAAAATCACACAACTTATCAATATTTTGAAAAAATGAACTAAACATGTTTTCCTACGAATTACGCTTTAAAATTCTTACCCAAAACGTTGCTCATCTGAAAATACTGTAGTTCGCCAAAAGTCGACAGGTTTTTCTGAAAATTCCAGCGCAAATTTCAATCGCTCTTTTCTTACTTCGTCCGAAATGAATGGAGCCATCGTTCCGATGTTTCGTGTCAAATGTACGTAAAAATGTGAATGAGTGGCGAGCGAGAGAATCGGCGGACTTTTATATACGAGTACCAACAAAAAACTCCTATAGTCAGTTCACATTGTAAAAAGATGGAAACCAATAGGATCGTTTGATCAAACGTAGCAATATTCTGTATGTGTAAGTGCTGACAGTGATTAATGGTTTTTTAATGTGACACCATAAATCACAGCTGTCTAAAAATCAGCTGTTTTGTACGGCATTAACAATTGCATAGCTAAGGTAGGGGCAATTCTTTACCGTCTACCAGCCATGTTACGTTAATGAGAGAAGTACCACGCTATGTTACCACTACTCTTGGCCAAGCACACATTTATAAAGTTGCCTCTGTACTTTCTGTAAAAAGTCCCATCAATCATCTCATCCTCTCGGATTGACAAGATGGGCAAGGCACGTCATTTAGGGGTAGTAATGGCCGAAATTTAGCCTCTGGTTATAAAAGAGACACCACGATCGCTATCAGGCAGGGGAAATCTTCATTATTAGCTTTGCAACTGTGACGCGATAATCAAGTGAGGAAAATGGTGAAAACAAGAGAACTTAAAGAAGTAGAAAGAGGTAGAATAGTTGCGCTCAGAGATGCGAAGTGGTCTTTAAAAAGAATTGCGGATGACATTGGATGTTCCTTAAGTACTGTGAGTTATACGTTAAAAAACCACAAGAATTGTGCCGTTGATAGTTCCTTTAAAACGAAACCTGGGCGTGGTAGAAAAAGAAAGTTAAACGATGCAGAAGTACGTTGTCTAAAAATCAGGTGTCTTCAAGATCGCAGGAAATCAGTCCCTATTCTAACGGAAGAAGTCAATGCATCGCGTGCTGATCCTGTTTCTACGTCAACGGTTAGCCGCGTACTTCGCCGCAAATTTAACCTCAATGGACGCGTGGCCGTAAAAAAACCACTATTGAGACCAGCAAACATCCTGAAACGGCTAGAATGGGCAAAAGCTCATGTTAATTGGACTCGCGAGCAATGGTACAAGGTACTTTGGACAGATGAGTCCATGTTTCAATTGTTTGGCACACATAGAAGAATAATGGTAAGGCGAGCGCCAGGGGAGCGTTATAAGAAGGAATGCATAGTGCCCACAATGAAACATGGCGGTGGTTCTGTTATGATTTGGGGAGCGCTATCGGCGTACGGTGTTCCACCTTTGAAACGAATCCACGGAATATTGAATAAAGAAGGGTACCATAGCATTTTGTGTCGCCAGGCGGTACCAGCTGGATTGAATTTGATTGGCAAAGGGTTTGTATTTCAACAAGACAATGACCCTAAGCATAAATCAAATCTCTGCAAAAATTATTTAGAAAAAAAACAAAGCAACGGTAATTTAAAATCCAGTAAGCCAATCACTTCAAGTTGTTTTAAAGAACTACTGTTTGCTAGGCGTGTTGACAATAATGGAATGGCCCGCTCAAAGCCCGGACATTAATGTGATGGAACCTTTTTGGGATCTATTACATTCCAAGTTAGAAAAATCGAAGGCGACCTCTGAAGAAGTTCTTTGGAATCAATTACAACATGCCTGGAGCAAAATAACAGTTGAAGAATGTCGAAAATACATTGATTCTATGCCACAGAGATGCAAGGCGGTTATTGAAGCAAAAGGCGGCCACACAAAATATTAGTCAGATGTGTGTGAGAGTTGAAGAAATAAAAAACTGTTTTTGTTTGCCTCAAAATTTACATTTTTAAATTCCTGATCAAAAGTTGTTTAGCATTGAAAGATGCGAGTAATACGTTGGCCGGCGGGTTTTTGTTCTCTACAAACTTGGCGGCCGTTAGTACGCTAAAAATCGAAGCCTACATTAGCGCCTCTGGTGGGCATTGTTCAAAGTAGTCAACCCACCGAAACATGGTTAGCATTTTTACATTTCTAATAAATTTGACATCTCGTTTTACTCGTTGGCCAATTTCGACCATCATTTGAAAAAATTCTCAGAGACCAGAAAAGCCCGTTGCTCTAAAGTTCATTCTTTAAAAAAGCCTAACTTTTTTGGTGGGAGGAAATAAAAAATTTAACAGTTTCGATTTTCCCATATGAATACACGGGGAGAACCGGCCATTTCGAATATTTTTGACGGCTACTGTACTTGGTCTCATTTTGAAGCCTTTGTTTTCTTGTATGTGCTCCTAAAATATCGTGCGTATGTAAAGCCCGTGGTATGCTCAGAAAAGATTGGAAATTTACTTGTTTCATATAGACCTTTCTTTTACTTCATAGACACCGTTCTTGAACTTCTGACGCAGATTAACAGAGAAGGCGAGGAGATAGAAAGAAGTACTTGTTCTCATTTTGAAGCCTTTGTTTTCTTGTATGTGCTCCTCAAATATCGTGCGTATGTAAAGCCCGTGGTATGCTCAGCAAGGATTGCAAAGTTACTTGTTTCATAGAGACCGTTCTTCAAATTCTGACGCAGATTAACAGAGAAGGCGAGGAGATAGAAAGACGTACTTGGTCTCATTTTAAAGCCTTTGTTTTCTTGTATGTGCTCCTAAAATATCGTGCGTATGTAAGCCCGTGATATGCTCAGCAAGGATTGCAAAGTTACTTGTTTCATAGAGACCGTTCTTTAACTTCATAGACACCGTTCTTGAACTTCTGACGCAGATTAACAGAGAAGGCGAGGAGATAGAAAGACGTATCTGGTCTCATTTTGAAGCCTTTGTTATCTTGTATGTGCTCCTAAAATATCGTGCGTATGTAAAGCCCGTGGTATGCTCAGCAAGGATTGCAAAGTTACTTGTTTCATAGAGACCGTTCTTCAACTTCTGACGCACATTAACAGAGAAGGCGAGGAGATAGAAAGACGTATTTGGTCTCATTTTGAAGCCTTTGTTTTCTTGTATGTGCTCCTAAAATATCGTGCGTATGTAAAGCCCGTGATATGCTCAGCAAGGATTGCAAAGTTACTTGTTTCATAGAGACCGTTCTTTAACTTCATAGACACCGTTCTTAAACTTCTGACGCAGATTACGAGAGAAGGCGAGGAGATAGAAAAACGTACTTGGTCTCATTTTGAAGTCTTTGTTTTCATGTATGTGCTCCTAAAATATCGTGCGTATGTAAAGCCTGTGGTATTCTCAGCAAGGATTGCAAAGTTACTTGTTTCATAGAGACCGTTCTTTAACTTCATAGACACCGTTCTTGAACTTCTGACGCAGATTAACAGAGAAGGCGAGGAGATAGAAAGACGTATTTGGTCACATTTTGAAGCCTTTGTTTTCTTTGTTTTCATGTATGTGCTACTAAAATATCGTGCGTATGTAAAGCCCGTGGTATGCTCAGCAAGGATTGCAAAGTTACTTGTTTCATAGAGACCGTTCTTCAACTTCTGACGCAGATTAACAGAGAAGGCGAGGAGATAGAAAGACGTACTTGGTTTCATTTTGAAGTCTTTGTTTTTATGTATGTGCTCCTAAAATATCGTGCGTATGTAAAGCCCGTTTTTTGCTCAGCAAGGATTGCAAAGTTACTTCTTTCATAGAGACCGTTCCTCAACTTCTGACGCAGATTAACAGAGAAGGCGAGGAGATAGAAAGACGTACTTGGTCTCATTTTGAAGCCTTTGTTTTCTTGTATGTGCTCCTAAAATATCGTGCGTATGTAAAGCCCGTGGTATGCTCAGAAAGGATTGGAAAATTACTTGTTTCATATAGACCGTTCTTTAACTTCATAGACACCGTTCTTGAACTTCTGACGCAGATTAACAGAGAAGGCGAGGAGATAGAAAGACGTACTTGGTCTCATTTTGAAGCCTTTGTTATCTTGTATGTGCTCCTTAAATATCGTGCGTATGTAAAGCCCGTAGTATGCTCAGCAAGGATTGCAAAGTTACTTGTTTCATAGAGACCGTTCTTCAACTTCTGACGCAGATTTACAGAGAAGGCGAGGAGATAGAAAGACGTATTTGGTCTCATTTTAAAGCCTTTGTTTTCTTGTATGTGCTCCAAAAATATCGTGCGTATGTAAAGCCCGTGGTATGCTCAGAAAGGATTGGAAAATTACTTGTTTCATATAGACCGTTCTTTAACTTCATAGACACCGTTCTTGAACTTCTGACGCAGATTAACAGAGAAGGCGAGGAGATAGAAAGACGTACTTGGTCTCATTTTGAAGCCTTTGTTATCTTGTATGTGCTCCTTAAATATCGTGCGTATGTAAAGCCCGTGGTATGCTCAGCAAGGATTGCAAAGTTACTTGTTTCATAGAGACCGTTCTTCAACTTCTGACGCAGATTTACAGAGAAGGCGAGGAGATAGAAAGACGTACTTGGTCTCATTTTGAAGCCTTTGTTTTCTTGTATGTGCTCCCAAAATATCGTGGCTATGTAAAGCCCGTGGTATGCTCAGCAAGGATTGCAAAGTTACTTGTTCCATAGAGACCGTTCTTCAACTTCTGACGCAGATTAACAGAGAAGGCGAGGAGATAGAAAGACGTACTTGGTCTCATTTTGAAGCCTTTGTTTTCTTGTATGTGCTCCCAAAATATCGTGGCTATGTAAAGCCCGTGGTATGCTCAGCAAGGATTGCAAAGTTACTTGTTTCATAGAGACCGTTCTTCAACTTCTGACGCAGATTAACAGAGAAGGCGAGGAGATAGAAAGACGTACTTGGTCTCATTTTAAAGCCTTTGTTTTCTTGTATGTGCTCCTAAAATATCGTGCGTATGTAAAGCCCGTGGTATGCTCAGAAAGGATTGGAAAATTACTTGTTTCATATAGACCGTTCTTTTACTTCATAGACACCGTTCTTGAACTTCTGACGCAGATTAACAGAGAAGGCGAGGAGATAGAAAAACGTACTTGGTTTCATTTTGAAGCCTTTGTTTTCTTGTATGTGCTGCTAAAATATCGTGCGTATGTATAGCCCGTGGTATGCTCAGCAAGGATTGGAAAGTTACTTGTTTCATATAGACCTCTTTTAACTTCATAGACACCGTTCTTGAACTTCTGACGCAGATTAACAGAGAAGGCGAGGAGATAGAAAGACGTACTTGGTTTCATTTTGAAGCCTTTGTTTTCTTGTATGCGCTCCTAAAATATCGTGCGTATGTAAAGCCCGTGATATGCTAAGCAAGGATTGCAAAGTTACTTGTTTCATAGAGACCGTTCTTCAAATTCTGACGCAGATTAACAGAGAAGGCGAGGAGATAGAAAGACGTACTTGGTCTCATTTTAAAGCCTTTGTTTTCTTGTATGTGCTCCTAAAATATCGTGCGTATGTAAAGCCCGTGGTATGCTCAGAAAGGATTGGAAAATTACTTGTTTCATATAGACCGTTCTTTTACTTCATAGACACCGTTCTTGAACTTCTGACGCAGATTAACAGAGAAGGCGAGGAGATAGAAAAACGTACTTGGTTTCATTTTGAAGCCTTTGTTTTCTTGTATGTGCTGCTAAAATATCGTGCGTATGTATAGCCCGTGGTATGCTCAGCAAGGATTGGAAAGTTACTTGTTTCATATAGACCTCTTTTAACTTCATAGACACCGTTCTTGAACTTCTGACGCAGATTAACAGAGAAGGCGAGGAGATAGAAAGACGTACTTGTTCTCATTTTGAAGCCTTTGTTTTCTTGTATGTGCTCCTCAAATATCGTGCGTATGTAAAGCCCGTGGTATGCTCAGCAAGGATTGCAAAGTTACTTGTTTCATAGAGACCGTTCTTCAAATTCTGACGCAGATTAACAGAGAAGGCGAGGAGATAGAAAGACGTACTTGGTGTAATTTTAAAGCCTTTGTTTTCTTGTATGTGCTCCTAAAATATCGTGCGTATGTAAGCCCGTGATATGCTCAGCAAGGATTGGAAAGTTACTTGTTTCATAGAGACCGTTCTTCAACTTCTGACGCAGATTAACAGAGAAGTCGAGGAGATAGAAAGACGTACTTGGTCTCATTTTGAAGCCTGTGTTTTCTTGTATGTGCTCCTAAAATATCGTGCGTATGTAAAGCCCGTGGTATGCTCAGCAAGGATTTCAAAGTTACTTGTTTCATAGAGACCGTTCTTCAACTTCTGACGCAGATTCACAGAGAAGGTGAGGAGATAGAAAGACGACCTTGGTCTCATTTTGAAGCCTGGTTTTCTTGTATGTGCTCCTAAAATATCGTGCGTATGTAAAGCCCGTGGTATGCTCAGCAAGGATTGCAAAGTTACTTGTTTCATAGAGACCGTTCTTCAACTTCTGACGCAGATTCACAGAGAAGTCGAGGAGAAAGAAAGACGTACTTGGTCTCATTTTGAAGCCTGTGTTTTCTTGTATGTGCTCCTAAAATATCGTGCGTATGTAAAGCCCGTGATATGCTCAGCAAGGATTGGAAAGTTACTTGTTTCATAGAGACCGTTCTTCAAATTCTGACGCAGATTAACAGAGAAGGCGAGGAGATAGAAAGACGTACTTGGTCTCTTTTGCGACCTTTGTTTTCTTGTATGTGCTCCTAAAATATCGTGCGTATGTAAGCCCGTGATATGCTCAGCAAGGATTGCAAAGTTACTTGTTTCATAGAGACCGTTCTTCAAATTCTGACGCAGATTAACAGAGAAGGCGAGGAGATAGAAAGACGTACTTGGTCTCATTTTAAAGCCTTTGTTTTCTTGTATGTGCTCCTAAAATATCGTGCGTATGTAAGCCCGTGATATGCTCAGCAAGGATTGCAAAGTTACTTGTTTCATAGAGACCGTTCTTCAACTTCTGACGCAGATTCACAGAGAAGTCGAGGAGATAGAAAGACGTACTTGGTCTCATTTTGAAGCCTGTGTTTTCTTGTATGTGCTCCTAAAATATCGTGCGTATGTAAAGCCCGTGATATGCTCAGCAAGGATTGGAAAGTTACTTGTTTCATAGAGACCGTTCTTCAAATTCTGACGCAGATTAACAGAGAAGGCGAGGAGATAGAAAGACGTACTTGGTCTCTTTTTCAAGCCTTTGTTTTCTTGTATGTGCTCCTAAAATATCGTGCGTATGTAAGCCCGTGATATGCTCAGCAAGGATTGCAAAGTTACTTGTTTCATAGAGACCGTTCTTCAACTTCTGACGCAGATTCACAGAGAAGTCGAGGAGATAGAAAGACGTACTTGGTCTCATTTTGAAGCCTGTGTTTTCTTGTATGTGCTCCTAAAATATCGTGCGTATGTAAGCCCGTGATATGCTCAGCAAGGATTGCAAAGTTACTTGTTTCATAGAGACCGTTCTTCAACTTCTGACGCAGATTCACAGAGAAGTCGAGGAGATAGAAAGACGTACTTGGTCTCATTTTGAAGCCTGTGTTTTCTTGTATGTGCTCCAAAAATATCGTGCGTATGTAAAGCCCGTGGTATGCTCAGCAAGGATTGGAAAGTTACTTGTTTCATAGAGACCGTTCTTCAAATTCTGACGCAGATTAACAGAGAAGTCGAGGAGATAGAAAGACGTACTTGGTCTCATTTTGAAGCCTGTGTTTTCTTGTATGTGCTCCAAAATATCGTGCGTATGTAAAGCCCGTGGTATGCTCAGTCAGGATTGCAAAGTTACTTGTTTCATAGAGACCGTTCTTCAACTTCTGACGCAGATTAACAGAGAAGGCGAGGAGATAGAAAGACGTACTTGGTCTCATTTTAAAGCCTTTGTTTTCTTGTATGTGCTCCTAAAATATCGTGCGTATGTAAAGCCCGTGGTATGCTCAGCAAGGATTGGAAAATTACTTGTTTCATATAGACCGTTCTTTTACTTCATAGACACCGTTCTTGAACTTCTGACGCAGATTAACAGAGAAGGCGAGGAGATAGAAAGACGTACTTGTTCTCATTTTGAAGCCTTTGTTTTCTTGTATGTGCTCCTAAAATATCGTGCGTATGTAAAGCCCGTGGTATGCTCAGCAAGGATTGCAAAGTTACTTGTTTCATAGAGACCGTTCTTCAAATTCTGACGCAGATTAACAGAGAAGGCGAGGAGATAGAAAGACGTACTTGGTCTCATTTTAAAGCCTTTGTTTTCTTGTATGTGCTCCTAAAATATCGTGCGTATGTAAGCCCGTGATATGCTCAGCAAGGATTGCAAATTTACTTGTTTCATAGAGACCGTTCTTCAACTTCTGACGCAGATTAACAGAGAAGTCGAGGAGATAGAAAGACGTACTTGGTCTCATTTTAAAGCCTTTGTTTTCTTGTATGTGCTCCTAAAATATCGTGCGTATGTAAGCCCGTGATATGCTCAGCAAGGATTGCAAAGTTACTTGTTTCATAGAGACCGTTCTTCAACTTCTGACGCAGATTCACAGAGAAGTCGAGGAGATAGAAAGACGTACTTGGTCTCATTTTGAAGCCTGTGTTTTCTTGTATGTGCTCCTAAAATATCGTGCGTATGTAAAGCCCGTGATATGCTCAGCAAGGATTGGAAAGTTACTTGTTTCATAGAGACCGTTCTTCAAATTCTGACGCAGATTAACAGAGAAGGCGAGGAGATAGAAAGACGTACTTGGTCTCTTTTTCAAGCCTTTGTTTTCTTGTATGTGCTCCTAAAATATCGTGCGTATGTAAGCCCGTGATATGCTCAGCAAGGATTGCAAAGTTACTTGTTTCATAGAGACCGTTCTTCAACTTCTGACGCAGATTAACAGAGAAGGTGAGGAGATAGAAAAACGTACTTGGTCTCATTTTAAAGCCTTTGTTTTCTTGTATGTGCTCCTAAAATATCGTGCGTATGTAAGCCCGTGATATGCTCAGCAAGGATTGCAAAGTTACTTGTTTCATAGAGACCGTTCTTCAACTTCTGACGCAGATTAACAGAGAAGTCGAGGAGATAGAAAGACGTACTTGGTCTCATTTTAAAGCCTTTGTTTTCTTGTATGTGCTCCTAAAATATCGTGCGTATGTAAGCCCGTGATATGCTCAGCAAGGATTGCAAAGTTACTTGTTTCATAGAGACCGTTCTTCAACTTCTGACGCAGATTCACAGAGAAGTCGAGGAGATAGAAAGACGTACTTGGTCTCATTTTGAAGCCTGTGTTTTCTTCATAGAGACCGTTCTTCAAATTCTGACGCAGATTAACAGAGAATGTGAGGAGATAGAAAGACGTACTTGGTCTCATTTTGAAGCCTGTGTTTTCTTGTATGTGCTCCTAAAATATCGTGCGTATGTAAAGCCCGTGGTATGCTCAGCAAGGATTGGAAAGTTACTTGTTTCATAGAGACCGTTCTTCAAATTCTGACGCAGATTAACAGAGAAGGCGAGGAGATAGAAAGACGTACTTGGTCTCATTTTAAAGCCTTTGTTTTCTTGTATGTGCTCCTTAAATATCGTGCGTATGTAAGCCCGTGATATGCTCAGCAAGGATTGCAAAGTTACTTGTTTCATAGAGACCGTTCTTCAGACGCAGATTAACAGAAAAGGAGATAGAAAAACGTACTTGGTCTCATTTTTGAAGCCTTACTTGTATGTGCTCCTAAAATATCGTGCGTATGTAAGCCCGTGATATGCTCAGCAAGGATTGCAAATTTACTTGTTTCATAGAGACCGTTCTTCAACTTCTGACGCAGATTAACAGAGAAGTCGAGAAGATAGAAAGACGTACTTGGTCTCATTTTGAAGCCTGTGTTTTCTTGTATGTGCTCCGAAAATATCGTGCGTATGTAAAGCCCGTGGTATGCTCAGCAAGGATTTCAAAGTTACTTGTTTCATAGAGACCGTTCTTCAACTTCTGACGCAGATTCACAGAGAAGGCGAGGAGATAGAAAGACGTACTTGGTCTCATTTTGAAGCCTTTGTTTTCTTGTATGTGCTCCTTAAATATCGTGCGTATGAAAAGCCCTTGGTATGCTCAGCAAGGATTGCAAAGTTACTTGTTTCATAGAGACCGTTCTTCAACTTCTGACGCAGATTAACAGAGAAGGCGAGGAGATAGAAAGACGTATTTGGTCTCATTTTAAAGCCTTTGTTTTCTTGTATGTGCTCCTAAAATATTTAGCGTATGTAAGCCCGTGATATGCTCAGCAAGGATTGCAAAGTTACTTGTTTCATAGAGACCGTTCTTCAACTTCTGACGCAGATTAACAGAGAAGGTGAGGAGATAGAAAGACGTACTTGGTCTCATTTTGAAGCCTGTGTTTTCTGCTCAGCAAGGATTGCAAAGTTACTTGTTTCATAGAGACCGTTCTTCAACTTCTGACGCAGATTAACAGAGAAGGCGAGGAGATAGAAAGACGTACTTGGTCTCATTTTGAAGCCTTTGTTTTCTTGTATGTGCTCCTAAAATATCGTGCGTATGTAAAGCCCGTGGTATGCTCAGCAAGGATTGCAAAGTTACTTGTTTCATAGACACCGTTCTTCAACTTCTGACGCAGATTAACAGAGAAGGCGAGGAGATAGAAAGACGTACTTGGTCTCATTTTGAAGCCTTTGTTTTCTTGTATGTGCTCCTAAAATATCGTGCGTATGTAAAGCCCGTGGTATGCTCAGCAAGGATTGCAAAGTTACTTGTTTCATAGAGACCGTTCTTCTCAAACTTCTGACGCAGATTAACAGAGAAGGCGAGGAGATAGAAAGACGTACTTGGTCTCATTTTGAAGCCTTTGTTTTCTTGTATGTGCTCCTAAAATATCGTGCGTATGTAAAGCCCGTGGTATGCTCAGCAAGGATTGCAAAGTTACTTGTTTCATAGAGACCGTTCTTCAACTTCTGACGCAGATTAACAGAGAAGGCGAGGAGATAGAAAGACGTACTTGGTCTCATTTTGAAGCCTTTGTTTTCTTGTATGTGCTCCTTAAATATCGTACGTATGTAAAGCCCGTGGTATGCTCAGCAAGGATTTCAAAGTTACTTGTTTCATAGAGACCGTTCTTCAACTTCTGACGCAGATTAACAGAGAAGGCGAGGAGATAGAAAGACGTACTTGGTCTCATTTTGAAGCCTTTGTTTTCTTGTATGTGCTCCTAAAATATCGTGCGTATGTAAAGCCCGTGGTATGCTCAGCAAGGATTGCAAAGTTACTTGTTTCATAGAGACCGTTCTTCAACTTCTGACGCAGATTAACAGAGAAGGCGAGGAGATAGAAAGACGTACTTGGTCTCATTTTGAAGCCTTTGTTTTCTTGTATGTGCTCCTAATATATAGTGCGTATGTAAAGCCCGTGATATGCTCAGCAAGGATTGCAAAGTTACTTGTTTCATAGAGACCGTTCTTCAACTTCTGACGCAGATTAACAGAGAAGGCGAGGAGATAGAAAGACGTACTTGGTCTCATTTTGAAGCCTTTGTTTTCTTGTATGTGCTCCTAAAATATCGTGCGTATGTAAAGCCCGTGGTATGCTCAGCAAGGATTGCAAAGTTACTTGTTTCATAGAGACCGTTCTTCAACTTCTGACGCAGATTAACAGAGAAGGCGAGGAGATAGAAAGACGTACTTGGTCTCATTTTGAAGCCTTTGTTTTCTTGTATGTGCTCCTAAAATATCGTGCGTATGTAAAGCCCGTGGTATGCTCAGCAAGGATTGCAAAGTTACTTGTTTCATAGAGACCGTTCTTCAACTTCTGACGCAGATTAACAGAGAAGGCGAGGAGATAGAAAGACGTACTTGGTCTCATTTTGAAGCCTTTGTTTTCTTGTATGTGCTCCTAAAATATCGTGCGTATGTAAAGCCCGTGGTATGCTCAGCAAGGATTGCAAAGTTACTTGTTTCATAGAGACCGTTCTTCAACTTCTGACGCAGATTAACAGAGAAGGCGAGGAGATAGAAAGACGTACTTGGTCTCATTTTGAAGCCTTTGTTTTCTTGTATGTGCTCCTAAAATATCGTGCGTATGTAAAGCCCGTGGTATGCTCAGCAAGGATTGCAAAGTTACTTGTTTCATAGACACCGTTCTTCAACTTCTGACGCAGATTAACAGAGAAGGCGAGGAGATAGAAAGACGTACTTGGTCTCATTTTAAAGCCTTTGTTTTCTTGTATGTGCTCCTAAAATATCGTGCGTATGTAAGCTCGTGATATGCTCAGCAAGGATTGCAAAGTTACTTGTTTCATAGAGACCGTTCTTCAACTTCTGACGCAGATTAACAGAGAAGGCGAGGAGATAGAAAGACGTACTTGGTCTCATTTTGAAGCCTGTGTTTTCTTGTATGTGCTCCTAAAATATCGTGCGTATGTAAGCCCGTGGTATGCTCAGCAAGGATTTCAAAGTTACTTGTTCATAGAACCGTTCTTCAACTAGAAGCGCAGATTACAGAGAAGGCGAGGAGATAGAAAGACGTACTTGGTCTCATTTTGAAGCCTTTGATTTCATGTATATGCTCTCTAAATTGCAACTTCTGACGCAAAGTTACATGTTTCATAGAGACCGTTCTTCAACTTCTGACGCCGATTTACAGAGAAGGCGAGGAGATAGAAAGACGTACTTGGTTTCATTCTGAAGCCTTTGTTTTCATGTACGTGATATGCTCAGCATGGATTGCAAAGTTACTTGTTTCATAGAGACCGTTCTTCAACTTCTGACGCAGATTAACAGAGAATGCGAGGAGATAGAAAGACGTACTTGGTCTCATTTTGAAGCCTGTGTTTTCTTGTATGTGCTCCTAAAATATCGTGCGTATGTAAAGCCCGTGGTATGCTCAGCAAGGATTGCAAAGTTACTTGTTTCATAGAGACCGTTCTTCAAATTCTGACGCAGATTAACAGAGAAGGCGAGGAGATAGAAAGACGTACTTGGTCTCATTTTCAAGCCTTTGTTTTCTTGTATGTGCTCCAAAAATATCGTGCGTATGTAAAGCCCGTGGTATGCTCAGCAAGGATTGGAAAGTTACTTGTTTCATAGAGACCGTTCTTCAAATTCTGACGCAGATTAACAGAGAAGGCGAGGAGATAGAAAGACGTACTTGGTCTCATTTTAAAGCCTTTGGTTTCTTGTATGTGCTCCTAAAATATCGTGCGTATGTAAGCCCGTGATATGCTCAGCAAGGATTGCAAAGTTACTTGTTTCATAGAGACCGTTCTTCAAATTCTGACGCAGATTAACAGAGAAGGCGAGGAGATAGAAAGACGTACTTGGTCTCATTTTGAAGCCTTTGTTTTCTTGTATGTGCTCCAAAAATATCGTGCGTATGTAAAGCCCGTGGTATGCTCAGCAAGGATTGGAAAGTTACTTGTTTCATAGAGACCGTTCTTCAAATTCTGACGCAGATTAACAGAGAAGGCGAGGAGATAGAAAGACGTACTTGGTCTCATTTTAAGGCCTTTGTTTTCTTGTATGTGCTCCTAAAATATCGTGCGTATGTAAGGCCCGTGGTATGCTCAGCAAGGATTGCAAAGTTACTTGTTTCATAGAGACCGTTCTTCAAGACTTCTGACGCAGATTAACAGAGAAGGCGAGGAGATAGAAAGACGTACTTGGTCTCATTTTAAAGCCTTTGTTTTCTTGTATGTGCTCCTAAAATATCGTGCGTATGTAAGCCCGTGATATGCTCAGCAAGGATTGCAAAGTTACTTGTTTCATAGAGACCGTTCTTCAACTTCTGACGCAGATTAACAGAGAAGTCGAGGAGATAGAAAGACGTACTTGGTCTCATTTTGAAGCCTTTGTTTTCTTGTATGTGCTCCTAAAATATCGTGCGTATGTAAAGCCCGTGGTATGCTCAGCAAGGATTGGAAAGTTACTTGTTTCATAGAGACCGTTCTTCAACTTCTGACGCAGATTCACAGAGAAGGTGAGGAGATAGAAAGACGACCTTGGTCTCATTTTGAAGCCTGTGTTTTCTTGTATGTGCTCCTAAAATATCGTGCGTATGTAAAGCCCGTGGTATGCTCAGCAAGGATTGCAAAGTTACTTGTTTCATAGAGACCGTTCTTCAACTTCTGACGCAGATTAACAGAGAAGGTGAGGAGATAGAAAGACGTACTTGGTCTCATTTTGAAGCCTTTGTTTTCTTGTATGTGCTCCTAAAATATCGTGCGTATGTAAAGCCCGTGGTATGCTCAGCAAGGATTGCAAAGTTACTTGTTTCATAGAGACCGTTCTTCAACTTCTGACGCAGATTAACAGAGAAGGTGAGGAGATAGAAAGACGTACTTGGTCTCATTTTGAAGCCTGTGTTTTCTTGTATGTGCTCCAAAAATATCGTGCGTATGTAAAGCCCGTGGTATGCTCAGCAAGGATTGGAAAGTTACTTGTTTCATAGAGACCGTTCTTCAAATTCTGACGCAGATTAACAGAGAAGGCGAGGAGATAGAAAGACGTACTTGGTCTCATTTTTAAGCCTTTGTTTTCTTGTATGTGCTCCTAAAATATCGTGCGTATGTAAGCCCGTGATATGCTCAGCAAGGATTGCAAAGTTACTTGTTTCATAGAGACCGTTCTTCAACTTCTGACGCAGATTAACAGAGAAGGCGAGGAGATAGAAAGACGTACTTGGTCTCATTTTAAAGCCTTTGTTTTCTTGTATGTGCTCCTAAAATATCGTGCGTATGTAAAGCCCGTGGTATGCTCAGCAAGGATTGGAAAGTTACTTGTTTCATAGAGACCGTTCTTCAAGACACCGTTCTGAACGACAGATTAACAGAGAAGGCGAGGAGATAGAAAGACGTACTTGGTCTCATTTTGAAGCCTTTGTTTTCTTGTATGTGCTCCTAAAATATCGTGCGTATGTAAAGCCCGTGGTATGCTCAGCAAGGATTGGAAAGTTACTTGTTTCATAGAGACCGTTCTTCAAATTCTGACGCAGATTAACAGAGAAGGCGAGGAGATAGAAAGACGTACTTGGTCTTATTTTGAAGCCTTTGTTTTCTTGTATGTGCTCCTAAAATATCGTGCGTATGTAAAGCCCGTGATATGCTCAGCAAGGATTGCAAAGTTACTTGTTTCATAGAGACCGTTCTTCAACTTCTGACGCAGATTAACAGAGAAGGTGAGGAGATAGAAAGACGTACTTGGTCTCATTTTAAAGCCTTTGTTTTCTTGTATGTGCTCCTAAAATATCGTGCGTATGTAAGCCCGTGATATGCTCAGCAAGGATTGCAAAGTTACTTGTTTCATAGAGACCGTTCTTCAACTTCTGACGCCGATTAACAGAGAAGGTGAGGAGATAGAAAGACGTACTTGGTCTCAATTTGAAGCCTGTGTTTTCTTGTATGTGCTCCAAAAATATCGTGCGTATGTAAGCCCGTGATATGCTCAGCAAGGATTGCAAAGTTACTTGTTTCATAGAGACCGTTCTTCAACTTCTGACGCAGATTAACAGAGAAGGCGAGGAGTTATTTAGTTCTTCTTTGTCACATTCTTATGTCTTTGTTTTCTTGTATGTGCTCCTAAAATATCGTGCGTATGTAAAGCCCGTGGTATGCTCAGACGCAGATTCACAGAGATTGATTGTATGTCAATAGTAAAGCCCGTGATTGCTCAGCTTGTTACTTCATAGAGACCGTTCTTGAACTTCTGACGCAGATTAACAGAGAAGGCGAGGAGATAGAAAGACGTACTTGGTCTCATTTTGAAGCCTTTGTTTTCTTGTATGTGCTCCTAAAATATCGTGCGTATGTAAAGCCCGTGGTATGCTCAGCAAGGATTGCAAAGTTACTTGTTTCATAGAGACCGTTCTTCAAATTCTGACGCAGATTAACAGAGAAGGCGAGGAGATAGAAAGACGTACTTGGTCTCATTTTGAAGCCTGTGTTTTCTTGTATGTGCTCCTAAAATATCGTGCGTATGTAAAGCCCGTGGTATGCTCAGCAAGGATTGGAAAGTTACTTGTTTCATAGAGACCGTTCTTCAAATTCTGACGCAGATTAACAGAGAAGGCGAGGAGATAGAAAGACGTACTTGGTCTCATTTTGAAGCCTTTGTTTTCTTGTATGTGCTCCTAAAATATCGTGCGTATGTAAGCCCGTGATATGCTCAGCAAGGATTGCAAAGTTACTTGTTTCATAGAGACCGTTCTTCAACTTCTGACGCAGATTAACAGAGAAGTCGAGGAGATAGAAAGACGTACTTGGTCTCATTTTGAAGCCTGTGTTTTCTTGTATGTGCTCCTAAAATATCGTGCGTATGTAAAGCCCGTGGTATGCTCAGCAAGGATTGCAAAGTTACTTGTTTCATAGAGACCGTTCTTCAACTTCTGACGCAGATTAACAGAGAAGGCGAGGAGATAGAAAGACGTACTTGGTCTCATTTTGAAGCCTGTGTTTTCTTGTATGTGCTCCTAAAATATCGTGCGTATGTAAAGCCCGTGGTATGCTCAGCAAGGATTGGAAAGTTACTTGTTTCATAGAGACCGTTCTTCAAATTCTGACGCAGATTAACAGAGAAGGCGAGGAGATAGAAAGACGTACTTGGTCTCATTTTAAAGCCTTTGTTTTCTTGTATGTGCTCCTAAAATATCGTGCGTATGTAAGCCCGTGATATGCTCAGCAAGGATTGCAAAGTTACTTGTTTCATAGAGACCGTTCTTCAACTTCTGACGCAGATTAACAGAGAAGGCGAGGAGATAGAAAGACGTACTTGGTCTCATTTTGAAGCCTTTGTTTTCTTGTATGTGCTCCTAAAATATCGTGCGTATGTAAGCCCGTGATATGCTCAGCAAGGATTGCAAAGTTACTTGTTTCATAGAGACCGTTCTTCAACTTCTGACGCAGATTAACAGAGAAGTCGAGGAGATAGAAAGACGTACTTGGTCTCATTTTGAAGCCTGTGTTTTCTTGTATGTGCTCCTAAAATATCGTGCGTATGTAAAGCCCGTGGTATGCTCAGCAAGGATTGGAAAGTTACTTGTTTCATAGAGACCGTTCTTCAAATTCTGACGCAGATTAACAGAGAAGGCGAGGAGATAGAAAGACGTACTTGGTCTCATTTTGAAGCCTGTGTTTTCTTGTATGTAAAGCCCGTGGTATGCTCAGCAAGGATTGCAAAACTTGTTTCATAGAGACCGTTCTTCAACTTCTGACGCAGATTAACAGAGAAGGCGAGGAGATAGAAAGACGTACTTGGTCTCATTTTGAAGCCTGTGTTTTCTTGTATGTGCTCCTAAAATATCGTGCGTATGTAAAGCCCGTGGTATGCTCAGCAAGGATTGGAAAGTTACTTGTTTCATAGAGACCGTTCTTCAAATTCTGACGCAGATTAACAGAGAAGGCGAGGAGATAGAAAGACGTACTTGGTCTCATTTTGAAGCCTGTGTTTTCTTGTATGTGCTCCAAAAATATCGTGCGTATGTAAAGCCCGTGGTATGCTCAGCAAGGATTGGAAAGTTACTTGTTTCATAGAGACCGTTCTTCAAATTCTGACGCAGATTAACAGAGAAGGCGAGGAGATAGAAAGACGTACTTGGTCTCATTTTAAAGCCTTTGTTTTCTTGTATGTGCTCCTAAAATATCGTGCGTATGTAAGCCCGTGATATGCTCAGCAAGGATTGCAAAGTTACTTGTTTCATAGAGACCGTTCTTCAACTTCTGACGCAGATTAACAGAGAAGGCGAGGAGATAGAAAGACGTACTTGGTCTCATTTTAAAGCCTTTGTTTTCTTGTATGTGCTCCTAAAATATCGTGCGTATGTAAGCCCGTGATATGCTCAGCAAGGATTGCAAAGTTACTTGTTTCATAGAGACCGTTCTTCAACTTCTGACGCAGATTAACAGAGAAGGCGAGGAGATAGAAAGACGTACTTGGTCTCATTTTGAAGCCTGTGTTTTCTTGTATGTGCTCCTAAAATATCGTGCGTATGTAAAGCCCGTGGTATGCTCAGCAAGGATTGGAAAGTTACTTGTTTCATAGAGACCGTTCTTCAACTTCTGACGCAGATTAACAGAGAAGGCGAGGAGATAGAAAGACGTACTTGGTCTCATTTTGAAGCCTGTGTTTTCTTGTATGTGCTCCTAAAATATCGTGCGTATGTAAAGCCCGTGGTATGCTCAGCAAGGATTGGAAAGTTACTTGTTTCATAGAGACCGTTCTTCAAATTCTGACGCAGATTAACAGAGAAGGCGAGGAGATAGAAAGACGTACTTGGTCTCATTTTAAAGCCTTTGTTTTCTTGTATGTGCTCCTAAAATATCGTGCGTATGTAAGCCCGTGATATGCTCAGCAAGGATTGCAAAGTTACTTGTTTCATAGAGACCGTTCTTCAACTTCTGACGCAGATTAACAGAGAAGGTGAGGAGATAGAAAGACGTACTTTTGGTCTCATTTTGAAGCCTGTGTTTTCTTGTATGTGCTCCTAAAATATCGTGCGTATGTAAAGCCCGTGGTATGCTCAGCAAGGATTGGAAAGTTACTTGTTTCATAGAGACCGTTCTTCAAATTCTGACGCAGATTAACAGAGAAGGCGAGGAGATAGAAAGACGTACTTGGTCTCATTTTGAAGCCTGTGTTTTCTTGTATGTGCTCCTAAAATATCGTGCGTATGTAAAGCCCGTGGTATGCTCAGCAAGGATTGCAAAGTTACTTGTTTCATAGAGACCGTTCTTCAACTTCTGACGCAGATTAACAGAGAAGGCGAGGAGATAGAAAGACGTACTTGGTCTCATTTTGAAGCCTGTGTTTTCTTGTATGTGCTCCTAAAATATCGTGCGTATGTAAAGCCCGTGGTATGCTCAGCAAGGATTGGAAAGTTACTTGTTTCATAGAGACCGTTCTTCAACTTCTGACGCAGATTAACAGAGAAGGCGAGGAGATAGAAAGACGTACTTGGTCTCATTTTGAAGCCTGTGTTTTCTTGTATGTGCTCCAAAAATATCGTGCGTATGTAAAGCCCGTGGTATGCTCAGCAAGGATTGGAAAGTTACTTGTTTCATAGAGACCGTTCTTCAAATTCTGACGCAGATTAACAGAGAAGGCGAGGAGATAGAAAGACGTACTTGGTCTCATTTTGAAGCCTGTGTTTTCTTGTATGTGCTCCTAAAATATCGTGCGTATGTAAAGCCCGTGGTATGCTCAGCAAGGATTGGAAAGTTACTTGTTTCATAGAGACCGTTCTTCAACTTCTGACGCAGATTAACAGAGAAGGCGAGGAGATAGAAAGACGTACTTGGTCTCATTTTAAAGCCTTTGTTTTCTTGTATGTGCTCCTAAAATATCGTGCGTATGTAAGCCCGTGATATGCTCAGCAAGGATTGCAAAGTTACTTGTTTCATAGAGACCGTTCTTCAACTTCTGACGCAGATTAACAGAGAAGGCGAGGAGATAGAAAGACGTACTTGGTCTCATTTTAAAGCCTTTGTTTTCTTGTATGTGCTCCTAAAATATCGTGCGTATGTAAGCTCGTGATATGCTCAGCAAGGATTGCAAAGTTACTTGTTTCATAGAGACCGTTCTTCAACTTCTGACGCAGATTAACAGAGAAGGCGAGGAGATAGAAAGACGTACTTGGTCTCATTTTGAAGCCTGTGTTTTCTTGTATGTGCTCCTAAAATATCGTGCGTATGTAAAGCCCGTGGTATGCTCAGCAAGGATTGGAAAGTTACTTGTTTCATAGAGACCGTTCTTCAACTTCTGACGCAGATTAACAGAGAAGGCGAGGAGATAGAAAGACGTACTTGGTCTCATTTTGAAGCCTGTGTTTTCTTGTATGTGCTCCTAAAATATCGTGCGTATGTAAAGCCCGTGGTATGCTCAGCAAGGATTGGAAAGTTACTTGTTTCATAGAGACCGTTCTTCAACTTCTGACGCAGATTAACAGAGAAGGCGAGGAGATAGAAAGACGTACTTGGTCTCATTTTGAAGCCTTTGTTTTCTTGTATGTGCTCCTAAAATATCGTGCGTATGTAAAGCCCGTGATATGCTCAGCAAGGATTGCAAAGTTACTTGTTTCATAGAGACCGTTCTTCAACTTCTGACGCAGATTAACAGAGAAGGCGAGGAGATAGAAAGACGTACTTGGCCTCATTTTGAAGCCTGTGTTTTCTTGTATGTGCTCCTAAAATATCGTGCGTATGTAAAGCCCGTGGTATGCTCAGCAAGGATTGGAAAGTTACTTGTTTCATAGAGACCGTTCTTCAACTTCTGACGCAGATTAACAGAGAAGGCGAGGAGATAGAAAGACGTACTTGGCCTCATTTTGAAGCCTGTGTTTTCTTGTATGTGCTCCTAAAATATCGTGCGTATGTAAAGCCCGTGGTATGCTCAGCAAGGATTGGAAAGTTACTTGTTTCATAGAGACCGTTCTTCAACTTCTGACGCAGATTAACAGAGAAGGCGAGGAGATAGAAAGACGTACTTGGTCTCATTTTAAAGCCTGTGTTTTCTTGTATGTGCTCCTAAAATATCGTGCGTATGTAAAGCCCGTGGTATGCTCAGCAAGGATTGGAAAGTTACTTGTTTCATAGAGACCGTTCTTCAACTTCTGACGCAGATTAACAGAGAAGGCGAGGAGATAGAAAGACGTACTTGGTCTCATTTTAAAGCCTTTGTTTTCTTGTATGTGCTCCTAAAATATCGTGCGTATGTAAGCCCGTGATATGCTCAGCAAGGATTGCAAAGTTACTTGTTTCATAGAGACCGTTCTTCAACTTCTGACGCAGATTAACAGAGAAGGCGAGGAGATAGAAAGACGTACTTGGTCTCATTTTGAAGCCTGTGTTTTCTTGTATGTGCTCCTAAAATATCGTGCGTATGTAAAGCCCGTGGTATGCTCAGCAAGGATTGGAAAGTTACTTGTTTCATAGAGACCGTTCTTCAACTTCTGACGCAGATTAACAGAGAAGGCGAGGAGATAGAAAGACGTACTTGGTCTCATTTTGAAGCCTGTGTTTTCTTGTATGTGCTCCTAAAATATCGTGCGTATGTAAAGCCCGTGGTATGCTCAGCAAGGATTGCAAAGTTACTTGTTTCATAGAGACCGTTCTTCAACTTCTGACGCAGATTAACAGAGAAGGCGAGGAGATAGAAAGACGTACTTGGTCTCATTTTGAAGCCTGTGTTTTCTTGTATGTGCTCCTAAAATATCGTGCGTATGTAAAGCCCGTGGTATGCTCAGCAAGGATTGGAAAGTTACTTGTTTCATAGAGACCGTTCTTCAACTTCTGACGCAGATTAACAGAGAAGGCGAGGAGATAGAAAGACGTACTTGGTCTCATTTTGAAGCCTGTGTTTTCTTGTATGTGCTCCTAAAATATCGTGCGTATGTAAAGCCCGTGGTATGCTCAGCAAGGATTGCAAAGTTACTTGTTTCATAGAGACCGTTCTTCAACTTCTGACGCAGATTAACAGAGAAGTCGAGGAGATAGAAAGACGTACTTGGTCTCATTTTGAAGCCTGTGTTTTCTTGTATGTGCTCCTAAAATATCGTGCGTATGTAAAGCCCGTGGTATGCTCAGCAAGGATTGGAAAGTTACTTGTTTCATAGAGACCGTTCTTCAAATTCTGACGCAGATTAACAGAGAAGGCGAGGAGATAGAAAGACGTACTTGGTCTCATTTTAAAGCCTTTGTTTTCTTGTATGTGCTCCTAAAATATCGTGCGTATGTAAGCCCGTGATATGCTCAGCAAGGATTGCAAAGTTACTTGTTTCATAGAGACCGTTCTTCAACTTCTGACGCAGATTAACAGAGAAGGTGAGGAGATAGAAAGACGTACTTGGTCTCATTTTGAAGCCTGTGTTTTCTTGTATGTGCTCCTAAAATATCGTGCGTATGTAAAGCCCGTGGTATGCTCAGCAAGGATTGGAAAGTTACTTGTTTCATAGAGACCGTTCTTCAACTTCTGACGCAGATTAACAGAGAAGTCGAGGAGATAGAAAGACGTACTTGGTCTCATTTTGAAGCCTGTGTTTTCTTGTATGTGCTCCTAAAATATCGTGCGTATGTAAAGCCCGTGATATGCTCAGCAAGGATTGCAAAGTTACTTGTTTCATAGAGACCGTTCTTCAACTTCTGACGCAGATTAACAGAGAAGGCGAGGAGATAGAAAGACGTACTTGGTCTCATTTTAAAGCCTTTGTTTTCATGTATGTGCTCCTATAATATCGTGCGTATGTAAAGCCCGTGGTATGCTCAGCAAGGATTGCAAAGTTACTTGTTTCATAGAGACCGTTCTTCAACTTCTGACGCAGATTAACAGAGAAGGCGAGGAGATAGAAAGACGTACTTGGTCTCATTTTGAAGCCTTTGTTTTCTTGTATGTGCTCCTAAAATATCGTGCGTATGTAAAGCCCGTGGTATGCTCAGCAAGGATTGGAAAGTTACTTGTTTCATAGAGACCGTTCTTCAACTTCTGACGCAGATTAACAGAGAAGGTGAGGAGATAGAAAGACGTACTTGGTCTCATTTTGAAGCCTGTGTTTTCTTGTATGTGCTCCTAAAATATCGTGCGTATGTAAAGCCCGTGGTATGCTCAGCAAGGATTGGAAAGTTACTTGTTTCATAGAGACCGTTCTTCAAATTCTGACGCAGATTAACAGAGAAGGCGAGGAGATAGAAAGACGTACTTGGTCTCATTTTGAAGCCTTTGTTTTCTTGTATGTGCTCCTAAAATATCGTGCGTATGTAAAGCCCGTGATATGCTCAGCAAGGATTGCAAAGTTACTTGTTTCATAGAGACCGTTCTTCAAATTCTGACGCAGATTAACAGAGAAGGCGAGGAGATAGAAAGACGTACTTGGTCTCATTTTGAAGCCTTTGTTTTCTTGTATGTGCTCCTAAAATATCGTGCGTATGTAAAGCCCGTGGTATGCTCAGCAAGGATTGCAAAGTTACTTGTTTCATAGAGACCGTTCTTCAACTTCTGACGCAGATTAACAGAGAAGGTGAGGAGATAGAAAGACGTACTTGGTCTCATTTTGAAGCCTGTGTTTTCTTGTATGTGCTCCTAAAATATCGTGCGTATGTAAAGCCCGTGGTATGCTCAGCAAGGATTGCAAAGTTACTTGTTTCATAGAGACCGTTCTTCAACTTCTGACGCAGATTAACAGAGAAGTCGAGGAGATAGAAAGACGTACTTGGTCTCATTTTGAAGCCTGTGTTTTCTTGTATGTGCTCCTAAAATATCGTGCGTATGTAAAGCCCGTGGTATGCTCAGCAAGGATTGGAAAGTTACTTGTTTCATAGAGACCGTTCTTCAAATTCTGACGCAGATTAACAGAGAAGGCGAGGAGATAGAAAGACGTACTTGGTCTCATTTTAAAGCCTTTGTTTTCTTGTATGTGCTCCTAAAATATCGTGCGTATGTAAGCCCGTGATATGCTCAGCAAGGATTGCAAAGTTACTTGTTTCATAGAGACCGTTCTTCAACTTCTGACGCAGATTAACAGAGAAGTCGAGGAGATAGAAAGACGTACTTGGTCTCATTTTGAAGCCTGTGTTTTCTTGTATGTGCTCCTAAAATATCGTGCGTATGTAAAGCCCGTGGTATGCTCAGCAAGGATTGGAAAGTTACTTGTTTCATAGAGACCGTTCTTCAAATTCTGACGCAGATTAACAGAGAAGGCGAGGAGATAGAAAGACGTACTTGGTCTCATTTTAAAGCCTTTGTTTTCTTGTATGTGCTCCTAAAATATCGTGCGTATGTAAGCCCGTGATATGCTCAGCAAGGATTGCAAAGTTACTTGTTTCATAGAGACCGTTCTTCAAATTCTGACGCAGATTAACAGAGAAGGCGAGGAGATAGAAAGACGTACTTGGTCTCATTTTAAAGCCTTTGTTTTCTTGTATGTGCTCCTAAAATATCGTGCGTATGTAAGCCCGTGATATGCTCAGCAAGGATTGCAAAGTTACTTGTTTCATAGAGACCGTTCTTCAACTTCTGACGCAGATTAACAGAGAAGGTGAGGAGATAGAAAGACGTACTTGGTCTCATTTTGAAGCCTTTGTTTTCTTGTATGTGCTCCTAAAATATCGTGCGTATGTAAAGCCCGTGGTATGCTCAGCAAGGATTGGAAAGTTACTTGTTTCATAGAGACCGTTCTTCAAATTCTGACGCAGATTAACAGAGAAGGCGAGGAGATAGAAAGACGTACTTGGTCTCATTTTGAAGCCTGTGTTTTCTTGTATGTGCTCCTAAAATATCGTGCGTATGTAAGGCCCGTGGTATGCTCAGCAAGGATTGCAAAGTTACTTGTTTCATAGAGACCGTTCTTCAAATTCTGACGCAGATTAACAGAGAAGGCGAGGAGATAGAAAGACGTACTTGGTCTCATTTTGAAGCCTTTGTTTTCTTGTATGTGCTCCTAAAATATCGTGCGTATGTAAAGCCCGTGGTATGCTCAGCAAGGATTGCAAAGTTACTTGTTTCATAGAGACCGTTCTTCAAATTCTGACGCAGATTAACAGAGAAGGTGAGGAGATAGAAAGACGTACTTGGTCTCATTTTGAAGCCTGTGTTTTCTTGTATGTGCTCCTAAAATATCGTGCGTATGTAAAGCCCGTGGTATGCTCAGCAAGGATTGCAAAGTTACTTGTTTCATAGAGACCGTTCTTCAACTTCTGACGCAGATTAACAGAGAAGTCGAGGAGATAGAAAGACGTACTTGGTCTCATTTTGAAGCCTGTGTTTTCTTGTATGTGCTCCTAAAATATCGTGCGTATGTAAAGCCCGTGGTATGCTCAGCAAGGATTGGAAAGTTACTTGTTTCATAGAGACCGTTCTTCAAATTCTGACGCAGATTAACAGAGAAGGCGAGGAGATAGAAAGACGTACTTGGTCTCATTTTAAAGCCTTTGTTTTCTTGTATGTGCTCCTAAAATATCGTGCGTATGTAAGCCCGTGATATGCTCAGCAAGGATTGGAAAGTTACTTGTTTCATAGAGACCGTTCTTCAACTTCTGACGCAGATTAACAGAGAAGTCGAGGAGATAGAAAGACGTACTTGGTCTCATTTTGAAGCCTGTGTTTTCTTGTATGTGCTCCAAAATATCGTGCGTATGTAAAGCCCGTGGTATGCTCAGCAAGGATTGCAAAGTCACTTGTTTCATAGAGACCGTTCTTCAACTTCTGACGCAGATTAACAGAGAAGGTGAGGAGATAGAAAGACGTACTTGGTCTCATTTTGAAGCCTGTGTTTTCTTGTATGTGCTCCTAAAATATCGTGCGTATGTAAAGCCCGTGGTATGCTCAGCAAGGATTGCAAAGTTACTTGTTTCATAGAGACCGTTCTTCAACTTCTGACGCAGATTAACAGAGAAGTCGAGGAGATAGAAAGACGTACTTGGTCTCATTTTGAAGCCTGTGTTTTCTTGTATGTGCTCCTAAAATATCGTGCGTATGTAAAGCCCGTGGTATGCTCAGCAAGGATTGCAAAGTTACTTGTTTCATAGAGACCGTTCTTCAAATTCTGACGCAGATTAACAGAGAAGGCGAGGAGATAGAAAGACGTACTTGGTCTCATTTTGAAGCCTTTGTTTTCTTGTATGTGCTCCTAAAATATCGTGCGTATGTAAGCCCGTGATATGCTCAGCAAGGATTGCAAAGTTACTTGTTTCATAGAGACCGTTCTTCAACTTCTGACGCAGATTAACAGAGAAGTCGAGGAGATAGAAAGACGTACTTGGTCTCATTTTGAAGCCTGTGTTTTCTTGTATGTGCTCCTAAAATATCGTGCGTATGTAAGCTCGTGATATGCTCAGCAAGGATTGCAAAGTTACTTGTTTCATAGAGACCGTTCTTCAACTTCTGACGCAGATTAACAGAGAAGGTGAGGAGATAGAAAGACGTACTTGGTCTCATTTTGAAGCCTGTGTTTTCTTGTATGTGCTCCTAAAATATCGTGCGTATGTAAAGCCCGTGGTATGCTCAGCAAGGATTGGAAAGTTACTTGTTTCATAGAGACCGTTCTTCAACTTCTGACGCAGATTAACAGAGAAGGTGAGGAGATAGAAAGACGTACTTGGTCTCATTTTGAAGCCTGTGTTTTCTTGTATGTGCTCCTAAAATATCGTGCGTATGTAAAGCCCGTGGTATGCTCAGCAAGGATTGCAAAGTTACTTGTTTCATAGAGACCGTTCTTCAAATTCTGACGCAGATTAACAGAGAAGGCGAGGAGATAGAAAGACGTACTTGGTCTCATTTTGAAGCCTTTGTTTTCTTGTATGTGCTCCTAAAATATCGTGCGTATGTAAAGCCCGTGATATGCTCAGCAAGGATTGCAAAGTTACTTGTTTCATAGAGACCGTTCTTCAACTTCTGACGCAGATTAACAGAGAAGTCGAGGAGATAGAAAGACGTACTTGGTCTCATTTTGAAGCCTGTGTTTTCTTGTATGTGCTCCTAAAATATCGTGCGTATGTAAAGCCCGTGGTATGCTCAGCAAGGATTGGAAAGTTACTTGTTTCATAGAGACCGTTCTTCAAATTCTGACGCAGATTAACAGAGAAGGTGAGGAGATAGAAAGACGTACTTGGTCTCATTTTGAAGCCTTTGTTTTCTTGTATGTGCTCCTAAAATATCGTGCGTATGTAAAGCCCGTGGTATGCTCAGCAAGGATTGCAAAGTTACTTGTTTCATAGAGACCGTTCTTCAAATTCTGACGCAGATTAACAGAGAAGGTGAGGAGATAGAAAGACGTACTTGGTCTCATTTTGAAGCCTTTGTTTTCTTGTATGTGCTCCTAAAATATCGTGCGTATGTAAAGCCCGTGGTATGCTCAGCAAGGATTGCAAAGTTACTTGTTTCATAGAGACCGTTCTTCAACTTCTGACGCAGATTAACAGAGAAGGTGAGGAGATAGAAAGACGTACTTGGTCTCATTTTGAAGCCTGTGTTTTCTTGTATGTGCTCCTAAAATATCGTGCGTATGTAAAGCCCGTGGTATGCTCAGCAAGGATTGGAAAGTTACTTGTTTCATAGAGACCGTTCTTCAAATTCTGACGCAGATTAACAGAGAAGGCGAGGAGATAGAAAGACGTACTTGGTCTCATTTTAAAGCCTTTGTTTTCTTGTATGTGCTCCTAAAATATCGTGCGTATGTAAGGCCCGTGGTATGCTCAGCAAGGATTGCAAAGTTACTTGTTTCATAGAGACCGTTCTTCAAATTCTGACGCAGATTAACAGAGAAGGTGAGGAGATAGAAAGACGTACTTGGTCTCATTTTGAAGCCTTTGTTTTCTTGTATGTGCTCCTAAAATATCGTGCGTATGTAAGCTCGTGATATGCTCAGCAAGGATTGCAAAGTTACTTGTTTCATAGAGACCGTTCTTCAACTTCTGACGCAGATTAACAGAGAAGTCGAGGAGATAGAAAGACGTACTTGGTCTCATTTTGAAGCCTGTGTTTTCTTGTATGTGCTCCTAAAATATCGTGCGTATGTAAGCCCGTGATATGCTCAGCAAGGATTGCAAAGTTACTTGTTTCATAGAGACCGTTCTTCAAATTCTGACGCAGATTAACAGAGAAGGTGAGGAGATAGAAAGACGTACTTGGTCTCATTTTGAAGCCTTTGTTTTCTTGTATGTGCTCCTAAAATATCGTGCGTATGTTAAGCCCGTGGTATGCTCAGCAAGGATTGCAAAGTTACTTGTTTCATAGAGACCGTTCTTCAAATTCTGACGCAGATTAACAGAGAAGGTGAGGAGATAGAAAGACGTACTTGGTCTCATTTTGAAGCCTGTGTTTTCTTGTATGTGCTCCTAAAATATCGTGCGTATGTAAAGCCCGTGGTATGCTCAGCAAGGATTGCAAAGTTACTTGTTTCATAGAGACCGTTCTTCAACTTCTGACGCAGATTAACAGAGAAGTCGAGGAGATAGAAAGACGTACTTGGTCTCATTTTGAAGCCTGTGTTTTCTTGTATGTGCTCCTAAAATATCGTGCGTATGTAAAGCCCGTGGTATGCTCAGCAAGGATCGGAAAGTTACTTGTTTCATAGAGACCGTTCTTCAAATTCTGACGCAGATTAACAGAGAAGGTGAGGAGATAGAAAGACGTACTTGGTCTCATTTTGAAGCCTTTGTTTTCTTGTATGTGCTCCTAAAATATCGTGCGTATGTAAAGCCCGTGGTATGCTCAGCAAGGATTGCAAAGTTACTTGTTTCATAGAGACCGTTCTTCAAATTCTGACGCAGATTAACAGAGAAGGTGAGGAGATAGAAAGACGTACTTGGTCTCATTTTGAAGCCTTTGTTTTCTTGTATGTGCTCCTAAAATATCGTGCGTATGTAAAGCCTGTGGTATGCTCAGCAAGGATTGCAAAGTTACTTGTTTCATAGAGACCGTTCTTCAACTTCTGACGCAGATTAACAGAGAAGTCGAGGAGATAGAAAGACGTACTTGGTCTCATTTTGAAGCCTGTGTTTTCTTGTATGTGCTCCTAAAATATCGTGCGTATGTAAAGCCCGTGGTATGCTCAGCAAGGATTGCAAAGTTACTTGTTTCATAGAGACCGTTCTTCAAATTCTGACGCAGATTAACAGAGAAGGTGAGGAGATAGAAAGACGTACTTGGTCTCATTTTGAAGCCTGTGTTTTCTTGTATGTGCTCCTAAAATATCGAGCGTATGTAAAGCCCGTGGTATGCTCAGCAAGGATTGCAAAGTCACTTGTTTCATAGAGACCGTTCTTCAAATTCTGACGCAGATTAACAGAGAAGGTGAGGAGATAGAAAGACGTACTTGGTCTCATTTTGAAGCCTGTGTTTTCTTGTATGTGCTCCTAAAATATCGTGCGTATGTAAAGCCCGTGGTATGCTCAGCAAGGATTGCAAAGTTACTTGTTTCATAGAGACCGTTCTTCAACTTCTGACGCAGATTAACAGAGAAGTCGAGGAGATAGAAAGACGTACTTGGTCTCATTTTGAAGCCTGTGTTTTCTTGTATGTGCTCCTAAAATATCGTGCGTATGTAAAGCCCGTGGTATGCTCAGCAAGGATTGCAAAGTTACTTGTTTCATAGAGACCGTTCTTCAACTTCTGACGCAGATTAACAGAGAAGTCGAGGAGATAGAAAGACGTACTTGGTCTCATTTTGAAGCCTGTGTTTTCTTGTATGTGCTCCTAAAATATCGTGCGTATGTAAAGCCCGTGGTATGCTCAGCAAGGATTGCAAAGTTACTTGTTTCATAGAGACCGTTCTTCAAATTCTGACGCAGATTAACAGAGAAGGTGAGGAGATAGAAAGACGTACTTGGTCTCATTTTGAAGCCTTTGTTTTCTTGTATGTGCTCCTAAAATATCGTGCGTATGTAAAGCCCGTGTTATGCTCAGCAAGGATTGCAAAGTTACTTGTTTCATAGAGACCGTTCTTCAAATTCTGACGCAGATTAACAGAGAAGGTGAGGAGATAGAAAGACGTACTTGGTCTCATTTTGAAGCCTTTGTTTTCTTGTATGTGCTCCTAAAATATCGTGCGTATGTAAAGCCCGTGGTATGCTCAGCAAGGATTGCAAAGTCACTTGTTTCATAGAGACCGTTCTTCAACTTCTGACGCAGATTAACAGAGAAGTCGAGGAGATAGAAAGACGTACTTGGTCTCATTTTGAAGCCTGTGTTTTCTTGTATGTGCTCCTAAAATATCGTGCGTATGTAAGGCCCGTGGTATGCTCAGCACGGATTGCAAAGTTACTTGTTTCATAGAGACCGTTCTTCAAATTCTGACGCAGATTAACAGAGAAGGTGAGGAGATAGAAAGACGTACTTGGTCTCATTTTGAAGCCTTTGTTTTCTTGTATGTGCTCCTAAAATATCGTGCGTATGTAAGGCCCGTGGTATGCTCAGCAAGGATTGCAAAGTTACTTGTTTCATAGAGACCGTTCTTCAAATTCTGACGCAGATTAACAGAGAAGGTGAGGAGATAGAAAGACGTACTTGGTCTCATTTTGAAGCCTGTGTTTTCTTGTATGTGCTCCTAAAATATCGTGCGTATGTAAAGCCCGTGGTATGCTCAGCAAGGATTGCAAAGTTACTTGTTTCATAGAGACCGTTCTTCAACTTCTGACGCAGATTAACAGAGAAGTCGAGGAGATAGAAAGACGTACTTGGTCTCATTTTGAAGCCTTTGTTTTCTTGTATGTGCTCCTAAAATATCGTGCGTATGTAAAGCCCGTGGTATGCTCAGCAAGGATTGGAAAGTTACTTGTTTCATAGAGACCGTTCTTCAAATTCTGACGCAGATTAACAGAGAAGTCGAGGAGATAGAAAGACGTACTTGGTCTCATTTTGAAGCCTGTGTTTTCTTGTATGTGCTCCTAAAATATCGTGCGTATGTAAGGCCCGTGGTATGCTCAGCAAGGATTGCAAAGTTACTTGTTTCATAGAGACCGTTCTTCAAATTCTGACGCAGATTAACAGAGAAGGTGAGGAGATAGAAAGACGTACTTGGTCTCATTTTGAAGCCTTTGTTTTCTTGTATGTGCTCCTAAAATATCGTGCGTATGTAAAGCCCGTGGTATGCTCAGCAAGGATTGCAAAGTTACTTGTTTCATAGAGACCGTTCTTCAACTTCTGACGCAGATTAACAGAGAAGTCGAGGAGATAGAAAGACGTACTTGGTCTCATTTTGAAGCCTGTGTTTTCTTGTATGTGCTCCTAAAATATCGTGCGTATGTAAAGCCCGTGGTATGCTCAGCAAGGATTGCAAAGTTACTTGTTTCATAGAGACCGTTCTTCAAATTCTGACGCAGATTAACAGAGAAGGTGAGGAGATAGAAAGACGTACTTGGTCTCATTTTGAAGCCTTTGTTTTCTTGTATGTGCTCCTAAAATATCGTGCGTATGTAAGGCCCGTGGTATGCTCAGCAAGGATTGCAAAGTTACTTGTTTCATAGAGACCGTTCTTCAAATTCTGACGCAGATTAACAGAGAAGGTGAGGAGATAGAAAGACGTACTTGGTCTCATTTTGAAGCCTTTGTTTTCTTGTATGTGCTCCTAAAATATCGTGCGTATGTAAAGCCCGTGGTATACTCAGCAAGGATTGCAAAGTTACTTGTTTCATAGAGACCGTTCTTCAACTTCTGACGCAGATTAACAGAGAAGTCGAGGAGATAGAAAGACGTACTTGGTCTCATTTTGAAGCCTGTGTTTTCTTGTATGTGCTCCTAAAATATCGTGCGTATGTAAGGCCCGTGGTATGCTCAGCAAGGATTGCAAAGTTACTTGTTTCATAGAGACCGTTCTTCAAATTCTGACGCAGATTAACAGAGAAGGTGAGGAGATAGAAAGACGTACTTGGTCTCATTTTGAAGCCTTTGTTTTCTTGTATGTGCTCCTAAAATATCGTGCGTATGTAAGGCCCGTGGTATGCTCAGCAAGGATTGCAAAGTTACTTGTTTCATAGAGACCGTTCTTCAAATTCTGACGCAGATTAACAGAGAAGGTGAGGAGATAGAAAGACGTACTTGGTCTCATTTTGAAGCCTTTGTTTTCTTGTATGTGCTCCTAAAATATCGTGCGTATGTAAAGCCCGTGGTATGCTCAGCAAGGATTGCAAAGTCACTTGTTTCATAGAGACCGTTCTTCAACTTCTGACGCAGATTAACAGAGAAGTCGAGGAGATAGAAAGACGTACTTGGTCTCATTTTGAAGCCTGTGTTTTCTTGTATGTGCTCCTAAAATATCGTGCGTATGTAAGGCCCGTGGTATGCTCAGCAAGGATTGCAAAGTTACTTGTTTCATAGAGACCGTTCTTCAAATTCTGACGCAGATTAACAGAGAAGGTGAGGAGATAGAAAGACGTACTTGGTCTCATTTTGAAGCCTTTGTTTTCTTGTATGTGCTCCTAAAATATCGTGCGTATGTAAGGCCCGTGGTATGCTCAGCAAGGATTGCAAAGTTACTTGTTTCATAGAGACCGTTCTTCAAATTCTGACGCAGATTAACAGAGAAGGTGAGGAGATAGAAAGACGTACTTGGTCTCATTTTGAAGCCTTTGTTTTCTTGTATGTGCTCCTAAAATATCGTGCGTATGTAAAGCCCGTGGTATGCTCAGCAAGGATTGCAAAGTCACTTGTTTCATAGAGACCGTTCTTCAACTTCTGACGCAGATTAACAGAGAAGTCGAGGAGATAGAAAGACGTACTTGGTCTCATTTTGAAGCCTGTGTTTTCTTGTATGTGCTCCTAAAATATCGTGCGTATGTAAAGCCCGTGGTATGCTCAGCAAGGATTGCAAAGTCACTTGTTTCATAGAGACCGTTCTTCAACTTCTGACGCAGATTAACAGAGAAGTCGAGGAGATAGAAAGACGTACTTGGTCTCATTTTGAAGCCTGTGTTTTCTTGTATGTGCTCCTAAAATATCGTGCGTATGTAAAGCCCGTGGTATGCTCAGCAAGGATTGGAAAGTTACTTGTTTCATAGAGACCGTTCTTCAAATTCTGACGCAGATTAACAGAGAAGGTGAGGAGATAGAAAGACGTACTTGGTCTCATTTTGAAGCCTTTGTTTTCTTGTATGTGCTCCTAAAATATCGTGCGTATGTAAGGCCCGTGGTATGCTCAGCAAGGATTGCAAAGTTACTTGTTTCATAGAGACCGTTCTTCAAATTCTGACGCAGATTAACAGAGAAGGTGAGGAGATAGAAAGACGTACTTGGTCTCATTTTGAAGCCTTTGTTTTCTTGTATGTGCTCCTAAAATATCGTGCGTATGTAAAGCCCGTGGTATGCTCAGCAAGGATTGCAAAGTCACTTGTTTCATAGAGACCGTTCTTCAACTTCTGACGCAGATTAACAGAGAAGTCGAGGAGATAGAAAGACGTACTTGGTCTCATTTTGAAGCCTGTGTTTTCTTGTATGTGCTCCTAAAATATCGTGCGTATGTAAGGCCCGTGGTATGCTCAGCAAGGATTGCAAAGTTACTTGTTTCATAGAGACCGTTCTTCAAATTCTGACGCAGATTAACAGAGAAGGTGAGGAGATAGAAAGACGTACTTGGTCTCATTTTGAAGCCTTTGTTTTCTTGTATGTGCTCCTAAAATATCGTGCGTATGTAAGGCCCGTGGTATGCTCAGCAAGGATTGCAAAGTTACTTGTTTCATAGAGACCGTTCTTCAAATTCTGACGCAGATTAACAGAGAAGGTGAGGAGATAGAAAGACGTACTTGGTCTCATTTTGAAGCCTTTGTTTTCTTGTATGTGCTCCTAAAATATCGTGCGTATGTAAAGCCCGTGGTATGCTCAGCAAGGATTGCAAAGTCACTTGTTTCATAGAGACCGTTCTTCAACTTCTGACGCAGATTAACAGAGAAGTCGAGGAGATAGAAAGACGTACTTGGTCTCATTTTGAAGCCTGTGTTTTCTTGTATGTGCTCCTAAAATATCGTGCGTATGTAAAGCCCGTGGTATGCTCAGCAAGGATTGGAAAGTTACTTGTTTCATAGAGACCGTTCTTCAAATTCTGACGCAGATTAACAGAGAAGTCGAGGAGATAGAAAGACGTACTTGGTCTCATTTTGAAGCCTTTGTTTTCTTGTATGTGCTCCTAAAATATCGTGCGTATGTAAGGCCCGTGGTATGCTCAGCAAGGATTGCAAAGTTACTTGTTTCATAGAGACCGTTCTTCAAATTCTGACGCAGATTAACAGAGAAGGTGAGGAGATAGAAAGACGTACTTGGTCTCATTTTGAAGCCTTTGTTTTCTTGTATGTGCTCCTAAAATATCGTGCGTATGTAAAGCCCGTGGTATGCTCAGCAAGGATTGCAAAGTCACTTGTTTCATAGAGACCGTTCTTCAACTTCTGACGCAGATTAACAGAGAAGTCGAGGAGATAGAAAGACGTACTTGGTCTCATTTTGAAGCCTGTGTTTTCTTGTATGTGCTCCTAAAATATCGTGCGTATGTAAGGCCCGTGGTATGCTCAGCAAGGATTGCAAAGTTACTTGTTTCATAGAGACCGTTCTTCAAATTCTGACGCAGATTAACAGAGAAGGTGAGGAGATAGAAAGACGTACTTGGTCTCATTTTGAAGCCTTTGTTTTCTTGTATGTGCTCCTAAAATATCGTGCGTATGTAAGGCCCGTGGTATGCTCAGCAAGGATTGCAAAGTTACTTGTTTCATAGAGACCGTTCTTCAAATTCTGACGCAGATTAACAGAGAAGGTGAGGAGATAGAAAGACGTACTTGGTCTCATTTTGAAGCCTGTGTTTTCTTGTATGTGCTCCTAAAATATCGTGCGTATGTAAGGCCCGTGGTATGCTCAGCAAGGATTGCAAAGTTACTTGTTTCATAGAGACCGTTCTTCAAATTCTGACGCAGATTAACAGAGAAGGTGAGGAGATAGAAAGACGTACTTGGTCTCATTTTGAAGCCTTTGTTTTCTTGTATGTGCTCCTAAAATATCGTGCGTATGTAAAGCCCGTGGTATGCTCAGCAAGGATTGCAAAGTCACTTGTTTCATAGAGACCGTTCTTCAACTTCTGACGCAGATTAACAGAGAAGTCGAGGAGATAGAAAGACGTACTTGGTCTCATTTTGAAGCCTGTGTTTTCTTGTATGTGCTCCTAAAATATCGTGCGTATGTAAGGCCCGTGGTATGCTCAGCAAGGATTGCAAAGTTACTTGTTTCATAGAGACCGTTCTTCAAATTCTGACGCAGATTAACAGAGAAGGTGAGGAGATAGAAAGACGTACTTGGTCTCATTTTGAAGCCTTTGTTTTCTTGTATGTGCTCCTAAAATATCGTGCGTATGTAAAGCCCGTGGTATGCTCAGCAAGGATTGCAAAGTCACTTGTTTCATAGAGACCGTTCTTCAACTTCTGACGCAGATTAACAGAGAAGTCGAGGAGATAGAAAGACGTACTTGGTCTCATTTTGAAGCCTGTGTTCTTGTATGTGCTCCTAAAATATCGTGCGTATGTAAGGCCCGTGGTATGCTCAGCAAGGATTGCAAAGTTACTTGTTTCATAGAGACCGTTCTTCAAATTCTGACGCAGATTAACAGAGAAGGTGAGGAGATAGAAAGACGTACTTGGTCTCATTTTGAAGCCTTTGTTTTCTTGTATGTGCTCCTAAAATATCGTGCGTATGTAAGGCCCGTGGTATGCTCAGCAAGGATTGGAAAGTTACTTGTTTCATAGAGACCGTTCTTCAAATTCTGACGCAGATTAACAGAGAAGGTGAGGAGATAGAAAGACGTACTTGGTCTCATTTTGAAGCCTTTGTTTTCTTGTATGTGCTCCTAAAATATCGTGCGTATGTAAAGCCCGTGGTATGCTCAGCAAGGATTGCAAAGTCACTTGTTTCATAGAGACCGTTCTTCAACTTCTGACGCAGATTAACAGAGAAGTCGAGGAGATAGAAAGACGTACTTGGTCTCATTTTGAAGCCTGTGTTTTCTTGTATGTGCTCCTAAAATATCGTGCGTATGTAAAGCCCGTGGTATGCTCAGCAAGGATTGCAAAGTTACTTGTTTCATAGAGACCGTTCTTCAAATTCTGACGCAGATTAACAGAGAAGGTGAGGAGATAGAAAGACGTACTTGGTCTCATTTTGAAGCCTTTGTTTTCTTGTATGTGCTCCTAAAATATCGTGCGTATGTAAAGCCCGTGGTATGCTCAGCAAGGATTGCAAAGTCACTTGTTTCATAGAGACCGTTCTTCAACTTCTGACGCAGATTAACAGAGAAGTCGAGGAGATAGAAAGACGTACTTGGTCTCATTTTGAAGCCTGTGTTTTCTTGTATGTGCTCCTAAAATATCGTGCGTATGTAAAGCCCGTGGTATGCTCAGCAAGGATTGGAAAGTTACTTGTTTCATAGAGACCGTTCTTCAAATTCTGACGCAGATTAACAGAGAAGGTGAGGAGATAGAAAGACGTACTTGATCTCATTTTGAAGCCTTTGTTTTCTGGTATGTGCTCCTAAAATATCGTGCGTATGTAAGGCCCGTGGTATGCTCAGCAAGGATTGCAAAGTTACTTGTTTCATAGAGACCGTTCTTCAAATTCTGACGCAGATTAACAGAGAAGGTGAGGAGATAGAAAGACGTACTTGGTCTCATTTTGAAGCCTTTGTTTTCTTGTATGTGCTCCTAAAATATCGTGCGTATGTAAAGCCCGTGGTATGCTCAGCAAGGATTGCAAAGTCACTTGTTTCATAGAGACCGTTCTTCAACTTCCGACGCAGATTAACAGAGAAGTCGAGGAGATAGAAAGACGTACTTGGTCTCATTTTGAAGCCTGTGTTTTCTTGTATGTGCTCCTAAAATATCGTGCGTATGTAAAGCCCGTGGTATGCTCAGCAAGGATTGGAAAGTTACTTGTTTCATAGAGACCGTTCTTCAAATTCTGACGCAGATTAACAGAGAAGGTGAGGAGATAGAAAGACGTACTTGGTCTCATTTTGAAGCCTTTGTTTTCTTGTATGTGTTGAGTCTTGAGTAATCTTTGTAATGACGAACCGTCGAGCATGAGCATACAAAGCAGACTGGCTGGGGAAAAGAGGGAGATGAGCCCAGACCGGATGTCCACTAGCCTTAGGCAAGAGGAGGGAAGGCAGAGACATCTGTGAGGGGGAGAATCCGAACACAACATCCCCGCACAAGCCGAAAAACGGGGAAAAATCCGGGTTGAGGCTGAACAAAACACAAAGGAAAACGAACGAAAGAAGAAACTGGAAAGGGGGAGACTAAAACGAACACAGGAAAATAAAGCATACCACTGCAACACGCATCGCGAAACATACATGAAGAGAAAAAAAATCAGGGAAACATATATTGGGGGGAGCGTAACAGTAGTGCTTTATAAATTCATCTTGACCACAGCTCTCCTGTTGCGGCTGGAGCGACGTCGAGCCGGGCCGGCTCGGCTCGCCGGTGGACCGATGTCCCCCGACGGCTTCGGCACGACTGTCCGACCGGCGCCAGACAGTGGGCCGGGTTCAGGAAGCTCAGCATGTGAAGGAGAAGGGGTAGATTGGGCAGGTTCAGTCGAAGCCGGGGCAGCGTTAGGCGTCGATCGCTGTGGACGGATGAAACGACGATTGCGCCACATGACAGCGCCACCTCCCATCTTGACACGGTAGTCCCGGTTCCGGCCAATACCGACGACCGTGCCAACACGATCCCATAGCTTAGTGGTGGTATCCTGGACCCGGACGAGCTGGCCGGTCTGAAGCGGACGCAAAGGATGAGCGCGGGCATCGTAGTAGCCCTTGGCGGTGGCGTCGATGACGGCCTGACGGTCGCGGGCCTCCATGGCTGCTGTCCAGCGTGGCTGGAACGAAGATCGGTGAGCCGGAATTAATGTCCGTAGTTGATGCCCGAAGACCACTTGGGCCGGCGAAAATCCAGTGGCGTCCGGTGTATTCCGCAGCTCCAGCAGGCCCTGAAGAAACTCCTCGCTGGTCAGGTCGCCGGTTGGTGCCACCTTTAGTACTAGATGTTTGACGGCCTTCACTGCGTCCTCTGCGTGTCCGTTGCTCTGCGCATAAGTGGGGCTGGACGGAATCCATTCCACCCCCCATCTGGTCAAGAGGTCACGGAACTCCTTAGCGGAAAACTGGGGGCCGCCGTCCGACCGGAAGCGTTCTGGCACACCAAGGGCAGCAAAGTTGTCCACAACGGCCCGCCCGACCTCTCTGGCGGAGGGACAGTGACGCCATTGCTGGATGACTGTCCAGCCGGAAAGCCGGTCGGCGTACACTAGCACGTGGAGACTTCCGGCCTGAAATAGATCAGCTGAGACGGACTGGAATACGTATTCGGGCAGCGGATCACTCCTGAGGGGCTCCTGGGGTAGGCTGGATCGGTGTACTTGGCAGGGCTCACAGCATTCGACCATCTGTGTGATCTCGTTCGAGATGCCGGGCCAGTAGACAGTCTGGGCCGCCCTCTGCTTGGTCCTCATGATACCCTGGTGGGAGGCGTGCAATTTTGCCAGCACGTTGCGCCGGGCGGCAGCAGGCACCACAATGCGACATCCGAAATATACCAGACCGTCGTCGACTGAGAGTTGCTGCCGTATGGTCCAGTACTGGAGTACAGCCGGATCCGTCCGATCACGCCGAGATGGAAATCCATTCGAAACGGCCTTGATGAGGGCGGCATAACCCAAATCACGATTAGCCAAGTCGCGGAGCTCGTCCAGGAGGGGGTCAGACCGGTGTTGACCGTCGTCGAGTGACAACAGGCCAACACGATGAGAAATGATGGAGCGCAGATGGGCTATGTCGGCGTCCATCACACTTAAGTCCTCTTCGGATGGCCTGCCTACGGGAGCGCGAGACAGGGCGTCCGGGATGAAGTGATGCTTTCCCTTCCTCCAGGTGGTGGTGAAAACGTACGGTGACAACCGTTCCTTGAGACGCTGAATCTTGGGATTATCGACCATATCCAGGGTTTGGCGATCTAGGATGGACACCAGAGCCTGATGGTCCACCACAAGGGAGAAGGACGGCAGGCCAAGAAGGTAAAGCTGACACTTGCGCATGGCCCATTCGACAGCTGCCAGCTCCAACTCGACGATCGCGTAGCGCGACTCGGTGTCGAAACACCAGCGGGAGTTTGCGTCGATAAGCTTCCAGTGGTCGCCGTGTCGCTGCAGTAGCGCGTAGCCCATCCCATTTTTCAACGAAGCGTCGACTTGGAGTTGCGTCTCGAGGGCCGGGTCGAAATGAGCCAGCACCGGGGGTTGCGTTAGGGCCAATTTGACGGCAGCGAAGGCCGCGTCATGATCCGATGTCCAGGTGTAAACGTTCTTGGTGCTGAGAAGAGGACGGAGGGGGCCCTTGGCTTCGGCGACGGCGGTGGAGAAACCGGCAAACTGTTCAACGAAGCCAAGAAATGAACGAAGCTCAGTGATATTTTTGGGTGGAGGAAAGTCTCGAATGGCGCGGAGCTTGTCAGGGTCGACAGCGAACCCGCCTTGCTGGATCTGGAAACCGGCCCACATGAGCTGTCGCTGGGCAAAAAAGAATTTGTTTGGGTTAAATGTGATGCGAGCTTGACGCGCGGCCACAAGAACTCTGCACAGGCCGGCAACGTGATCAGCAAATTTTTCGTGATATAGGAGTAAGTCATCCACGACGCGCACGAGATCCTGCTGGCCGTCAAATGCGGCGTCTTGTCGGCGGTTGTACTCGTCGCCGGAGCAATTGAGCCCCTGTGGAGCTCGCAAAAAACGATACCTGCCCCATGGAGTGGCGAACGTTGTCAGATGCTGGCAGGAGGGCCTCAGGGCAATTTGAAAATATCCATCACTTGCGTCGAGTGCCGAAAACCACTCAGCAGAGCCGCTAATCTCGGCGACAGCGTCGCGAGGGGTACGCACTGGATGAGCCGGTCGGCGGACGAAGCGGTTGAGCTTCGTTAGGTCCACACAAAGACGGAACCCGCGCCCGTTTGGTTTTCGAACGATGACGAGAGGAGAAACCCATTCGGTGGGCTCAATCTGAGGGGCAATGATCCCCTTGTGTACCATGGCGTCCAGCATGCGCTTGACCTCGGCCCGGTCGTGGAAAGGTATTGGCCGATAACCGTTTATGGCGTAAGGCACCGCGTCATCCCGTAGCAAAATGTCCATATCCGGACCCTCCATGCATTTGAGGGTTGACTGGTCAAATACGTCTGCAAAACTGGCCAGAATTGCCTCCTTAATCGCGGCCTTCTCACCGTCAGTCGGGTTGGCCGGCATGGGTTTCTTAAGGAGCGGGTGGAGGTCCGGCTGTGGCGGGTGCGGAATCTCCATAACGGATGCGATGGGCCGCTGCTGACCGATGGGCAGGGGGTAGTCGCGGTGAAGAATGTCAAGGGCCTTGCAATCGATCCACGACAGCAACAGACCGGACATCTCCGGGCAAAATACGACGGTAACAGTCGCCACTGCCTCGCCATATGTCAACTCCACATCCAACTGGCCGACGGAAAGTAACGCCTTCCTGCCGGCCATTACCAGACCAAAGGTGGCCTGAAAGAGGTCCTCCTCCTTGAGGCCCAAAGAGCGGAGGACGTCGGGGCCGGCCACGGACACCTCAGCGCCACCATCGGGAATCACACCGTCAAGAATAACTGTCGGGTAGCCAGGGCCGCGGCAAATTTGGACCAAAATGGTTGGGACGCGGCGGCGGGAAGTTTGAACACTACCGATAAAAATGTGGCGGTTAACAGATGGAGGATTAGTGCCGCTGGATGTCGGTGGTGGCTGAATGCTCGGTTTCCCGGCCAATTTGGCGGGGCATACCGGACTAAAGTGATCGGCGGCACCACACCAGAGGCAATTCCGACCGATGGCCGGGCATTTCGGGCCACGATGAGAGAAATTTCCGCAGTTAGGGCAACGAACTTTCTGCCGGGCACCACCTTGCTGTTGCTGCTGCTGTGTCGGTGGTGGCTGGTGGTGAACGGCGCCAATATCGTTCGTTCCTCTCAGCGTGCTGACGTTGGCTCGTGCCGATTCCTCGCTACGACACAAGTTGACTGCGTCCTGAGCCTTTGGAAATGGAGTGAGGGCCAGGAGCTTCTGTTTCGTAGCGGCGTCACGAATGCCCGTCATGATGCCGGTAGCCATCTGCTCGTCTGTGCATGTGCCACACAATTGGGCGGGGCCCGCCAGGCTTTTCAACCGCATATAAAATTCGTCAAACGATTCCGTAGCACTTTGACAGCACTCGCGAAAGGCCACTCGGTCGAGCGCGACATTTCTCTTGGCCCGGATGTAACCAGTGATGCTGTCGAGGACCTCGTCCGGTGACTTGGAGTCGGTGAGCAGGATGCCGAGTGCGATCTCCACTACCTGACGCATAGAGGTGTCAAAGGCGAGCCGCAAGTTGGCGGTCTGTTCCGTCACAGGGAGTGATGACAATCCGCCAAGGCAAACGTAATCATCCCAACTCCTCCTCCAAGACTGAAGCTGGATAAGAGTGACGTCGGCGCTGAGTTTCGGCAGGTTGGATGGATCCAAACGACGCCTGTGGTCAGGGGCTGCCGGTGGGGCCGGAGGCGGTGGCGGCGGAGGGGGAATCACCTGTTGCTGGAGATTTGGCTGCTGCTGCTGACCAGCCTGAAGCGCCTGTATCGCCGTCAAGAGCGCCTGAAACTGGCCTCCGAAGGCGGTGAGTTGTGTCTCGATGGCCCCAAACCGGGCATCCGTAGCTGCCGCGTCGTTGGCCGCATCATTTTCCCCCATGGTGTGAACTCGTCCACGACCGGAGCGTGAACGTGGCAGGCCAACGTCAACGTCGAAATACCCGGAAGCCGTCGTGGAATGCCGTCAGCGAAGAAAAACGGCGAGAGTATGTAGAACCGCCACGTGGCGATTGCGTCACTCGGTAACAAAACACAGTCACAAGGCGAAAATGGGTCAGCACACAAGGACACCCACGTGAAAAAAGTAAAATCGAAACACTCCGCAAAAAGTTAAAACACTAACACAAAGAAGCATAGGGAAGTAATCAACTGCGCCATGTTGAGTCTTGAGTAATCTTTGTAATGACGAACCGTCGAGCATGAGCATACAAAGCAGACTGGCTGGGGAAAAGAGGGAGATGAGCCCAGACCGGATGTCCACTAGCCTTAGGCAAGAGGAGGGAAGGCAGAGACATCTGTGAGGGGGAGAATCCGAACACAACAGTATGTGCTCCTAAAATATCGTGCGTATGTAAGGCCCGTGGTATGCTCAGCAAGGATTGCAAAGTTACTTGTTTCATAGAGACCGTTCATCAAATTCTGACGCAGATTAACAGAGAAGGTGAGGAGATAAAAAGACGTACTTAGTCTCATTTTGAAGCCTTTGTTTTCTTGTATGTGCTCCTAAAATATCGTGCGTATGTAAAGCCCGTGGTATGCTCAGCAAGGATTGCAAAGTCACTTGTTTCATAGAGACCGTTCTTCAACTTCTGACGCAGATTAACAGAGAAGTCGAGGAGATAGAAAGACGTACTTGGTCTCATTTTGAAGCCTGTGTTTTCTTGTATGTGCTCCTAAAATATCGTGCGTATGTAAAGCCCGTGGTAAGCTCAGCAAGGATTGCAAAGTTACTTGTTTCATAGAGACCGTTCTTCAAATTCTGACGCAGATTAACAGAGAAGGTGAGGAGATAGAAAGACGTACTTGGTCTCATTTTGAAGCCTTTGTTTTCTTGTATGTGCTCCTAAAATATCGTGCGTATGTAAAGCCCGTGGTATGCTCAGCAAGGATTGGAAAGTTACTTGTTTCATAGAGACCGTTCTTCAAATTCTGACGCAGATTAACAGAGAAGTCGAGAAGATAGAAAGACGTACTTGGTCTCATTTTGAAGCCTGTGTTTTCTTGTATGTGCTCCTAAAATATCGTGCGTATGTAAGGCCCGTGGTATGCTCAGCAAGGATTGCAAAGTTACTTGTTTCATAGAGACCGTTCTTCAAATTCTGACGCAGATTAACAGAGAAGGTGAGGAGATAGAAAGACGTACTTGGTCTCATTTTGAAGCTTGTAATTTCTTGTATGTGCTCCTAAAATATCGTGCGTATGTAAGGCCCGTGGTATGCTCAGCAAGGATTGCAAAGTTACTTGTTTCATAGAGACCGTTCTTCAAATTCTGACGCAGATTAACAGAGAAGGTGAGGAGATAGAAAGACGTACTTGGTCTCATTTTGAAGCCTTTGTTTTCTTGTATGTTCTCCTAAAATATCGTGCGTATGTAAAGCCCGTGGTATGCTCAGCAAGGATTGCAAAGTCACTTGTTTCATAGAGACCGTTCTTCAACTTCTGACGCAGATTAACAGAGAAGTCGAGGAGATAGAAAGACGTACTTGGTCTCATTTTGAAGCCTGTGTTTTCTTGTATGTGCTCCTAAAATATCGTGCGTATGTAAGGCCCGTGGTATGCTCAGCAAGGATTGCAAAGTTACTTGTTTCATAGAGACCGTTCTTCAAATTCTGACGCAGATTAACAGAGAAGGTGAGGAGATAGAAAGACGTACTTGGTCTCATTTTGAAGCCTTTGTTTTCTTGTATGTGCTCCTAAAATATCGTGCGTATGTAAAGCCCGTGGTATGCTCAGCAAGGATTGGAAAGTTACTTGTTTCATAGAGACCGTTCTTCAAATTCTGACGCAGATTAACAGAGAAGTCGAGGAGATAGAAAGACGTACTTGGTCTCATTTTGAAGCCTGTGTTTTCTTGTATGTGCTCCTAAAATATCGTGCGTATGTAAGGCCCGTGGTATGCTCAGCAAGGATTGCAAAGTTACTTGTTTCATAGAGACCGTTCTTCAAATTCTGACGCAGATTAACAGAGAAGGTGAGGAGATAGAAAGACGTACTTGGTCTCATTTTGAAGCCTGTAATTTCTTGTATGTGCTCCTAAAATATCGTGCGTATGTAAAGCCCGTGGTATGCTCAGCAAGGATTGGAAAGTTACTTGTTTCATAGAGACCGTTCTTCAAATTCTGACGCAGATTAACAGAGAAGGCGAGGAGATAGAAAGACGTACTTGGTCTCATTTTAAAGCCTTTTTTTCTTGTATGTGCTCCTAAAATATCGTGCGTATGTAAGCCCGTGATATGCTCAGCAAGGATTGCAAAGTTACTTGTTTCATAGAGACCGTTCTTCAACTTCTGACGCAGATTAACAGAGAAGGTGAGGAGATAGAAAGACGTACTTGGTCTCATTTTGAAGCCTGTGTTTCCTTGTATGTGCTCCTAAAATATCGTGCGTATGTAAAGCCCGTGGTATGCTCAGCAAGGATTGCAAAGTTACTTGTTTCATAGAGACCGTTCTTCAACTTCTGACGCAGATTAACAGAGATGGCGAGGAGATAGAAAGACGTATTTGGTCTCATTTTAAAGCCATTAATTTCCTGTATGTGCTCCTTAAATATCGTGCGTATGTAAAGCCCGTGGTATGCTCAGTAAGGATTGGAAAGTTACTTGTTTCATATAGACCTCTTTTAACTTCATAGACACCGTTCTTGAACTTCTGACGCAGATTAACAGAGAAGGCGAGGAGATAGAAAGACGTACTTGGTTTCATTTTGAAGCCTTTGTTTTCTTGTATGCGCTCCTAAAATATCGTGCGTATGTAAAGCCCGTGATATGCTAAGCAAGGATTGCAAAGTTACTTGTTTCATAGAGACCGTTCTTCAACTTCTGACGCAGATTCACAGAGAAGGCGAGAAGATAGAAAGACGTACTTGGTTTCATTTTGAAGCCCGTGTTTTCTTGTATGTGCTCCTAAAATATCGTGCGTATGTAAAGCCCGTGGTATGCTCAGCAAGGATTGCAAAGTTACTTGTTTCATAGAGACCGTTCTTCAACTTCTGACGCAGATTAACAGAGAAGGCGAGGAGATAGAAAGACGTAGTTGGTTTCATTTTGAAGCCTTTATTTTCTTGTATGTGCTCCTAAAATATCGTGCGTATGTAAAGCCCGTGGTATGCTCAGCAAGGATTGCAAAGTTACTTGTTTCATAGAGACCGTTCTTCAAATTCTGACGCAGATTAACAGAGAAGGTGAGGAGATAGAAAGACGTACTTGGTCTCATTTTGAAGCCTTTGTTTTCTTGTATGTGCTCCTAAAATTTCTTGCGTATGTAAAGCCCGTGGTATGCTCAGCAAGGATTGCAAAGTTACTTGTTTGATAGTGACCGTTCTTCAACTTCTGACGCAGATTAACAGAGAAGGCGAGGAGATAGAAAGACGTATTTGGTCTCATTTTAAAGCCTTTATTTTCTTGAATGTGCTCCTAAAATATCGTGCGTATGTAAAGCCCGTGGTACGCTCAGAAAGGATTGGAAAGTTACTTGTTTCATATAGACCGTTCTTTAACTTCATAGACACCGTTCTTGAACTTCTGACGCAGATTAACAGAGAAGGCGAGGAGATAGAAAGACGTACTTGTTCTCATTTTGAAGCTTTTGTTTTCTTGTAATTGCTCCTAAAATATCGTGCGTATGTAAAGCCCAGGGTATGCACTTGCAAGTTTTCCACGTTAAATATTCTTCCGTAGGATGTCTGATCTTTCATTTCAACACCTCAAATGTGTGAAATAGAGTCTATTCTACCACCTAATGGTAAAAAATCGACTGAGATTCAACTGATCGGAATCCAAAAATGAGAAAATTGACCTTTACCAGTGAAAAACTGACTTATTCATGGCTTGCAAGTTTTCCACGTTAAATATTCTTCCTTAAGATGTCTGATCTTTCATTTCAACACCTCAAATGTGTGAAATAGAGTCTATTCTACCACCTAATGGTAGAAAATTGACTGAGATTCAACTGATCGGTATCCAAAAATGAGAAAATTGACCTTTACCAGTGAAAAACTGACGTATTCATTGCTTGCAAGTTTTCCACGTTAAATATTCTTCCTTAGGATGTCTGATCTTTCATTTCAACACCTCAAATGTGTGAAATAGAGTCTATTCTACCACCTAATGGTAAAAAATCGACTGAAATTCAACTGATCGGTATCCAAAAATGAGAAAATTGACCTTTACCAGTGAAAACTGATCGATCCATGGCTTGCAAGTTTTCCACGTTAAATATTCTTCCTTAGGATGTCTGATCTTTCCTTTCAACACCTCAAATGTGTAAAATAGAGTCTATTCTACCACCTAATGGTAAAAAATCGACTGAAATTCAACTGATCGGTATCCAAAAATGAGAAAATTGACCTTTACCAGTGAAAACTGATCGATCCATGGCTTGCAAGTTTTCCACACTAAATATTCTTCAGTTGGATGCCTGATCGGTCATTTCAACACCTCAAATGTGTAAAATAGAGTCTATTCTACCACCTAATGGTAAAAAATCGACTGAAATTCAACTGATCGGTATCCAAAAATGAGAAAATTGACCTTTACCAGTGAAAACTGATCGATCCATGGCTTGCAAGTTTTCCACACTAAATATTCTTCAGTTGGATGCCTGATCGGTCATTTCAACACCTCAAATGTGTGAAATAGAGTCTATTCTACCACCTAATGGTAAAAAACCGACTGAGATTCAACTAATCGGTATCCAAAAATGAGAAAATTGACCTTTACCAGTTATAAACTGACTTATCCATGGCTTGCAAGTTTTTCACGTTAAGTATCCTTCCGTAAGATGTCTGATCGGTCATTCCAACACCTCAAATGTGTGAAATAGAGTCTATCCAACCACATAATGGTAAAAAAATCGACTGAGATTCAACTTACGGACATCCTTTTTTAGGGTGTAGCTACTAACAAATATTCAGCGTGCAGCTAAAGAAACGATGACGTTGGGGTTGTACGCGGGGCGTCGTTTCACCCCCGCGTACGCCCCAATGGAGGTTTACCTGATGTTCTAACCTTCCCTGCACTCACCATCGTAGGCAGAGAGTAGAATCTAAATTTTCCGATGCACTTTGGCATAGCGGCTTGAAAGGATGAGGCGATAGCCGAGTTCCTAGCCCCGACTGCCAAATGTGCAGCGGTAACATGCTTCCCTCTTGACTCTTATACTCTAACTTATGCTTATGCTGCTTTTAGTTCATGTCCTTAAAATAGTTTTAAAACTGTCCTGCTTCTAGTTTAGTATTTCATTTAAAAGTGAATGGAATAGGCTAAATATTGCAATCCTTGCTGCTAAAAAAGAGACCCAAAGCTTCAAATTGGGACTGACAGGTCTCTTATAGATGACGACCCACCCCCCCCCCCCCCCCCGTTCCACGATGAAAAAGGTAACATACAACTTTTAGATATATATATTTGGGTATTTGACACACGATGATATACACAATCGAAGATGGAATGTGTGTGCGAGGAGAAATCAACAGTCAAGTAGAGATTTGGGATAGCTTAGTCATTTTTTTCGTTTTTCGTCGTATTTTTTCAATTTTATTTAGTTTGATGCCGTATTCCAAATCGAGGAGAGATTAGGGCGCCATTGTAACTTTATTTGCTTATTTATTATTATTATCAATCATTATTAAGATTTCGAAGGAACTAAAAATATTCGACGACATCGCACTTGATAGAGAGATTAGGACAGGAGGACATTTGGTGGTGACTGTCTTCTTCTTTTAAAGAATGTCCTCTATGTACTATAAAAATCTTAGTTGGCTCTTTCGCTCGTAGAGCAAAATAGAGGGAAAAAATAAATAGGCTATCAATTTTCTCGGTGTTTCATCCCTTAGAAGCCATTTCTAATTAAAATGATGTCGATTTTCGTAATCTACGGGACATTTGCCACCAAAATATTGTTTTTTTGGGAAAGTTTCAATAATCGACAAAATCGTAAAAATGTTCCATGTTCCATTATTAATTTCTTGTCTATCAACTTCCGAATGTGGTTCATCCTAAATGCGACGTTAAAAAAGGTCGTGCTTGGTCCCATTTTGAAGCTCTTAATCTCTTTTGCGTTCTCCATGAATATCTTAGTGATGTTTGACATATGGGGAAAGATATAGAGATTACAATATAGAATATGTTCCATACTGTGACGATGTGACCGGTGGCGTTGCGCGGCGGCGGGTGTTCGCCCTATTTCTTTACCCCCTTCCCCCCTCCTTTTGTTCGGTATGCTAAATTGCTAATTGAGCGTTGGACACGGAGCTGAACGGACGTCACTTGTTGACGTCACTGGCTCTTTTCTTGTCCATTCTTTGTCGTCGGAGCCGGATTGGAAATACAGCTCAACCGTTTTTCATCATCCTTTACTTTCGTCTTTTTATTTCAACCCGAAGATCGTTACAATACACAATTTCTTGTCTACCAGTTTCCGAATAAGATTTATCCTAAACGCTAGTTAAAAAATGGTCGTGCTTGGTCCCAATTTGAAGCTCTTAGCCTCCTTAATGTGTTTCATAAATACCTTGGTGGTGTTTGGCCTCTGGCAAAAGTAATAGCGTTATAGAGAATGTTCCATCAACAATATCTTGTCTATCAACTTCCGAATGAGAATAATCCCAAACGGGAGAATAAAAATGGTCGTGCTTGGTCTCAATTTGAAGCTCTTGATTATTACTACGTGTTCTGTAAATATCTTGATGATGTTTGGCTAATAAAAAAAGAAAAAGCGATTAGAATAAAGAGTATGTTTCATCAAAAATTTCTTGTGTGTGTTGTGCAGAGATGAAGGGTTTCTTCTCTGGTGTTGTGTGTCTATCAAATAACTTTCGAATGTCATTGATCCTGAACGCGAGATTAGAAAAGGTCGTGCTTGGTCCCAATTTGAAGCTCTTGATCATTGTTACGTTCTCTTAAAATATCGCTATGATGTAAAGCCCGTGAAACGCAGAGCATTGCAATATGTTTGATATTTCACCGACAAGTCCTTCAACTTTCGACTCGGTTTTACAGAGAACGCGAGATTAGAAAAGGTCGTACTTGGTAATTTTGAAGTTCTTCAACTTCATAGACTACGTTCTTCAACTTCTGACGCCGATTTACAGAGAAGGCGAGAAGATGGAACAACGTACTTGGTTTTATTTTGAAGCCCTTGATCTCTTCTACGGGTTACTATAATATCATTTTGATTTTTTGTCTATATTGGACGTTCTTTCTTCTTACGTAATCGGGTTTTGAAGATGTCTCGTTTAAGTTGCAAATTTTACCTTCTAAATCAAAAACAGGGGAAATTGCAGTAGATAGCGGGAATAAAGAGTGCAGCACGAGAATCTGCATGGAAAACTACACTCCTAGTGTTGTTTCTGAAGAATTTCAGTTTTTGATGAAAATCGCACTTTTTTCCATACTTCCATACAGACTTCCTATTTTCGCGATTTTTGTCGATTTTCGAATTTTCTCAGAAAAACAAGATTTTGGTTGTAAATAACCCGTAGATTACGAAAAAAGCCATCATTTTGATTACAGTTGGCTTTGAAGGACTGAAAAAAGAGAAATGAGAGTGTAAGCTCTTTGTAAGATATATATATTTGTTACAATATATATTTATACACATATTTGATAATTTGATCAATGTAATGTACTGCATTTCATTGGGTCACTGTACAAAGTGAGGAACAACCTCTTTTCTATAAACTCCATTGCTAGAATTTCTTCTCAACTTGGGTCGCGGTATCCGTCCCATTTTAAAGTCCAGTTGATCATTGGGAAAACCCTCATTCTTTCGGCGCGTTTCACTTACGCACTGCGATATGGTGGGGATGGATCTGCAGGTGCTGAGAGTTGGAACGGCTGATATACGATGATTTTCGTGAAAACATTGAAGCAAGTCCCAATTGGCTGGCAGCCTCTTACTAACAAATATCCAGCGTGCAGCTAAAGAAACGATGACGTGCGACAAGAGAGATATGATCATGCTCATCGTTCGGAATGGGAAGAGTTGGCCAAGTTTTGGATCGTAGAAAGGATAAGCCAAAACTGCAGGTAACCCAATCAGGGGTTCACCTCCTGTAACAACAGGAATTAAATGAATAAAATAATTAAGATTGCTGTCATCAGTCGAGACTCAAAAACATGTTTACACTTATTGTTTACAAATCACAAAGCTGCGCTTACCCAATATTCTAAATATAAATCCAGCTGTAAAACTGGCAATACAACCGTACGAGTTGCAATATTCATTCCAATAGAGGACCAGCAATAGTTGAGGGAATAGTAAGACGTAGACCAAATCGGAACTCAGCACGCTGAAATCGTGAATATTTAACATTATATGCAGTACAAATTTTTAAAAAAGTACGGAAACAACAACAGTGGTGCTACGGAATCCACTTACAATAAACCGTAAATAGAGTTGACAGTCAAAGCCATCAGTGCTGCTAGGGCAGCAACAATGACGATGGCGACCCACATGACCCGGAGTACGTGTCGCTCTGACGCCTGATAGTAAAGAGTTTGGATAGATTATTGTTGACGTATATCAATTAAGTCGTTGTCCTTACGTCGGAAAAGAAAATGGCTTGATAAATATTTCTGGCAAACATGGAACTAGATGAAAGAATGGACGAGTCGGCTGACGACATGACTGCTGCCGAGACTGCTCCAAGACCGATGAAGGAAACCCACTGTAAATTAAAAATAATGTGCGGCTCATCAATCATGCGCTTGTCACGGAATAGAAACAACATACTGAAGGCGTCAAGAATTGCAGAACTAGAGGTAAGATCATTTTCCCATGCTCTTCCACAGTGATATTCATGGTTCCGTGGGTGGCTTCAGTCCAATCTTTAATCAACAAAAAGGTGGTTTTAATTGTTAATGAAACTAAATTGTAATAGATAATTGTCTATACACAGTCATTGCGTTATGTTCAGGGTTTTAACTAGGATAATCTACACAGCCGCCAAAATAGCCGGCCCATTTTTCACCTAGCTGTTCTGCAGACCTGCAGACGGCTCGGCAGACGGGGACTGCTTCGCATTCTACCTTGAGGCGATTTGACTTTATAATATTCGCATTCCACGACAGACCTACCTAATGCCGTTGCCCTGTTATAGAGCATTCCCAAGTAGCCATGATTACCTGTAACTCGTGCTATGACTCCGAGGCATATGGGTGGAGCAGCCAGTAGGATGGCTCCCAGACCAGCCAAATAGGAAATGGTCTGGGCCTGTTTCGGAGTTCTACAGGCAAGCACACGTTGGAAATAAACCTAACGAAACAACAAATAGAAATAGTACTGGTATCGGGTCATTGACTCGAAGGATTCATCTGGATTAATAGCATTATCACGGGGAAATGGTCATGTAAACAACCTGCCAAGGAATGCCACCAATGACAATCAGTAGGTAATTTTCAATGTAAACGCCAATATTGTAGGTTTCGATCACACCTTCCCACGTTCCCTGTTTCCTAAGAATCTTGGTGTCTACCGCTTCGTGATTCCAGGCAAACGGAATACAAACTGTCTGCAAAACATTAATTTTTAAATCATCAGTAAATGACATGCCGAGTCGTCATCGCTACGCATTTCAGAAATTGATTTATATACTAGTCCGATGGCGATGCAAAAGAGCTGAACCACATCAGTGTAGGCGACGCTGTGGAGACCCCCAAACAAGGTGTAGAGCATGGCTACCGCTGCGCTGACTACCACAGCGATGGTGTTGTCCAGACCGAGAATGACGGATAGAGTTGAGCCGAGAGCCGACAGGATGGCCGAAGACCAGAGGATCTCTCCGCAAAGAGCCGGGAGAAAGAGGATGCCCCCAATTTTAGCTCCGTACTTTTCTTGGAACGGATCCAGCATCGTGTGGTAATTGGCGCTGCGCATCGGATTGGCGAAAAAAAGTCCAGCTGTACGGCATAAAGAGGCAAACAATTGGTGGAATTATAGATTAGTTCGTCTCGACGCATCCAAAATCGTTTCAACGCTGTTATACCGAGAATAAGGCTAACGCCAAATCCGAACGGGGCTTGACACCAGACGACGCCGTGAGTGAAGGCTCCCTCGGCCGAGCCAATAACGTATCCCCCTCCGACCCATGTAGCTATTATTACAAAAATCGGATGGTTATTGCGGTAATTTGGGAGAAAATCGAGTAGAACTAATCGTGGAGGGCTACTGCACCTGTCATCGTCAAAATGCCGACAAACGTCCCCATGTCTCTGCCGGCCAGCATGATGCTCTCCGTACCGCCTTGCGATCCTTTGCCACGCTGCTTCCATCCGGCCCATAGGCCAACGGCCAAGATGAGAACGTAAAATGTGACAATCGACACCAAACCAGGTACGTTGATCGCCATCTTCGTCCAAAAAGTTCCATGCAGATCGATGAAAGAATCAAAAACGACCCATGCACTCGCACTCGTCTCAACGGAAATGGGTATCCTCTTCTATTTTTATTTATCTCTCGCCCAGTTATGAAACGTCACGCTCCGTTTCCTCCGTAAGCGCCATTCATTCAAGACACGTATCGCCGTCCTTGCTTCCGATATTGATAGAATTTCACTTCACTATTCAATTTGGATCGACGGATTCGACGAACGCCGGGGAACGCGAACGGACCAGATGCAGAGGCCTCCGCAGCTGGAGGTGAACTGAGAAAAACGTAAAAGAAACACCCGTTAGAACTAGCGTGTAGCACGAGAAATGTTACTGCTGCTGCTCTTCGATTCTATTTGCTGGAGCGTGTTGCTTGCAAGCAGCGCGCTTGTTTTCCACCTGAGGGTTCCTCGAGTCCAACATCTGCGCTAGAATTAATTTAGGAAAGAAGGCGACGAAACAATGCAATGAGTAAAAAAAAAAAGAAAAGAAACAAAGAATCTAAAACCCACGGACTAGAGAGAAAGAAAGAAACAGAAGAAGAAAGTGGTGATATCTTTCTATTGGATCTCATGCCGAGTGACGGAATTCCTTAACACGGATACACCCATTTTGGGGGGGAGGGGGGGATAGACAACCGGTTTACTCGTTTGACCAGACTCATCTGGTATGTTGGTCATCCGCTTACTTTAACCTTTTCCTTTGTCAAACGGCACACAGTCTCTCACTAAGCGGTTTTTCTCATATTATGTAAATATACATCGTTGAAGTTACACGACTCCTCGTTAAGGTAGGAAGATTTCCGCCGTTGTCCGCGTACTCCATCACGGTGGGAACTCCATTTTTTTTTTCTTTCTGTTTAAAGAACAGGCTTTCTAAAATTACCTGGGGCTAAAATGTACGGTCGACAAATAAAAATTACAGGTGGTAATTTTCTTGCAGTCTTTTTTTTCATCCTTTCTTTTCTACTGGCGGCCGCTTTCTATTTGTTCGCCTTGGTTATAATCTCAGTTTGCTCAGACGCACCCTTCCACTTGTTTATTGATCAACTAACTCGATTCGACCCGCTTTGGGAATGGAGATGTTCAATTATTCAGTTCCGCGCCGACAGGTGGATAGCTTTCACCCGCGTTGGCAAAGATCGTATAAACCGCTCAGTTCCCAAAACCAGCAACAACAAAAAATTTGCATATTTTCTTAGCAAAAAAAGAAACAAAAATAACGACGGAGACCCCGAACATGGCCAAGGTACGGTTAATATTTGTCTAACATTCGAGAAAATGATTTCGGTAGTAAAGGTAGTCGCCTTTTCAGGTTATCCTTCCATAATAAGTTGACTAAACTGGATCTGCATGCCGCAGCGCCGCTCCAGGTATGTAATCAAAGGCCTGCCTCCGACCGAATAACCCGAGGCTGATGTTCGGGTGGGGTCTTGCGCAGTTACATCCGCGTGCTTACTGTTACGGAATTCTGAAGAAATTCCATAGGCTTTTATACCTATTGGTCTTTGAATTGTTGTCAGGGAAACGATCGCCAAGTTGGACGCTTCTTTTCTCATCATCTCAATAATAGCAAGAGCGGGGATGTCAGTAACACAAAACTGCCGTTATACATATCGCGGGTCGCGGCTCCCAGCACAGATCTACACTCGTAGTACGCAATGACTTAACATTTCCATTAGCTTTTCTACTGTCGGACCCATTGTGTTTGGTTGGCGCGATAGGCGCAAACCATTTCTCGCATATCTGATGGAACGTCGCAACGAGTGTGTCAGCGAAAAAACGCTACACAAGATTCAAAATCTCTCGACCGATTATGAACGTGCCGCACGCTCCCAGACTAAAGAGATTGCAAAGTAGTTACCTTTTCTTTTTTGCCGAAATACCGAACATTAAAAAGAGATTACCGCAATTGATAGAAGAACATCTGGATGGAGGAGACGAAAGAAAGAAAAATCGTTATCAGTCGCACATTTTTTTTATGATTAATTTTTATTCTTGGAATAGTTTCTGTTCTTGTTGTTGAATAATTCGACACGAACTATTCCGCATGCACGTGGATTAGCTACTCTACGACGTCAAAATAGTTTCTCCTTCACAAAATTGTAAAAAAGGACGAAAAACGTCCAGACAGAGTCAGCGGATTATAGCCGTAAACTTTTAACCCAGAGAGAGTTCCAAAGTTCCGAGATGTTGTCTGAATAAAAAAGGGGGAAAATCCGTTTACGACATGCTCACCACAAATAATAAAAACGAGATTCAGAACCGATACCTCAGAACGGAATCGGCGCCCGTCCCGCGCTTTGCTTCCGTAATGGCAACCTGTTCTCTGATTTTGGGGAGTGCCCGCCTCACCAGATCTTGGTTGAGGAAGGAAATGACCTCCATCAATTTGAAAAGACGGTTCGAGTTGAAAGCCAAATGGCGCCCGACGAACTCGTTAAGTGCCTGCTCCACCACCGCCCTATATGATATGAAACAATAACGATCGTCTCAACTTGATATTTTTCTTTCCATTCCGATTGGATATGCTGATTGTTATTACGTCTGTTCGGTACTGAGTGCGCAAACCGCAGCTTGCAAGAAATCGGTGACGCTCTTCTTCCCGACGATTTCGTCCAGAATTAAAGACAGTTCCAGGATCGGCAGTAAAACCAACCGGAGAATTTCACATTTCCAATCTTGATTGGTTATTAAAAATTTCAACCAATGTAGAGTCTAACAACAGATAAAAGATGAGCCAAAAGAAATCTAGAAAAGGAAAGACTGAAAAAAACGGCAGGTACCGGTTGTAAATACGGAGACGATTTTGCCACTTTCTGGGGTAGAACACTGCTGGAAATGGTCTGTAAGAACCATGTCCTTACGACCGGCACCAAGGCGTTGGAAATGGGTTCACTTTCCAGGCCAATCCAGCATCGCTACAGTCATCAGAAAATTCCCATCAAACGAATTCCATCGACATGGTTTCCATTAAACGTATCAAAATATTACCGTGAATGGGTGGGAATGATTGGGCGGAAAGCGAGTCATATAAGTCTGAAAAATGGTGCTGAGACAGCGCATCACGTACGGTTCTCGCGATGGGTTCAAACGGAATAGTCCAAAAACGTACTAAAAACAACAAAAACAATGAACGCCCTATCTATGACGCATTATCAATTTTAAGAGTTCGCTGCCTTACGATTGGAAGGTATTGTTGCAGCGGAGTAAGAGCGGCGGCAGGAAGTTCTTTATTTACATCGGAAAAACTTGTTGGGATCAAGAGGACGTTATTCAGTTGGGCTAATAAACAATCAACTTTGCCCTGCGGAGAAAACATCAGGCGACCCAAATGAGCTGTTAGATAGTATTAGATTTAGGAAAAATTTCCATCACAAGACTTACCTTGGTGTAGATAATGTTGCCGCAGTGAAAGTAAAGCTGTCCTCCAAGGCGCAGAATGTGACCAAGTCGGTCAGTTGCTTCCCATACACCGCCTGTAAAGCTGCAATTCAGGTACTTGTCCAGCGGGCCAATGTACTGAAGGTAAGTCTCACGAACGACAGCCCGCTCGCTGTAATTCTATCGTTCCGACACATCAAAAATTCAATGAATGTGTTCAAATACTGAATAATTTGTTGACTCACTGAACCGTTTTACCTGAATTTGTTGATGGTTTGCCGACATCATTAACAAGAATTCCGTAATCATCTCGCTACTACCGAACTGGGTCTTTGATTGGATGGACAGTTCTGCCATCCGTGGAAGTCGCTTGACAATGCTGCTCAGGCGATCAAAATCGTCCACCAAGTCGCCCACTGCCGCGAGCATAAACGAGATCCTTGGAATTTTTCAAAAAAAAAAACTTGTCAAACTATTACACAATAACAAAAAGAAATTCCAGAATTGTAGAGAGAGACTTGAATTTTACCGAAACCAGCTTTGTATGAGGATGGTTTGATAATTGTCCACGGAGAGTGAAATATTGACTAAAAATTGCCTGCTTTCGAACAACTGCGCTAGGTATTTCAAGCTCAACCTGTAAATAGAAGAACACGAATCTGGATAAACAATTAAAGACGTCCCAATTAAAAGTGACAAACCTGGGGTCAATTTTTTCATCCAGACACAGGAACGTAAAAAGGTTTTGAAATTCAGGACGACTGGATTCCAATGATATGGTTGTAAGCTCAACAAAAAACGAGACGTGTTCAATCGTGGCGAATTTCTCCTTCATCAACGGGTAAATATGAGTCATCACCGCAACATATATTTCTTCACCTACAATGTCGTAATAAAAAAAGGAATGGTTCATCTTTATACTGAAACTTTCACAGCTTTTTTTTTTTTACCACTGGCTGGGTTGTTACGGAGTTTCTTAAGCATACAGGACAGCGAGTCGAGAATCACAGACCTATCACAACTGCCACAGTTTTTCAAATAGGTCTTTAAGGGTTTATCTGCACTTGTTAAAAAAAAATTAAAAAGATAAAACTAAAGGAATTTATAAGTCATATTTGACTAGTACTCCAAATTACCAATAAGGCTTATTTGACCTAGGGAGAAACTATTGCTCTGAAACATGATTTCTTGAAAACTTTCAACAAATGCCGTTCCGAATTTGCGTTGCTCTTCGCGCACTTTTGGTTCACCGTCTTTCAGGCTGAGCGACACTTTCTCTAGCTGCGATGAAATGGAAGCGGCCACTTCTTGGCAGTCTCGGCCACGGCTAACGCAAATCAAGAGCATGACCATTTCCGCGACGAAGAAAATTAATTTTAGTTTGTGACTGCCCGATATCTCTAGAATTTTGGCGCACTTCGTGAAGTTTGTATACTTTGTTAGAACCAGACCATTATGTGACAGGACAATTTTGTTTTACCATATCGTCAGATTCGCTGGTAAGGACGATCGTCAAGCATGCGCTTATCATGTGATAAAGACCTAAGGGACTAAACTCTTGCATTTTTTTCCCTTGGAGTTTTACGTAGAGTCTCGCCTTTAATGAAGCTTGATTTTTAGCATTCATTTGCTCCATATGGTGGCCTGAATGAAAATACGTGCCGACGGCGTTATAGCACATGTAATAAAACATAAAACACAAGAACATATTTTAAAATGTACCCATCAGGCGAAGGAAAATGAAATAACTGTTGTGTCGGGTGTTAAGACTCTTCCACGGCTCCTCGTTTGCAGTTAAATTTTCGTACCAAGAAAGACTAGAGGAGCTATGAGGAAAAACAAATTAGGATCTACATTATATGTTCATGAGTACAAATCCATCAATCATTCTTACTAAGGCGTTGCTTCAAAGCCAGAAGATTGGGACAAGCTATCATCCATTTTCTTGAAGAAAAATTCCCACAAAATGATGCACAAGTTCAAATTGGAACCCCAGACGTGCGAAAGAGAGTACAGGCAGCCTATCAACCCTCTTGTACGCTCTTCAGAAATGACGGCGTCGGTACCAGTAAAGTATAATTGAACCAATTTGTTGACGACATCGTAACTGGATTCAATCTAGAAAATAAAATAAAAGCAAGAAATATTAAAAACACGACACTAATGTTGTAAGTTATCGTTAAAAAGCAAGATTGCTCTTACTCGAGAGAAATTTTTGTCCCAAATTCCCGTCTGACTAAATCCACTCAGTCTCGACAGATGCGCCAACAGCCACACAAGGGCTAACGGATCTTTAGAAGGCATCTTTATCTTTTTCGTATCGCTAAAACTTGGAAAAACCGAGAGAGTCGGGGTCTCAAGTAAATCCGTAAACTGTTTCAAGATCGAGTTGTAGATAGAGTTTTCGCTTTTCATAAAACCCAACAACATGAACCACAATTCCCTAATGCAAGTGCAAGTAAATGGAGTTGAACCGGGCCATTCGCTGGGGGATAGCTGCAACATAGAATATCAATAATAAAGTAAACCTTTCACTAAAGAATGTTCAATTAAAAAGAAAGGCGTAGCGACACAAAACTTACTTCCGGAAATCTGCGGATGGCCATATACAGCATATCACTACACAAGTTCTCCTGCAACTGCTGTAGAATATCCAGGAAATTTTCTCTGGACTTTCTGGACCCTTCATTGTACTTTCTCAAATTGGTGGCCATGTGAGCTATCTCAATAAGAGACCACTTGATATCAAAATAAGTGTGGAACAAGGCTGATATCGCTGAACTGTTGTTCAGTGATGTTCCAACACTAAAAACAATACTGGGTAATTCACTGACACAGCTTAACCAAGAGGAGATTTGTCCAACTATTTCAGTCAGCTTGTCATAAATTGTCACAAGCTCTTCTTCCTTCCCAAAATCGGACAAAAACCTGCTCATGGATGCAAAACCGAGTAAGTATCAGAAAATTGCTTTGACGAGAATCAACTTATGAAAGTTACCTGTGAGTGTACACTTTTAAATATGACATGAAAGAGACAATGTTTTGTCTCATCAGTGTGGGAGGAATGCCAGTAGAGTGAACCTGATTTCCTCTGGCTGCCAGCTCCATTCTCTCATATGTGGTTCTGTATGCCAAACAACATGTCAAACCACAAAAAAAGGAATCAGGAAATGCAGCTGATAATTATAAGCTTTCATTCATACTTGAGGAGTGTAAAAAGAAGATCACTATCGTTAAAAAAGGCTTCTTCAAAAATGAAACACTTGTTGAAGAGCCACACATTCTCATCAACATGCAAGCAATGAGCGGGATCTCGATTACTGAGCACAGAGTCAAATTCTCTGCTGCAAACAAAGCCATTTGGGTGAAAGATATCTTCAGCCAAACTGATCTTTCCCATGCACGTAAACTGCGGAATATTCGTATCTACCAAAGAAGAAAAGTATTGTTTTGGCGGGCTATCGTGTGTAAAACTAAAATGTGTATTGATGAATACCTCGTCTTGGCGCGACGTCTCCAATCGACTCTTCCATTAAACATTCGTCTTCACAATCGGGAAACATTTTTCAACACTTTATTATTATTATTTATACATTTAAAAATGGGACAAACTTGACGTGAGCTCGAGAAAGAGGAAAGGCATGAAAACAGACGACTTGAATTCAAACATGGAAACAGGGTTGTCAATTTGTCATGCATGTCTATTTATTTACAAAATGAAGCGTTTCGTCGTTTCGTTCAGCCAGGTTCGACGGTTTCCGTACAACATATATTTTCCATTCAGGGTTCTGTATATTGAAAACTGAAAGACGGCAGAACTAAGGAAACCAACTGTAAACACCTACAGGTATTTAGTTTACCAAGAAGAATTTTTTTGTAAGCCAAATCATTTTTTTTAAATCATGATTTCAAACAATCTTTGGAATAAACAAAAGACGATCAGCAAATACAATCACGGACCACAAAAGGGATGGACATCACGGTCTAGCTGGAAAACTGGACAAGCGATACGACAACCGCGAAACGGATCAGCCCCTGTGGAACACGGTTGAAATAAAAATGTCGTTAAATGAAGAAAACAAATCGTCGGCTTGATAGGGTGAGTTAACCAAACAACCATTTTGGCTTGACTCTTCCGGATTTGTCGACGCCAAGGTTCCCGCGGTTCGGAGCTTGACCGATGGCACCCATGGACAAATTTTCAGTATCATTTCCATCAGTTGAATTCCATTTGCCTGGATCTCCCGGGCCCGACATGGTCGTTGCTATGGCGATCACCAGGATTACTACATTCAAATAATAGAGGTAAATCCATTTAGATGACGACGACTTTTATATTTTTCTTAGGTTGTTTTTGCATTAATTCTAACCTAGACAATGATTGTTGAAATTGTTATAGCCTGTTGTATCATTCTAAAAATTGGATTTCGCCCTTGGACGTCAGTTGATATGAAATAGACCGGAAACTAGGTTGCTGGAGACATGCATCACTCAACAATCAAGGAATTTGGTCTCCCATTAAAGATAAGAGTCTGTCCTTGGCCACTCGCTTATTCAGGTATTATACGACTATTGCGTCCACTAGGACCATGGACTGGCCAAAAACGGGACTTTTGTTAAACCACAACCACCATACGTGGGTGTGTACCGCTGATGGCGAACGAGTTGCGTGAGTCAGTACCATGTGCTAACAAATTCTGATTCAGACATCTCAAGTTTTCTGTTACTTAATTAATTCAACTCCATATGGGTCTAGAAGAGAACAGAGTTAGCTATTTGGGAAAGTTTAATCTCGTGTGTTTTGCCATACCAAATACATAATATAAATACTTGATAGGCGCCAAGGACGTAAGAGGTATAGTTGTTATCTATATAGAAATAAAATTACTTACCCAAAAGAACAAAGAAGAACACGATCATGCACTTGCCGGTTGGACCCATCCGAAAGCGTTCAAACACCAACACGGCAGCTGAAAATGGAGGTTATTGATAGAGTCTTGGCGGAACTTTGCTACAAGACGAAAACACTGCACTAAAACGCACTTGAACTCTGTTCGTAGGCTCGCGTTTCAACATGAATTTGCTGGAGAATTTCTCAATAACTAATGAAACGAATGTGGGAAAGTTTCCAAACACGCCGAAGATCCGCTATTCGGCCACCTTCCGAGTTTTAAGGCAACAATTTTGGATAAAGGCAGCAGACTGCCCAAGTAGTAGCCCAACCTACAAACAACGAAGCAGGCAAACACAGGAGTGAAAAGTGAATTCACGACGATGCGCTTCACGGGAAAGAGATAACAGAGATGACGATGTGAGCGTGTGACACGTACGCCATCTGTGATGCCAACATTGAAAAGAAACTGGGAAGAATGAGAATCGCTTATCGGGTAAAACATAAAAGTTGTCCTCGGAATACTAAATAGTCCTTCGCGTGGTACCTCAGAGAAGAAAAATTTTTAAAAATGGGGGAAAAAAAACAGCGCCGACGTACCTGGTAAGCATAACTTGCTCTGCCTGAAGCCATGTACTTTTGGGATGGCCAGCTCTAACGGCGGCGTGGGTTTTGCCCATCTAATTCATCAGTTATACCCGTGTATAAACGGGCGAGGTATCGGAAAACTGACTATTTTTAGAGTCGCGCGCATTGCGTTACAGAGTAGGTAGCCAAAACACTATACCGAACGGCCAACTATGTTTGGCGCCGTCCATTGAAAAACACAAAAACGCACAGAGAAATGTTTGATAAGACTCCAATTGTCTCAACTATCCTGCAGATACAAGACACATGGCCTAGAATGGGTCCACAAAAGAGTCATCCGCCTCACATGTGTAATAGGATGAAGTCAGCTACCAGTTAGGCTATATATATTTCGAGGAACGAAGCAATGCGAAGAAATGTTTCTGGGTGAGGATTCTGTTATTTGACTCCAAATGTCATTCTCATTCAAAATAAACCTTCAGTGAGAGAACTGGACTCTGAACAACGTTTTATACAATTAGAATGTCAACAATTTATTTGTAGATCCAACGTTTTCAAGGAAGAATTAATAAGGTGAGTAATCACGAAACTGATGGTCCGAGAGAAATTCCAGTTAGAGTCAACCTGTGTTCCTGGAGTAATGAATGAAAAAATCGTCATTGATTGGGGTCCGATCGAAGGGAAATAAGGTTTCATGTTGACAGCAGTTTGAAAGTTACCATTTGGGTTTTATTTTGTTGGGCATTAGAGCGAATGTCTTATTAGTTTCACGACTAGAGGCACTTCGATGGATGGAAGAAATCAAAATCGACGAAGATCGTCCCCTTTGGTGGGAGGACAAAGCGGTAATATTATTCCGTCTATTACGCCATGGACGAGCAGAATTCTTTAGGCCAGCCGTTATGACAAGTACAGCAATTATAACTGAAAGAATATGAAAATGCGTTTTTATGAGACAAACGAGCTCTATATATGACAACAACTCTAGGAAGAATATAAATTGCTCGTCTTTAATATGAATCTTACAAATTTATAAACTGTACGCCTATATACAGGGTCCATACAAAATGAATTAAAATTATGTAACGTAGAAAACTTAACTTTAAATAACCTACCGATAACGATTACAAAAAAGGCACTCGTGGAAGTCCGCCGGGAATCCATTTCAATATCCTCCGTTTCTTTATTATAAGCGAATTTGTTGTTTAGTCTATAGTCTACTTTAAACATAGGCAAATCTCCTAGCGTGAATGCACCGTGTCAACATACACGATAAACTCCGTGTTTTCAAGTCTCAAAATGTGTAGGCTACTGAACTGAACAATGGCATTAGCTCAGCTTTCTTGAGTTGTTGTTGGTGGGTGCTGCACATAGTGTTGTGATTGTCTTGTGACCAGGCGCGCCCACGCTTGCACGAAGATCGAAAAAACAAGATCTAGCTAGTTAAAGATGCGCTTCTCGTTTTTTTTTTGTTGTGTCGTAACTAACTCTCAGTCGCCTCTTGCAGAAGGTTACAGAATGCAATAGACTGGCCCGAGATTCTATGGAAAACGGAAGCCACTTATAAATAAGCGTGTTTATCTCGGCTGTACCCAAAAGGCGAGAATGCCATTGTAGAACCAATATTTCATAAGTTTCCCTCGTTTGAAAATAAAAGTTGCGAATGATAGCCTACGATAGTCGTCGTATCATCCAGGAACTATTGTAAGCGAATGAGTCAGAGAGCGAGGGACTGGATTTTAAATTTTGCTACGTCATGATCTAACGATCTCACCATCCAGGAGATACTTGTTTCCAATCGTGACGTCAAGAACGTCTAATCGGAGTTGGCCATGTGCGTGGAGTGTGAATGTAACCTATAAACGCTACCAAAGAAACTGATGACGGCTTCCGCTCCCAACAGAGCTCTGCAAATTTGTTTTAGATCTTTGATGGTGATATTTTGCATCATATTACATCCAACATGATGTTTAAAGGCATTATATACATTGCATCCCCTTGCTAAATAGACAAGCATTTTTAACCTAATGATCGATTGTGTGCTATTAATGCAGGCTACTTCACATGAATAAGCTTCAGTAACTGGAAACATGATTTATAAGGATATGAGTCAGTCACGTTACTTCCAAGTTCCAAGTTCGAAATACAGGAGTAATCTATGGGATTTTTAAAAAATACCGATAACTACTTTATGTTGATGTATCTTGCTTCATTACTTAGACTAAAATAATGAAAAGTGCATTTTTATTTGTCAACACAACAAACTAAAAAAAAAAAACATTTGATGGATAAGGGGATAGATATAGGCTATAGGCTATACATGGCTTGTGGATTTGGCGGCGATTTTCTTCTAAACCATCTCTTCACGTACGTCACTCGACTATTAGTACGTTCTTGTTTACGTCAGAATAAAGCACTTAGTGCAAGTTGACATTCAACTTAAGTGCTAGGCATGGAAAAAAAAACGTATTGCACCGATTGCGCAACCCAGTATATATAATACGTAAGGCTAAGACATGATTGACGAGATTGTATATAGCCTGCATGCGTATTACACTATTAACTTATCTATAGCGTCTTATAGAGTGCTGGCAAGTGGCAACACTGGACACTGGGCCGAAATGGTCAGATTCCACCAGTCAGTCGCCGTGGGAGCACGGTGAAGATTTCTCGGTCGTCGGTTTTCGGATAAGCTCCTTGCCGTGTTAATTGTTGAGTAAGGGTAATTGGATACCGTAGTTGATTTACTCTTTAATTGTACAGCAGAAGGTTGTGATACCTTCTGAATTCTGCAACGTGATAGCGTGAATAGAGCTTACAACTTTATGTGAAGTCAACATGCTCGTTGATATGGATAATGTCAAAGGAAAGTGCCTGGCATTCGGAGTCGTCATATTTATAGGTAATTTATATATATATATAACTGGAACTAAATGATATTAGGCTAATATAGTAGGCCTATCAAATAAGTGTCTGTTAGCCTATAGGCCCTAAAGCCTTTATCTACAAATTATTTGAAGAATATTGATGCGGCCCTCGCAAATGGAGACGGAACTATACTACCGCTAAGACGTGGCTGTAACATAGGCCTACCAAGCTAAATTTTAGTTTTTCAGATTATATATTATATAGGCTAGGTACTTTGTGTGCGATATATACGGTAGGCAAACAATCGGTATTGTTTAAATGGATTATAACCAAATAACTCGAACCTCGTTTAAATAGTTGACAAAGCAAATGTTTCTTCCGAAATCGTTTCTTCACCGTTCTTTGTGAACCGTACTGTAACCGGACGTTCTATTTATTTGTGTAACTGAAAACATTGAGTGTGTTTAGCCTGCCATAAAATAAACGTGGCTACCAGCATCGGAGCAAGCGGTGACGTTATCACAATAGGTGGAAACAATAAATCTTTCATCGAGTCTATATAAACGTTTCAGAAGTCCGGCCAAGATTGTCAGTTTTTAAAACTATAAATCGCCAGAGGTCGACGTATTAGACCTACACACTACTTAGCCTATAATACTGGTATTATATGTAGATCCTAGGCTACATGTTCTCTATTAATATGTTTTGTAGAGCTAGTGACATTTAGTGGGGAATCAATAAGTAGTTGATATCGGCTCACTTCGAAATGTTTCGAATATTCCGGAATTTTAGCCATTCCTTTTCAATTTTGTTATATGTTTCCATCTAGTCCTCGTCATCGTTATCATTACCGGATTGACAAGTCCTAGTTATCCAGGAAAATGGGAGACGCCAGGGAACGCGTCCGACAGCGTTAACGGAACGGAAGGAGATCTTGCAATGGCTGCGATTGGTCAATATGTATCAAACCGAAACACAATTGGAGTGGATAAAACAGGTCACATCAAACCAAAATGGTGCATAATTAGACCGCTTGTATAATTGTATATAGTATATATCTGTATGTCAAGTATCTAATCTGAAAATGATTATAGATCCTGCATATGTTAGGCCATTATTTATAGCTAGCCTTTGTTCATCTTAGACTGTTATAAGTTCAAGCATCATTCATATATCCGTCTTTTGAATTTATTCTCTAGGGGAGCCGGTTGAGTATATTTCCGGTATATTTCCGTCTTGATGAAACACCACGCAATCGGTGTTCCCACGTCTAGAACTATATCTAGCCCTATACTCATCAGTCGCATTCTCATATCAGCTCGCTCGTTTATTTATCAAAGCTATCGTGTGAGCTCTGCAATGTAGACAGCATGAAGATTAGATTATATACCAATCGGTGAAAACCGTCCATCTTGTTGATCATCACGACTGATAAAAATATACACATCACCTAATATATTTTAAGGATGACTATGTATTTCTATTTCACACCAAGTCTTTAACATATTTATTTTCAAATTCTGTCGTTGTATCTCTCAAATTTGTCTTTTATTATGATGCTGTGTTCTCTGTCTTTGAAATCTGCATTTATTTTCGCCTCAAACTAGCCTATTGAAATGTTGTTACTGCCTTGACAAAATATAATAAAATCTAGTAGAAATGCATTTCATAATTGGTTATATCCTTTCTTCTGTTTATATTGTTAGCCATCTCATCGAATTGTGTTGACTAATGTAGGATAGTATAAATTAACCCTATTTGCGTTAGGAAAAAGGACAGAAAGTCAGAAAGAGAAGAAATAAGAATAAAAATCCATTTAATAAGAAATAAGAATAAAGATCATTATATGTATTTAAATGTATAATAATGTATAGGTAGCCAAAAGTATATCAGGCGGGTAACGAAACAGCATCATATCAAGCATATAGGCCTAGTCACAGCAGTGTAGGTGGTTGAATCACATATTACGAATAACGAATGTCTCTTCCCATGCACTCAGTTCATACCTGGAAGCCTTCAACCACTTCCGGGCGATAGTTGCTCAATCTCATTCATTTTTATTCATTTGTGTACCGTACTTCTGTGTATTTCGTGATGAATTTCAGCATATATAGTGTCCGACTGATGACTATCAGTGAGGCTTTGTTTTGCCGTCGATGGCTTTCCAGCATCAGTATTCGTACCATTATTGGTATTACCATCAGACAGTTGAAGCGCTTTGCTGGGAGCTTCCTTTCTGTTGTTAGTCGCTCTCAAACTGCCGGTTTCAACTTCAATGTACACAGGCTCGCTATTAACCTTCATTGGGATTATATTTTGATAATGTCCGTCAGAAACAAGTGATGATTGTGCTGATGACCCAGTCTCTCCACATTCTCTTGTTTTGTCTTCGGAGACTAAATGACTGTTAGTGTCGTCATATTTTCTGGTATTTTTACAATCTTTCCTGAAAGCAGTCATCAACCTAAATGAGGTGTATCAACCAGACATTGGCGTGGTAATTATAAATTAATTAAGAGTTTGGAATATCAAAAGCCTCGTAGAAAAGTACGTACCTTTTCCTGTACACAAAAAGCATCACAATCAAGACGAATGCCATGACACAGCAGCAGCCTATCAGAATGTAATAAATTTTTTGACGGTCGACTTGTTCTTTAACCAAGGAATTTTCTTTAAATCCTGTTTTTAATACAGACGAAGTCGAAGTGGTTAGGCCTAGAGAAGTTGTCGATATCTTTACTATAATGTTTGTCGTTTTTTCAGTTGAAAAGCGATCATCTGTCGGAAGGCCAAATTAACATTAAAATATATACACGATATAAGTATGCATTATAGCTATATGAGCCCTGAATACAGCAATTCGGTCTTTCTTAATTTTAATTAATAAATCTTATACGAATAATTCGAGAGTAAACTGTACATATAGTCTGTTAAATGCCAGAAGACAGCTATTAATAATGAAGGAACGTCATAAATCCTTGATCATCAACTAACCGCAATATGGAGCGTTTCTTGACCATGATTGACCGATTTTATTGCAGATTCGGACGAATTTCTGGTCCGTATTTTGGACGGTGTCGTTGAGTTGTAATTGTTGTTGAGGATTTATGCATGTATATGTGGCTGTCGTGCCCTGCTTGTAATAGCCTTCCTGTGTACTTGTGAAGTTTTCATAATCTATTTCAACAAAAGTCCCTTTCTCGATTTCCGGGAAAGAACAGTGCTTCTCTCGCTTGACTGTATATGAAAAACGAATAAAATATAATAGGGAGAACAACAAGGACATATCAAGTACCGTAGGGTGGGGCTACTTGCAACAAAAACTGTCAAAAAAGTGATGTTTTTTAACGATAACTCCCGTAATGCAATAGTTTACGTTTGTAGAGAATTAAAAGGCGAATCCGCCTGTATATATATTTTGTAGAAAAAGTTCTGTGAGTATTTAAAAAAGCTGTGTTGCAAGTAGCCCCAGTGGGGCTTCTTGCAACAATAATGGCAATGGCGGCCCCCCCAAAAAAGGGGCTACTTGACACACAGTTTTTCTCGATTTTTGGTATTGCATTTTCATTTTTCATCATAAGTAAAATGATTTTTTCAAAAATTTTAATTCCTTCTGGTGTTGCAAAAAGTGTAAGAATAATAGTGGTCATTTCTATATAAGATTTTTCAAAATGTAATAGACTATCAGGCGGGCTATATATACTGATTTACGAAATCAAAAGAATACAGACTTGCCGCAGTTTGTTGCTGTATTTTTCTCGACATTGTTCAAGTCTCGCCATTTCCCTCTTTTGCAGTTTCTGTATGGACTATCATTTGGCGATAACTGATGAGATGATGCGTTCTTACAGACAAATTGGATTTGGGATCCGTTGGGTAAACATGACGAGTTACCAGTTTTTCCGTTGACGTTGTTAGCATTATTAGGGCCGATTAGAAAGTCTGTATTAGATTTTATATTCCTCGGAATGAGGCACTCATCTGCAGAAAATAATCTAAAAATAAAACTTGTTTTCAATATGTATAATAGGTTTTGCCATCAGACTCACCTATCAGGCAGGTATTGGCTTCTTCATACATTGCTTTCCCCAGTACGACCCCTAGGATAACAATGATTTCAATAGACACCAAAGCTGAATGGCGAAAGCGATTGTGTGCTAGCATGACAAAAACGAAAAACATTTTACAAATAACATGTACAAATTGACATGTATAGGCTTATAAATAGTTTTAACCAGCAAGGCTCAATGACTTAGGGATTATGAAGAGACCGATTAAGCACAACACCTTGTGTCCTCAAATCGAAGACAGATTACAACTTGGAAATGCAGGCGGTGCTGGTAAAACCTGGGGAAAACATCGAAACAGGATCTTGCCTATCTCGTTTTTTTTGTTTCGCCCCCACAACAGGAAACTTGTGGTCGCTATCTCACTATAGAGCAGTTTTTCGTGTGTAATATGTGTAGAGCTCTATCATTTATTATCAAAGCTATAGCCTACTTTTTGTTTTGTCCCGCTGATAGCTAATTCGTCGTTTTAAAATTAAATTTCAATTATACTTGTAATAAGCAAGTAGGCTAGTGTTCAGCAATCAACGCTAAAACGATTTGTGTTTAGGTTTGGTTTGGGGGCCGTAAACTTGAATAAAGGCCATCAAAGGCCAAAAATTCTGTCGTCTTATTATCAAAGAAAGGCTCTAATATTTTCATATTTTAGGACAATTTAGAAAGGGTATTTATTTAAAGAAATGATATACATATTGTGTGCAGACCTTCAGCAGCTTCATGTTTCTTAAACGTGTAGTTAACAGTACTAATTGAACAACCGATTTCAGCAGCAATTGCGCGGTAGCTCAAACCAGCTTTCTTAAATGCAACGATTTTTGCTCGTTCTTCTATTGATAATTCTCGTTTTTTCGCCATTTCAAACACGTTTATTGAGTGGCAAAATATTGACTGTTTGTTGCCAACGTTAGGACAGGAATAAAGGTCGTGAAAAAATGAAAGAAACAAATGAAGGGAACAGGAAATGAGGGATTAGTGAAGCTGTCTGTAACAGCACCATCATTTTGGCGCCAAACGTCATCAACGAAATGTAGATTGGCGTTTCTCTTCTTCTCACTTCCTCCTCACTGTCGATTTTTTACGAAAGTGGAGACAATGACCTTGGAAAGTTTTACTTTTCGTATCTTCATTTCTCAGCTGCACTCGAGTAGACCACAGTGACCAGCACACATCGTAATAAAATCTCAACGTGTTTCAGTTTTAATTATGGCTCTCTCAGTTAGGTCGCCCAATTTGTCTGACCCCCAAAAGCAACATCGTTTCCACTTTGCTATAGACAACCAAGAGGAACCGCACGAGTTTTGGGAAGAAATTTATTTCATCGATGAGCAACGATTTGGGTTAGAAAACAACTCCTTTAAGTTTTTGGTCTGTACTAATTAACATTCTAAACAGTATTGATCGCAATGTAATAGTTTTTGTACCATGGAGTGGAACACAAGGCTATGTTTTATTTTTCGCTAAACGGCGAAAAAGCTCTATATAATTTATTATCAAAGCCCGGATGATGGGACCAAAAAAGTTGTGCATCGCGCACGACTTCCAGTTCATCGTTCAAAAGCCGTCAAGGAGTTTATTGCTGGTACTAAAATTTGTCGTTTGGCCACAATTAAAATGGAGCGTATTTGGGATCAAATGCTCAAAGATCCAATTATCGATCAACAAGGGAAGCTGATTTCCATTTGAACGAAAATATGCTTTGGGATATCATCGTAAAGCGCTGGGAGAACATCACGGAAAGAAAAAGCCACGTAGATTTTGTCACTAATATTATACAAATCCCCAACAAGTTGCGGTCAATTATTGACAATCGAGGTGGATTTGTCGAATAATTCCAGTCAGTAAATGATGAATTTCAAACTTAAAATACAGCCTGTTTGAATCCATCATATTTATGTTTTGTTATTGTGTTCATTTTTCCGCCAAGGGCTGTATTAGTGTTGGGTGAGGTACGCTAGGTTTTGTTTGGGTGGGTGGGTGGTTCGGACCCAGAGGGTATAGGGGCGGGGCCCCAATTTCGGCTTCTCTGTTTTCAAAAAACAGACTTTGTTTTGTCACCTGCAAAAACAGATTTCCAGATAGAAGAAATCATTTTTGTGTAAAAATTTCAAAAATTTCAAAACAAGCTGTCGTTTGATTTGTGTACAAGGGTCAAAAAAAAGGTAGGTTCTAATATAAATTTTCTGCCCCTGCGTCTAGGGATTTATTGTTTTCATATTTAAAAAAAAAACCATGACAATTAGAAAGTTTTGCGATCGAAAACAAAACGCAGAACACGATATATCATTTCTAAATCATTAAATCGGAAGAAAAACTAACATAAATTTTGTAGCGTTGATGACAAAATGCAACAAAATGCGTGTGCTTACCCTTCCCTTTACTCTTATACTCTAATAGCTTGTAGGCTACCTATTTTTACAATTTCAAAGTTTGTAGGCTAAACGGACGAGGCTATTTTTACCTTAAGGTAATGGTAGCCTCGTCCGTTTCGCTACTAAGACCCTTAGTAAACCAATTTGTTTTTAGAGTGCAATTTTAATATATATTTTCTTATTAATTACAATAACTACGAATCTGTTGAATAAAATAACATCATTCCCCTACTAGCGATAACACGCGACTTTCGTTCAGCAAGCTGATTGCATGTAGCTATATTTGAAACCGTGTATTTATAACACACAATTCAATTTGTAAAACACTGTGTGATTGGACTGTAGGCTATAGAATTCTTCTTAACTTTTTCATCAATTATGAGGGGGAATATAACGAAATGCTGGCGAAGAGGTGGAATCAAGAAATTTTTGGTTTCAGTTATTTAGAAATCGGTGTTGCGACTGATTCTGACGGCTTGCTTCAGTTGGTCATTCAATGCCTGCTGTTTCATTTGCACTTCGGGCGACTCTTTGAGGTAAATGGAAGGGATGTAGGACTTGTGCATGGGTGGCGTGGCCGTAGCTTCGTCGGACGAAGAACTTTTCCCTTTGTCATCGGCCGTCGTTTTGCTGTTCCTCATGTTGACTTGGGCGTAAACGGGAGAATGTGGAACGGGTTGAGACGGTGAATCGGGCAGCGAATAGCCGGCCGGAGAATCCGGAACGCGTTTCGTCGGTTCGTGAGTTAACTCGACATAAGTTATCGTCTTCGGTTGTGGCATGCTAGATTGTTGTTGTCCATGTTGCTGCTGCTGCGATGGTGGCCTCTCATTTTGATAAGCCACTCGAGTGCTGAAAGCTTCTTCTTCGGCTCGTCGCTCTTGTTCGGCCGCAGCCAAAGCAGCCGCTCTTTTATTCGCTTCTTCCGTTGACTTATTGGCTGCGGTGGAAGGTGGAGCGGCAGAGGTGTTTACTGTTGTCACCTTCTGGTAATCGCGCTGGTCAGGTGACGGCTTCTTATTTGGCACTTTCTTGGAGAACGAGCTGTTGTGTGTTCCGCAGCAAGATAGCCTATAACAGATATGTTACGGCCAGAATGTGAATTATTTCGGTGAGTCACAAATTGAGAAATTTGGTTGCAATTAATAAAAAAAACCAACCTTCCGTATTTCAGTAAAACGATAAGGGCGACAATGAGACCGATAGCCAGAGCCACACAAACGACAATCAGCACGATCTGGAATGGATCCAGCCCCCCACTGCCGGGTGGAGTACTACCTCCTGGATAGGGATCTGTTGAGTTACGGTTAATTCTGGATGGAGAAAAGGAAACAGTATCAGGTTAGGTTGCTGTCTTAATCTCTTTATTGTAGAAAGTGGTTAATTGATCAACTCACTCGGTTGTCGATGACACGAACGTCTCAACACCTGAACGAAAGAAACAAATAGAATTATTTTTTTTCATGCTTTAAAAGTGAATAGAGACTTTTGATAGAAAATTTGATCTCATTATGATATCTTACAAATGGGATGTTCGCCCTCCCAATCTCGCCCGTAACAAGTCCGCACGTCTTTGCCTTGCAGTTCGTAGCCGCTTCGACAGTTATATCTGGCCTCTTGGTACGACGAACTAGTAGTGATTGTCACTTCCCCAAAAGCAGGAATCTCCGGCTCGCCACAGTCGGAAACAGCTATGTCAAATAGGTAATTGATGAAGCAAGCTGGGAATTTTGTCCAAAGTCAATTGAAAAACACGTAGGCCTACTCGGATTGGCGTAGACAATAACTTCACAAACATCAACGATAAACGAGCTGCCGTGCTCGAAGCGGATGGTGCTGCCTTGCGCATTACTAGTGCTGACTTGACTCATTTGGCGATTGCACTGGTAGCCAAAGGCCGAAGCGTTGCCCATTGTCTGCGGACAGTCGACGGACGTTCCGAGCGTCACTTTCTTGTTGACCAAATTGTTCATTCCCTCACCTAAAATGAGAGTTCAAATAAGTGTCCGACGAATTAAGCTCCGTTTGATCGCTTTAGTACCTCCTTTTCCTAAAATGCCGACAATGCGAACGGGAAAGTTTTCGCCCAATTCAACGGACAAGTATGGGCCAATCTTGCCCAATGGCGGGCATTCGGCCGTGTTGACGGGATCTTCACTGTTGATAAGTCCATCCGTCATCAAAGTGTCCGACATCGTGGATTCAATGCTCGCGTAACTGACGGTTTTACCGAATGCCACGTTGATATCTTTGAATAACAAGCAACAGAAAGGTGATTATAAGGCTTTTTTCAAAGTTAAAGCAGAGAGATATCAATAAAATGATAATAATAAAATGACGTAGAAAAGATTTTTGAAAACAAACAAAAAAGAAGTCGATTATTACCACACCAGGGCCGGGTCCCACTCCATCTACCGTCCGCTTGACAAGTTCGATTAAAGTAGTTGCCTTTCAGGATATCCTGCCGCTCCGTGCGGCATTGGTAGGCCACTACTTGGCCTTCTACAAACTGGTAGTCGTAAGATAATACTCGGCTAGGTGGCACGTAACGGCTAAACGCATTTCCTTTATCTGGGACGGGCATTGGCAACGACGAGCTGATGAGAGAACCTCCGACTGGTTTGCCGGGCCATCCGCAATCTACATGGAATCACAATTTATAAACAAAATGTTGAAATTTATTTTCTAGTAGCATAGTTCAGGCTTCTCGAGAAGTCAAAGTCGAAGCAGTCCTGTAAGAGTGGGCTCTATCTACAATTCAATCGTAGGTGTGATCCGATATCGGGCGATAATAATACGGTGTACGCAATAGCTACAGTACTTACTAAAGGTGGACGCTTTCTGGACGGCGAACACTAGAAACAAACTCAATCCAATAAATCGGCTAGAATAGGCCATGATTTCAATCCATCAAAGTCGACCTATTAATAGGTCCACAACACTTGTAACGACAATCCAAAATGGAAATAAGCCTAGTTTTCTTTTTTTGTTTTCAAACAGAAATTCACTGGAAATCACTGAATAGATCGAAATTATATATCAACGCACTGCCGAAGAATGGGCGCTGACCGAGTAACGGCCAAATGAAGCAAGACTGGATCGCCAGCGTATATCACATATGTCCACCATTCGCTGTCACTCGTTATCTGCTCCCCGATGTCAAGTGCTGATTACGACTGATGCTTTGATGTTATCAACAGCGAACAAAGCGCCCCACCTCAGCAGCGATAAAATAAAGGCAAACGGCCAAAATCAACATCAGCACCAAAAAGTAGCTTGGTCGTCTTCCTGACGGAAATGGGTGAGATAGAGAGAGAAAAAAAAACAATACATAAGAATAGGCTCTAGGTGGGCAACAGGGTCAGGTATTCGGTTTCGTCAGGGAAGAGGGTGACAAGGTAAGATTGATGGGTATACGTAACACGTAATATCACCGGTACAGATATTAACATTATATAGAGCCTAGTTCGTTGAGTTTGGAATGTCCGGACGCGTACAGATATTAACATTATATAGATCTGAGTAAACTAGAAACGGGGTTAAAACTCTGTTTTCGTTTTTTGAGTCAAAACCCCAAAATTTACAGAGTTTTAATGTCTCGTGACGCGTCGATAACATCTTCACGACGAAACTTGTCCGAGAGAACATTGTACCGGATCTTTCGCTGTTTGCGTCATTACTCGGATATTTTTCCCTTTTTTTTCCACGAAAAATCCTAGTAATATACGTCAGAACTCGTAAATTTCCAAATTATTTTTCCAACTCATCAGCTGTTAATGTGGGAAACTCAAATAGCTCAAAGCATGTGAGGTAATTGACGAGAGAAAACATTACTATTTTCAATGAGGTATCATTAACATGTAGGAAGAAGCTTGAGACAAACGTAAGCTACAATTCAGCTATAGTTTCTCTCCGTCTAGTGTATGCAGCAGCACAACACTGATAGAAGCTCCAAAGCTAGCAGTGTTGTATAAGAGATCTTATTAGCCTTTCAATGAGGCAGCGAGCTTTCATTTTCGGATTTTCAAAAGTGCTATTAGTTATGTCGTTCATCCTCCTCTAGATAGGCTATATAAGAGACTAGGTATATATTTAGGGCACATCATTTTTTTTAAGAAAAAAAAGGAATGTCCGAATAATATCTGGTCTTCGTGAGCGGTCGACCATCATTTATTTAACGCGCGCCGAGTCTAATAACGGGAGAGCAAAGACACTGACACGCGGCCGTATATGGGGCGTATTACGTCTATGCGCCACAAAACACGGTATTTAGTGATTTTTGAAGAAAAACCAGCAACCGGCTTTATTGCTCTTGCGGCTGTTGTTGGTCAAATTTTCTTTAACAGACAATCTGAGGAGGTATAGCGGGTAGCCTACCTCATCGCCGAGACATCACGTGTAGGCTACCAGCGAGTGTAATACTGCCGTTTTTACGGGAGATAAAAGGCCGGTCAACATCCGATTCATCAGCTACGTCACGTATAAAAACTACACGAGGGGAACGCGCTATAGCCGACGAGCAGCAGCAGCTATTTTTAGTGTCGGACGCATCGAGTTCCGTCCTATACTTTGAGCCGAGAGAGATAACCTAATACCGTGCTGAGTCAGAGCAAACCAGATGCAATGCGTAGGCTATCATTCGCCCACGCGCGCGCACCCAGCAAAGTATCAATTATTATTATTGTATTATATAGACTGGAAGTCGCACAGGTGCTGCTATTTAGAGAATGATCTAGCTGAAAGGGTTACATATGCAATATGGCTCTTGGAATGGCGGAAAAAATCATCCCATGTCGGTTTCGATTCCCCTTGACTTTCAGCCGGTTGGCGGAACAGCAAGACCACCGCACTCGCCTTCGTATACTTATGAGTAGGCTATAGACTATATCTACTACTAAAGGTAGCCTATAATATAGGAAACAAATACGAGTTTGCGCTTGGTTAAGCATTATGATTACATGCAAGGTGCTTCGGACCTATAATCGCTATAATATTACACTATTCCGTCTCAATAGTTTCGTCGAACCATATTAATACGATCGATATGACGAAGCCTTGAATTACTGGAAAAATACTACCAAGGTGAACAAACTCTTGGTATCGTTTCATGTAGCCTATACTTTGACTTTATTGATCGTTTAAGTTTCTAAAGTTGACGGAGTTGACGCTACTGCGGAGTCAACGAGTCCAAAAACATAGACTACTGGGTACTATTTATCACTATAAACATCGTCAATATAGTGGATTGCTCCGCTGTAGACCCCTACCTAATTATGCGACAGCGGCACTATACAGAAAATGTTAAAAAGTATTAAGTTGAGACAAAAAAACAAAAAGAAAATCTTATTTCTAATATTGTGTCATTCAAAATGACTGTGGGAATTTCAAACAGTTCCCTTACTTGGTAATGGGTCCAGTCGAGTGAGCGTATTCAGCAGGTGATGTATTTGCATAACGGCCACCGCTTGCAGAAAAGGGCAGCCCCGTTTCACGGCCGGTTAAATTCGTTGGCATTTCCATCGCGCGGGCCACGTATACCATAATATCTGTTATTGTTGCTCCCACACTGCCAACTTGTCTTGAACGGACACACGACCGTCTCCTTTTCAATAGTCGGTTAAACGTCACACGCAAAAAAAAGAAAGACCTGTAGCTCGTTGAGCATGAAATGGGAACCTGCACGTGTGCACAATAGACAACAGGAAAGAATGTATCGTACTCTACCGGTCTGGAATTCTGGGGGCATTGGGGATGAGTATGTGAATGTACCTTATGGCCTCCCCGATTCTCTAACGGGCTAATAATTCTTCAAGATTGCCAACATTATTAGTTAAAACACGACTCTATAATACGGTTTGTTAAACGCAACGTCAAGTTTATTATTTCTCAAAGTTTTACTAACGTCGTCCTGTGGTTTGCACGGCTGCGTCTGATGGCCAATAATCGTAACGAGACAGGCGAATTTCCGGTAGATAATATCTGAATTGGCAACGCATACGACCAGTTTCAAAATTCAATGAAAATATTCTATACGATATACACGGTTTTTTCCTGTGTCAAAAACACATTTCGCCGAATGAACCAGACTTAAATTTCAGCATTAATAGAACTTGATGATAATGAAATCTAAAAAATAATAAAGGTCCCGTACAGAGAAAGAAATAATTCGTTTTATTGTCGGTTTTATTGTCACAGTGGAAATCTAATTACTATAGTGGCAAATCCAACGGAGTTTTATTGCCATTTTTGGAACCAATAAGGATGTATCAATTGGTTGTAGGTCTCTACGGGCTGTCGCCAATTAACACGCTTATAAAGTAACCGACTCCACGCTATTCCTCTATGCTACAAATCGGATTTATTTGTCGTAATATTAATGTCTTGCATGATGATTTTATAAGCCCAAATAAGTATTAGACGAGCGCCCAGTGAAATGTTGGCCCATCATCGTCATTTGCGGGTATTTGGTTTGTGGTGATGTGGTGTAGGCTACTACGAACGGTATCCTAATGGAAATCACCGCAGAGCCGCACCTCCACACGTGCACGACCATAGCGCAGCAGATCAGAAACGACCATCGACGGTTGCAATGCGTGCATGGCCGTGTAGCTACCGAAATGCTTCTACCGCAAAAAAACCATGCATCGGTCAAAAAACCGAAATCACAACAAGAGAATTCCTGAATATAGACTAAAAATAGCCCGCGCGACTTCTTTTCAAAAGTCAAATCAAAAGCCACCGGAACAATGATACGTTTTTTCCCAGACGAACAATCGACGCGTTCCCTTCTTATTTCGACGAAGCTCGCCCGCTATAGAAAGATGGAAGAACCGCAATAAAGCGGGCAACTTGTCGTTTCATTTTCTCTTGTTCCACATTTGTATGGAAATGCACGGTGGTAGACTACAAACCGCGCTTCTATATATATATCATTAAGAAGTGAACAGTAATATTTCTGTTATAACGGACAGCATTGTATTACGTTTGGTATGCCGGACATTGTCAAGATGGCATCCATTCGGGTATCTATATATATATAGAATATAACTTGTAATTAATGCGATGCCACTTGTTGAAGAGGGGGGAGGGCGAGTATGATGTGCTGGGGTGTATATCACGATCAATAAATAAATAAAAGGTGAGAATTACTGATATACATTGAGTTTTGGATCAACTTTTATCATCATCATCATCGTCTCCATCAACGATGACAACGGGTAAATAGTAAAAACAAGGGAGAGAGACAGCACAACCACGGTAGCTAATTGATATGTAGCCTATTGTTAGATGAAGAGTTTCAGTTTTAATAGTCGTCGTGAATGGCCAAATCTTCGTCGACGACCACTCCCGGATCGTCTTTGAGTCGCTCGAACTGGTAGGGTTTGCGGAAAAAGTAATGGCTCAGGATGTTGGCTCTTCCGGTAGCGTTGGCGGCGTTGTTGTTGTTATTATTGTTATTATTATTGTTGTTGTTATTGCTGTCCTGTTGCTGTTGCTGCTGCTGAACTAGTGCCACAGCAGCGGTCGATGCGCTGGACACTCCGGAGAGTCCGAAGAGTCCTGTTAACCCTGTCAATCCGGTGAGACCGTTGACGTAAAAATAGGTCGTGTTGGTGGCGTTGACGATTGTGTACAGGTAGTTGGTGTAGGAGGAGAAGACGTAGGTGAAGGCGACAATAGTGGCCAGGGCGATGGCGATGCCCAAAGGAATCAAAATGGCCAGTAGGAAGATTTTCAGCAAAATGCTGAAATCCTTTTCTTTGTGGTGATTGGGGACGAAGACGACGGGCGGCGGCTGGTGATGACCGTAATGCACCTGAGGAGCGCCGTAAGAAGGTCCGACGTCGTGGTGATGACCTCCGCCGTACCCGTACTGCCGTGAAGATTGATTGCGCTGCTTGGTCTTGGTCTTTGTTTTCGGGGTTTTGTACTTTTCCTGCTGAGCTTTATTATTGCGACGTTTCTGGAACACTTTGAGCGTGCGCGAGATGCCCTTGATCTTTGGTGGCCAGGTGGTTGCCGAGACGTATTGGGCATCCTCGGGATGAACCCACTCCTTCACCGCTGCTGTATTTGTGTTTTTTTTTAATTATAAATTTTCAAAATAAAAGAAAGAGAAATGATTGATTTGTTTCGCCTATAATTTATATTTATTTTATAGATTGTCGACTTACGTTCTAAGCCCGGAGCGTAGTTATCGCGTCTAGAACTTGCTGATGCCATTGGGTGATGAAAGACATCATCCCTGCTTTCTTCATCGACGCGTCTCCGAAGCGGTTCAACCAAAGGTTCTGCTGCTATTGGCCTCTCGGTGGTAATACTCGTCATCTGGGCTGTGGGGGCAACAGCAACAGCAGCAGCAGCATCCACTTTCCCTACCGGCCTGTAGTTGTTGTTGTTCGTTGCCGACGGCGACTTGGCGTCGAAATACGGTTGATTGACTATATAGATGTAAATTACAGAAACATGCATTTTCAATGAAAATAGAGTCACAACTAACGACGATATGATCGTATTACTAAAGTGATCTGGCGGGAAAGGAGTTGGTCGAGTGTTGAGTTGAGGGTAGTTGTCGTTGGCTGGCATCATCCAGAAGAAATGGTCGATATCTAATCCTTTCAAAGAACAAAATTAAGATAAAGATTATGTTTGTATATTTACTTGGGGCTATTAAAAGTGTTACCGGATTGCGGCTGTTGCTGCTGATGAGGTTGTCGGGCTCGGCTGCTATCATCTTGACGGTCTTCATCGTCGGGCCGCGATGAAAGCAACTGTTTGCGCATTTGTTCAAATGGATCGTGAGCGGCGAAATTTGGCTGAGATTGGCGACTCCTTTTCCATCGGCTCCTTTGATAATGAGAGCCGACGTCAAACAGGTCGGCGTCCGTCAGGAAGAAGAATCCGACGCCGGTCATAGCGGCCACGGCAAAGTAGAAAAAGAACCACAAAAACGGCTTCATCTTCTTTTGTTTTCCTGCTGCTCTTGATGGACACGGGGCGACGTCGTTGACACCACTAAAGTGTTTTAAAAAAAAAAAACTATAAGCTGTGATTTGGGATTAATGTTTTTGATGGCTTTCACTGCCGACACCAGCTCTGCGCATCACCCGACGGCCGCCTTACGTCTCTAGGAATGAACGAAACCTCCGGGTTTTTGTCGAGAGGGAGAGCGCGGGCTGGTGACGATGAGCGCGCGCGCTAGCGCCCGAATCCAGCAGCGTGCAGTTGTCGGCTGGCCGGCCCTTGATGCCGCCCATTATGGCCCGACCACTGCTGCGCTGTTTCGCTATTTAGTAAAAGACGCAGCAGAGCATCTGTTGCTGGAAGAAAAAATGGAAAAAGAACAAGACGAAAAAGAAGTGAAAGAAAGGAAAGAAACCTCCCCCGTGCTGCATGCGCTATAACTGCGGTCAGCACGGCTGAGAGTTTACGGTCATCGAGCAGCAGGAAGTCCGTTTTTCTCTTCTAGACTTTAGACGAAGGCAGAACAGGGTTTGTCCAGCTATGCCGTCAGAAAGAAGAAGAAAAGATATGACAAACAGAATCGTCAATGAATGACAAATGATTGGTCGACTGCTATATAAGTAAATTTTGATTATCGCAATTGATGATTGAATGCGACTCATTGTCGTCTAGAGTCTAACGGAGAAAATGTTGATGGCTTTTTCGCACAACAACAACAGTAGGTCCCTACTGTTGATGATTGCGCAATATAATCATCTCGTCCGCGAGGCGCCGTGCTGTCATCACCGCCGAGGCCTCCGAGTCTAATGTGTGTTGTACGGTCGATGATGAGGAATAACCGCTGTTGTTATTATCTCTCTCTCTCTCTCAGCAGTGGCGTCATATACCAAATCATTTGAAACGGCATTTCCATCTTGTTCTTTCTACGTGTTTACGATCGCCATTACTCGCTGGCCCAACACATCAACCACCGAGGAAATAACGAGAGAGGAAACGAAAAAAAAAAGAAGAGGTTCGTTGCTGGGGCGGTTCAAAGAACCGTCGTCATTACTACTACTACGACGACCGTACGGTGGAGACACGCCCATTGCTTAGTTTTTTTTTTTTTCAACGGGTCGTCATTTTTTTTCACTCGTGTCCGTTGCTTATCGCCTAGTCAAATGACGGCTTAGGCCGTCTTCAAGGGGTTAATGTCCGTTACCGAATACCGATTTCACATGTTAGGCTATACACAAGTTTTTCGGATTTTGGAGTCGGACTGTTGAACATGCAGCAAAAGACAAACAAAAGAAGAATCGGCCGTCAAATGAACGATGCGTTAAATTTATTATTGTTTTTCGCCACATACCAATTCATTAGTAGCCAAACCGCCGTATAATAGTAGGTATTCATTTTATTAGAGCCGTAATAAAAGTATCTAAATTATATAGTACATTAAGGAGATGATATTTATTATGGTTTATTTGATAAATGAGTTCGACGGTAGCGGCGACGAGGTCGACGACGCCAGGGAAGTCGGAATGAATCGGCCATGGAGCGGCCGAAGGTGAAAAAGGGTAAAACGCTGCCCGTCGAGTTGACGACGATGATGGTCGGCTGCTGGTTGTTGTTGGTAGTTGTGGCCAGCAGGGCGGCCAGCAGGGCGTTGTTGTTGTTGCTATTAGCCGCGTTGTTGTTGTTGCTGCTCTCTTCCTGTTGCTGTTGTTGCTGGGCCGACGCTGACGCCGAGCTAGACGAAGTGGCCACGGAAAGGGCGAAAGCCGCGGCGGCGCCCAAGAACAAGGCGATGGGGATGAGGGCCAGAAAAAGCGGACTGAAATCCACTGAGTGGAATCCGGGTTGGTAATGCGGCTGGTAGGCTATCCCGTGATCGTACGACCGTTGATTCGCCTCGACCAGGGCCAAGGCCGTGTCGATCGTCGTCGTTTCCACAGGTGACACTGTGATGATGTTCCGTCTGCTCTCTGCGTCTTCATCTGGTAGGAGTACTGAGGATGCGTTCGCACTAGAAATGTCTTTTTAAATTTAATTAAACAATATTGATTCACCAGCAGAGCAATTTCAATTTTCAGATGAATAGAATAGAAAACTTACTTTTGTTGAATAAAGATGTCGTGTTGTCGACCTTTAGTTTGTTGTTCTTTCTTCTGGTTTTGACACGTTTCTTCTTGAAAATGGGCAAATCATCACTGATGAAATGGCGATCCTGTAGCGACGGATGGGCCAGAGATAAGTTGCTCGATGCAGATTCGTTTGTGGGAATGTTTGCGTGGATGGCGAGTAAAAGAGAAGAGGCCAAGAGTCCGAGCAGAGTCGGAGGGAACTGCGTCGAAATCTTCATGTTGGTCGCGAGCGACACAATGAAGCACTTGTCGTTATTTTCCTTATCGAGATGTTGTCTCTTCGACTCACATGACACGGATCGGTTGTTCCTTAAACGACGCCTCGTCGATACCGGCCGGGATGAAGGGAGAGAACGTCGGGAAAAGCCAGCTGATTTGCCACCGCTACTCGCCAAGACTGTTGCCTACCTGCAGCATTTCTCTTCTTTCCAGCTAGGCTTCCTGCTGCTGTGGCGTACCTAGTGGCAGCAACGTCAGGCTGTTGGGCAAATAATAAGCAAAGGAGGAGGTCCTATATGCCGTTGCCGGCCAACAGCGAGCCACATCCACTCCCTTCATCGCTTCTAGTCTAGAATACGCGAGTCGAAACCAAGAAAAAGAAGAGCCTTGGTTGATGTTCACAGTGCCTTTTGAGTCTTCAAATAAGCAAATATCAGAAGATATTAGATAGAGAAGAGACTGTTGGGTCAATAGGCCTATGTCACTGGTCGCAGCACTCGGCCTAGTAAATCTGAACCGTTTCAATTCTTTGGAATTCCGTAGCATCAACGGGTGGAACTGGCTCGGGAACTGGCGCTCATCATTGCAAACCACAGCAACAGCAGCAGCAAAAGCAAAGTAGTGAAAGTAGATCATTAAGAAACGACCAAATAGTTGCTGCTGCTGGCCTTGACTGGACCGCAGCGACGTCGTCTCTCCCATCACTTTCCTTCTTCTTTTCTTTTCTTTTTTTCCCGCACCGAAGGAAAACTCTAATGAGAGAATATAGTGACAAGGAATTTACGATGACAGCGTCTAGGAGAGAAACGGCGATGATCCGACCCTGTTGGCTTCTTCTCTTTCTTTTCTCGTCGTCGTCTATTCTTTGAAAACAATCTCGCGGCGGAGCAGATTCCCATGATCTTCAATTTCATCCATCCCAGCAGCAGAATGATTCCCTTTGTGCGACTGCATGTAGATGGAGGATACAGAGACGACGATATGAGCTGCCTTATATTCGTCCCGCTACGCGTGGTCGGGAGTCCCAGCAGCGCTGCTGAAGAGAATCGCCCGCTCATTGTCTCGATCATCGTGGGGAGAACAAATATTCAGCCATGCAGAGAGGGGGATTGCCCACAGTAGGCAACAACCAACTCTTCTTTTACGTCTTTTTACATGTCCTTTTGCAGCACAACAAGACGGGCAGTTCCCTCGACTGATGAGGATGCCCGACGTGCTGTCAGTTTTGTAACATAAATCAATAGCCTACGTGAGCCCCAAATGACACATGTCCGCGGCCATAAAACGGCTAATAATCACTGTACTATAGGTAGTAGGACATGTTGCTGGTTGAATACGGAATGACTTCTCACGCTGTCAGACTTGCGTTGGCTAGTGTTAACATCTTCTTTTGAGTTTTTACCCCCGGTAATATGGGGCTTAAACTACAGTACTACAAAGGAATTGGACTCGGCAAAAGGGCGATGCCCTTTTTTGTTTGGATATTCTCTTTAGTGGCCCGTAAAGTCATCTAGAAGAAGTAGCAAGCTCAACATATACAACTATAATAGTGGTGGCCATTCAAATGACCCGTAACTTGATGTCAAGTGGCCGTTTCCAAGTTTTCATCAAGTCAGCTCCGTCTCGTCTCTTAGTCTCTAAATAAACAAATACAAGACACAAGTGAATGCGGAAATGATGCGCAATTCCTGGCGATTCCCCGAAAAGAAACAGACTCGACTATTCATTTCGGGTTCTAAAAATATACTCGTCGTATATATTTGTGTATACAAAAGCAGAGACGGGATTTTCAAAAGGGGACGGCCGCAGAGCGTCTATAGTTGTCGCGGCGGCGGATATTTAGAGACGCAGTTGCTGACATGTTCCTTTCGTCACGGGATAGCACCGCCGCCCGGTGTCTCATATAAGAAGAAGAGGCGCATCTCTTGATGCCATTGTGTAACGTCGATTCCATCGACGATGCCCCGTTCTTCTATACTAGACGTATTTGAGAGAGACCAGACCAGCTGTTGCGGCTCCGACGCGCGTCCAGTCGCCGTGTCTCCGGTATATGGAAGCAGCTACATTATGGCCTATTACATCCGCACCGTTTTCTTTTTTTTTATTTTTCTCTCTTTTTTACGTAATAAGGGGACGGCTTTAAACCCGCGTCTATAGAAACAACGTCGAAATGTAGCGGATCATGGCCGCCTTTTCAATCTCTTTTTTCCTTTCTGGTGCCGGACTCTACTACACGCCTACACCAGTTGATTCACAGCAGAGAAAAATCCGTGTCAGAGTGTACGAATCTTGGGAAATAACGACCGAGCGCTAACTTAACAAATGAACTGAAACTTGTTATTTGAATACTTTTTTTTCCTGGTATGCATCAACGGAACAGGATATAGTAAGAGAGAGAGAGAGTGGTAGAACCCCCTTCGATTTCAGCTCAGCGGGGGGAGTTGATATCGTTTAGGGAAATGTTGCAGCAAGCAAACTGGACGGGACGCGCAGCAGAAATAATTAGCGGTTTCGGAAGAATAAGCCCTGGACGGTGCAGTGAACTTGCGGTTGTCCCTCTCTCCTAGAGCTCCCTTCTCTGATATACCCCTGGCCGGCCGGCCGGCCCGCGCCTCTGATTAGCTCCTCAGGCCGTCTCATCATGGACGCTCAGCAGCAGTTCAGACTCGGACTCGCATCTATTTATGTTGTTACATTGTGCATAATGGCTGGAATAATCATAATTGCAGGCAGCACGGAAAGGGTTCAAGGAAACAACAAACATTCGTTCGTTCCTTGGTGGTAGGTACTGTTTTCGCCTTATCGTAGCTGGCTAGCTGCTACTGCCGCGTAGATTCCAATGGCTTCCTGCGGCGCACGTGAGACCGCACACGTGGTCGCCGTGTTGTCTCACATGCCTATACGTTGTAGTATAGTGGTTGTAGTAGTAGTATAGAAACCGACAACAAACACGTCCGCATCGTGTGATCTCAGACCATTTACATTTCCTGTCCGTCGGTCCGTTCGTTCATTTTATTTTTTCCAGTTGTTTTTGTTGTTTTTAACCCATACAGTAATAGCTATAGCTACTATTAGAGACTCTAGCTCGACTATATACGGTAAAGAAACGGCGCTGTAGGGATATGAGATGCAACAGCTGTCACTTAGGCTACGTTAGTTACATTATTACTTGCATCATAATAATTCAACGGACGACGGACGGGCCGGCCATCCAAGACGACCCGTTCGCCCATATAGCGCCAGTGCTGCGCGTTCAAGTGCTGGAAAAAGACTCAAAGAGCAGAAAAAAGGCTGGACAACCGCATGGGCAACAAACACGCAACCGACCGGCCACGGCGTTAGTCAACGGATTAATGGCTGATGCATGTTGCCTCATCTCCGTTCCGATCTGATGGATCAGCAACAACAATGGGACAGCACGCGATGGATGATCTCGCACCGTGCAATACCTGTCTCCTATAATATTATAGAAAACTTGACTATATCTTATGCAACTGATTAGCATTTTCCACCGAAACCGTTTCAACGGTTTTTTTAAAGCTCATCAGCGTCTACCATATTATCAGAAAATAAAAGCTGGTTGGCTATAACTCGAAGAAATTTGAGGCTAAATCAACAAGGAAAGAAGACGGCCGAGGTGCGGATATACAGAAACTGAGGGGCTCCGGCATTCAATGAACCGAAGCCCGCATAACCGTTTTTTAAAAGAGGCCTATATAGGCGTCCGAGATGCTCTCAAAAGACCCGGCCACATTTTGGCGATGAAGCGGAAAAGTAGCTTATATTAGCTCTAATAGTTGCCGGCCCTATTAGTCGGCCGTATAAATATATGGACAGGCAACAATATGATGGGCAGTGGAGCCATTGAAGAGAGGAAGAGACTTCCGTTGCGCGGAGATCCTTCCGCTTCATTTCCACATTCCATAATTCCGGTAATGACACCTTTGCAGCGACTTGGTCAACAATATCCCGTTGAGGCGTGACACTATATCCTATTGACAAGATATGCTATTCGGACTGCATTAAATATTGACTTTGCTCAGGGGATGAATGAGAAACGAATGGCTTATTGCGGTTTCTATTCCGTCTAGCAAGAAAACGACGTGCGAACCAAAAGTCGCACGAGCGTCAAATGTCCAGTCGGAATACAATCAACGCGCCAATTTCGTCGCTAACGAAAGAAACGTTGGAAACGGTACAAGTTGTAGCCTACGTGCATGGCCTATGTGATATATGGGATGACTCAGGTGATGAAGGCCCGTCCGTATTGTGTAGGAAAAGACGAGAGTTGTCGGTGCTATCCCGGTGGTGAAAAATGACAAGAGAAGTATATAAGGTTCAATGCTACCATCAACCCTTTTACTTCTCCTTTTATCTGAAAAAAAAGACGATGTAAGAGAGAGTGTAGACGGCAGTATAGAGCTATTCATGCGTGGCGTCTTGTTTCGTGTCACCTGTTGTTGAATTGCGATTACATCAAAGGGCCAGGCCACAGCGCGGTGCTAATAATGGTATCAAAACGATGGCAAAGCGGCAGCAAGAACGGGACGCGTTGCTTCAGTTGCCGGGACTGCTGCTGGTTCGCCGAACTCTTTGAGGCGATAGAGCTGCTGCCAGTGCCAGGCCAGGCCAGTATCTCCAACAGCGGCGGCAAGTCTCGGTGTGAAAGTCTCTCGCTCAATATTTTTTCTTTCCCCGGTTGCGAGCGTGACGTAATGTACTGAACGTGCGGTCCACCGCACGAAACCTTAAACAATTCTCTATCTTTTTTCTTCTTCTCTGTTATTATTCTTGAGCTTTTCTGTAGTAGAGAAAAGGGAACGAAAACAAGTACACAGTAGTGTACAGTTTACACGCCCACCGGCCGGGCCGGGCAGTTGCGACGAGAGAAGGAGAGAAACCTCTACTGACCAGTGACTTGGCAATGCAGCGCTGCATCAGTCGTTATTTCTCTCTTCTTCTGGCGCGTTGACGCCGAGTCGGCTGTTGCTCATCGACAGGAGCTCAAGCTACAACAAGACAAAAACGATCATCATCATCGATCAACCAGTGCGAACCAAACGACAACAACAATTGAATCTAAATGAAGATTTTCAATTGGATCGGATTCGTCGCCGTAGCGACCGGCGCGGCCCACCTCATCTTCGCCGTCGACGGCACCAGTTCTACCAACGCCAAACCGACATCAGGTAGACAACAGGAGAAATCCAAGCAGACGTTTACCGGCAGAATGTCGAAAATTTGGGAGAGGCAAATCGGCGCTCCTTACCCTTACAGCACGCACTATCGGCCGCAATTGGCATCCTCGTCGTCGACGGCAGTCCAACCGTCAAAGTATCCAGGTGAGTCAATAGTCGATAATGAGCGTTCAATTAAGTTTTGACGACTTTAAATGGTGCCGTCAATGATAGGCTATGACCAGACGGATTACCGGGCGACGGTGAGGCCGACAGCCGTCCACACTTATTCGACGTATTTGTCGCCATCAGCGGACGACGACGAACAACTGGACTTGCTGGACAGGGACGGTGGCAAGAAAAAGTCCTACGGTTACGGAGGAGGCCAACATCACAATAAAGGCTACGGTGGGGGCCACAAGGGTCATCACCCTGACCATCATCACAAGGGCGTCAAAGGGACTTATTACTACGCCCAGCCGGTGTACTATCCGCACGGGCACAACCGGGTCGGTTTCGGCTTTTTTAAGCCGATCCTCTTCGTCTTGATTTTGCCGCTGTTCGTGATCCTCTTCTTCGTGGCCATCGTCGCCGTCGTCCGCATCACCGTCGCTTCGTCCTCTTCTTCCTCGGCGGCGGCGGCTGCCCAACAGCAGCAACAGCAGCAGGACAGCAACAACAACAATAATAATAACGCTGCCAACAACAACAACAACGCAGCGGCCATTTTAGCGACGTCCAGCACCAGCACTTCCACCTTTCCTTTCATCATCATCATCAACGCTACGGGCAGGGCTCTCGAGGAGCGATACAATTTCAAATGGCCGTCGCTCCTCTTCGATCGACATTTCGGCCATCATCAATCGTCGCCGGTTGCCGATTTCAACGACACGTCGTCGTTCCTCCTGTCTTAGATCTTTTGATACCATTTTGATCTTTTACGATTTGTATTTATAAAATAACGAGGTATACTAATATTAAGGGCGGGAAATGATGTGAAAATACAGCGACCAAAGCCATTTGAAAACAAAAAAATGTATATTCTAATTGATTTTTATTTAAAATGTTATTGGTGATGCTCAAAGTTAAATTGCTTGTCTTATTCATCGATAATATACTACGCGGAGAAAAGCCGAAAGAATGTTACGTCACTGAATCTCGGTCCAGCGTTTATACTATATGAAAGAGAGTGGAAGGCGTCTATGATGGAAATGCGGAGCAGTCATCATTACCGCATATCCTTATTGGTAATGATACGCTTGTAGCTAACGATGCGTAGCCCGGAGCGCCCTAGAGTAATGAAGAAAGATGATTAGTGGCGCCTAATAATGATGATTGAGCTGCGAGGAGACAACATAACAGCAGCAGATGCTGAACGATGAGGCAACAGGTGATTGAACTCGGCCCACCTTCTCCTTCAATCAATTCAATCGTTGCGTAGCCTACGTACCCTTTCAACGGGTTCGATATGACGGAATCGCTCGTCCAACGCTGTCATTAGAACCGAAATGCGTCCAGATGTTGTCTCTTGGGCGCGTTAACATCGTTTCCGACATTGAAACACGGATCGGATCGGACGAACTGTGTAGAATGCGTCATTTTTGGGACGTGATGGACGACGCGGCCGTACGGTACTCGGCTCATTAAACGCTGCATCCGTCGCCTTGTTACGACGATGGCCAACGTTTTCAACTAAACATTTGTATTTGCCACATTCAAAGTGTAGCAGAAAATGTTTGCCGTCAGAGGGGGAAAGGGTTTTTCTTTCCCTTTTTTTGGCTGTTTCGGTTGTACGCGACACAACAAAGAGAAAGGAATGACGATGAACCGAGAGAACGAGAGTTTGTCCGCAACAGATGTTGACGGTGCAATTAGCTTTGCCATCGGTCTCTCTCTCTCTCTACACACAAGAGTCCGGCTCTTTTCTCCAGCAGTGTAATAGTCGTCCTAATAGGTGTACTGCATAGCCACCACCACCGCGTCTTGTCACAGTCAAGGTCGGCTTAACTACCGCAGCAGCAGCGGCAGCAGCGGCAGCCGGAATAGCGGACCCGCTAGACGCTTTTGACAACCGCAAGAAAAACAATCATAAATCTGTATTGTTTACGATCTAGCGCGAAAGGGGGTGTATTAGGGCACGCACAGTCGAGCGCAAAGCCTCACTCACACTGGTGGCAGTAGGAGTAGGTAGTAGCCTACACCAGACAGCAGTGAACAAGGCAGCAACAACAGGAGCAAGAAATTGAAAAATAAAAAGACAACAACAACAGCAGCTCTTCCTTTGTTGTAGCCACCAGTACAATAGTTATTGGTTACAGAATATCTAACCGACCAGTCAATTCTCCAGAAAAAAAGATTTCTCCTCGTCTTCGTCGTCTTATGACATCATTAACCGACAGTAGTAAGACAGTAAACGCACGGAGCGAGTTGCGGTGGTTATGAGGTGACCAGTTAGGTCATTCATATTATTATGTACAGGCAAACGAGAAATTGCATAATAAAGAAAGACAACATTTTCATTTCTTGTTGCGCCACAACTCGTCGTAATCTCCGTCGTATCCTCCTCCTGCGCCTCCGTACATCATCGACACAGTCGTCGCCTCCTCTTCCACCGCGTTGCCTTGGTCCTGGCCATCGCGGAATGGCGGTGCTGGTGGTGATGGCGGTGGCATCATTGTTGTAGCTGTCGTCGTCGTTGTCGTTGCCTCCGTCGTCAGAACGATGATGAGAGGCTGGTTGTTCGTACTGGTGTAGTAAGAGGCCAAGAGCGAAAGGATCGAGTTGGCGTTGTTGTTGTTGGCCGCGTTGTTGTTGTTGCTGCTGCTGCTCTCCTGCTGCTGCTGCTGTTGCTGGGCCGTGGCTATGGCCGTGTTGGAGGTGACGGCCGAGGCCAAAGCGAACGAGGCCGCGGCGCCCAGCACCAGGGCCAGCGGGATCAGAGCCAAAAAGATGGGTGAGAAATCCACTTGGGCGAATCCCGACGGAGCAGTTGAGTGATGGTGGTTGCTCGTCGGTTGGTGGTAAACGACGTGGTGTTCCTGTTTCGTCACCGCCGGTGGATAGGCGACCAAAGCGCTGTGATGCTTTCCATAAGCTGCAAAGTCAAAAAAGAGTTTCAATAAAATTAAACTGTAGAAAAATGATTGATTTTGTTGTAATTTACAATCGATTTCCTTGGCGTGGAGTGGAGTGCTGGGCGTTTGCTGCGGATGCGCTCCAGGCGCGGGGTAATGGAGACTGCTTTTGACTGAAAACTTGTTTCGGGGGATGTTGGATTGTTGTAATAAGTCGCTTCCGTGGCCGTCGCTCGATCCCAGAAATTCATATCGAACGGATCCAATTCGTGCTCCTTGTCGTAGGGGGAGGCGGGCGTGTGGAGCGGACCCCAAAACGACTCGGTCGGTTTCTCGTTGAGTATGTCGTTAATGCTGTTCTTATGGCCCTCGGATGGAGGAGCAACAACTTTCGGACCTGTGCGAGGAAGAGAATGAAAAAAGGCTCATTTCAATTAAAATGAAACAATAAACGGACCATATAAATTCACGCCATATAAAAAATGAAATTGTGTTTTTGTTTTCATCTTTTGTTGTCGAGCTGTTTAATTCGCCAAAGCATTAAAAAAACCGAGTCAATAAAAAAATTATATACCCGGTGTCGTCAGTTCCCAAATGTTGCCGACGGTGCTGGTGTGATAGACGGAAAAGTCTTCTTCCGGCTTGAACGATTCCGGCGGCTGTTTGGCGGACGGTCTCGGATCGAAAGACTCGGGTCGCGGAGTCGGCATCGAAATCGGAGGACCCCAAAAAGGTTTCGATTGTTTTTCTTTCGAATTGTTGTTGATCGATGGCCGATGTTGTTGTTCTTTGCCGTTGATCGATCCTGGTTGCCAGCATCCAAACATTTTCAATTAAATGAAATATAAAATTTACTAACTGATTATTGAAAAAATCAATGAACCTGGAGACGGCGAATCCTGTTGGGTGATGGATAGGACAATGTCGTCGTAGCCTTCGTAATTGAAAATGTTGGACAAATCCTTGACGTCGTCGATTTCGACGTGAATTTCTTTGGCGGGATATTTCGACTTTTTGGTTTTCGGCGGTCGAGTAGTTGTGTATTTGAAACCGGGGAATAAACCGTCGACCAGGTCCGCAATGGAGGTTGGTTGTCCTTCGTTCCTCGACGGCGGTGGAGGCGATTTCTTCCGGTTGCCCCATCGAGATCGTGGAGGCGGATCCGCTGGAAAAGGCTCCGAAAACCTATCCCATTCTTCGTTGTTGGACTGGAATTCGGGTTGGCGAAATTCGGCCGCGGAAGGATCTTGGCTGTTTTTGTTATTACGGGTGAATCTGCTGAATGGATTAGACCAGAATGGCTCATTGCGACGGGCGACAGCCAACGGCGTCTCGCCGACTACCAAGAGCACCGAAATGTACACTAACGTCGCCAGAAGCATTAGTGGGTAAGATTCCATGCCTGCCGGACTCTCATTATGTTTCACGAGATCTTTCAGGGAGGGCTATCTACTACTACACCTGTTGCTGCAACGAGCGACTGAGACTGACTGAGCTCCTGCACGTTCCCGCCCGCTTATAGTCGCCCGACCTCCCGACGGGCGCCGCACTCTCCAAAACTCCTCCCACTGTCGTATTATTGACTTGGCTAATAAATATTTATGACCGACTATACAGCACAATCCCGTTTCCCGTCTTAACCGTATTGTTTGAAGATAAAAGCTCGAGTGCCAAGAATAGAAGAGGAGTCTAAAGCGGAGGCAAGAAAGAGACGCCTACCATATGACCAGGTAGCAGGTGAGTTTGACCGAGAGTTACGAGACCTCCCCCGGAGAGAAGAGTGACGACCGGCCGCTACTGACCAAAACGCGTGCATTTCAACAAAAGAAATAATAAACCCACTAGTAAGTCTTCTTTCATAGATTTTTTCTCCATGTGGGAATAGTTGTTGCATTCCAGAATCCAATAACTTATCCACGTGGAGCGCATCTGTGTTGTATTATCACCGACTTCCGGGCTTGCGGGACGACACGGACACTCGAAATGCGCAAATAGCCAAATACTAGTCGCAGTCGACCTATTTTTCAAGACAATAACTCGCTCTACAGTTAGGAATCTGATTGAAATAAGAGGTCGTCTCTTTAGCAAATCATTTAGAAAAACATTTGTTCAAAATATAAATACCCGACAAACACTAAAAATAGGGCCCGAAGGACATTGGACGCGGCAGACGTTGTGGCGACGTTGGAACGGAATAGAAGTGACTTGACTGAATGGATGATGACAACGAGTGAAATTTATATTCTTCATTTGAAAATATCTTAACGAGGGTTAGATGCAATTCGTTTTACCAACAAGGAACTTTTCAATGGCCAAAAGCCCCACAATTATATGTGACTCTAAAAATTCCAAATTGTGCTGATGATTTGATCCAAGACGTGAAAAGACTTTTCGCTAAACTCCAACACTTTAAAAAGAACCGTTTTGTACAACATATTCACCATCAAAATGTAGCAAATTCAAGCTGTCTTGGGCTACCTTCGAGAGAGTACAAGTCAACTGCAATTGCGGAGGACTTGGACTCTTTAATTGGTCAGCTCGAGCTTAACAGCGACGCCCTAACATCTCGGGCGTATAAATTTAATCGAAAATCAAAATTATCATCTGATGCATTCTACAAATTCCCGCAGATGTTGTGCGCTAATGCGTAGGCTACACTAGGCGTACAACAGATGACTACTACATAAATCACTGTCCTGATGAGTCGGTTGTTTCTGGTTCCTTACAGTTCAATGATACGAAACGAAGCATGAATTTGCAGCCAATTTACATGAAACATAATTAACTGGAGGCATTTGATTTTTCAACAGCCTAGCTTTGATACGACAGCTGGACAATGCCGCGGCTATTTTAAATAAAAATCCGCGCACCTTACAGAACTCTGCGGAACCAATGTTTACATCACAAGAAACAAGTGTTTGGAAAAATAACCGATTTGAATGGAGCCCAACGATGACGAATTTGATATTGTACGTACAAAAGACTAATATTACAAACTCCTGATAGAATATGCTCATAAAAATGTGCTTGAATTCTCGAATTTTTAGGCCATAATCGTCCCAGTTTACAACGCCAGTGGTTGGCTTCCAGATTGCTTTCGCTCGATAGCAAGTCAGAACAAAGGCAAACTAAAAGTTGAACTGAGTGTCTTTGATGATGGATCAACTGATGATAGTCTCGATTTGATAAAGAAATGGCAACCAGTCCTTGAAGACCAGGGTTTTAAAGTGCTGGTTGGAGGGCACAATGGGCCACCGAAAGGAGGTATAAATTCCATTTCAAGCCAGGAAATATTTACTCTTTTGTAAATAGTAATTTATCTTTTCAGTTGGATATGCCAAAAACCAAAGCATTAAACAGAGTTCTGCCAAATATCTTTGCTTCCAAGATAGCGTAAATTATAATAATTCTATAAAGATTTTGGCAGCATGTCACTTACCCAATTAATGAATCCTACAGGATGACATCATGAAGCCTGAAAGGTTGAGTCTCCAGTACAAAGCCAGTGTGGAAAATCAAGATGCGGTGAGCCTTTCAGATCTTTTTCTGATTTGGACTTGATTCACTATTTCTCATTAGATAGTAGGTAGCAAATTTGAACGGGATCCACCAGAGTCAACTGTCAGGTACACCAACTGGGCCAACGGCATCACACCAGAGCAACTCAACCAGCAAGTACTGACATCTCATGGGCCAACAATAATCATGCCAACTTGGTTCTGCTCTCGAGAGATATTCAACAGGTGGGTGCAGGATAGAATTTGGCAAAAAAGATTTTGAGTCTCAATAAGTTGAATAATCTTGCACACCCAACAGAGTTGGTGGATTCGACGAGAAAGGCAAGGGAACACCGGAAGATTTAATCTTCTTTTACCGTCATTTGGATTTGAACGGCCGAATACATCGAGTTGACGAGGTTCTTCTCGTGTACCGCTACCATCCGATGCAGACGACATTTTCGATCGATGAGTATTAGTGTTACTGAATTATAGGTACAAAACATTTTATAAAAAGACCGTTCTATCGACAGAAAAGTCATCTGGGATTTACGACTGCAGCGGCTAGAAAAACATTTTTTGGAAAAATGGAAAAGCTTCACGATTTGGAACGCCGGGAAACAAGGACGGCGATTATACCGTTCCTTACCGGAGCAGTACCGATCTCGAGTCGTGAGCTTTTGTGATGTCGACGTGAAAAAGATTCAACAAGGCGTCTACATCTACGAAGACTCCAAACTGCGGCCGAAACCCAGAGTGTCCATCGTTCACTTTACCGACGCCAAGCCACCATTCGTGATCTGCGTCAAACTGGCAAGTCGAAATCAAAAGAGCGTCTGATTGTCAGGAACTTAAATTATCATTTCATTTGATTCCATTTTTACAGGATTTGACAAAAGGAGAATTTGAAAACAATTTGAATTCGCTCAATTTGGTTGAAAACGTCGATTATGTCATGTTCAGTTAAGGAAAAATTAAACGCGGCTCGATCATTTCATTCCAGTTGTAAGTGACTGTAGATTCGTACTCCACTTGGGGCTCGTCGTCCATTTCCTCTTCGTCGTCTCGTTCAATTAATTCAAATTTACCATGGCTGTGCCGCTTGACTCGAGGATCTGCCAAAAAAAGAAAATTAGTTAAAACACCTGTTGATGCGATTGCAAACGAGGAAAAGGAAATAATCTGCGATGGTTACCCACCCAATAGCTGGACGGTGAGCTCGCCATTCGGATCCGCTTGAATGACTCGACCCTGCATGTAGTCTGAGACTTCGGGATTGTAATTCTCCGATAGTTCCAGTACCTGCGCACAATAAGTACAATGATTAAAGAAATTGTCCGAGTAGAAACAATCGACGATTCGATGATGATACTTTGAAAGCAATAAGGTCATTGAGCCGTGGAGGTCCCGTGATTATCGGAAATGCGGTGGGGTCGATTTTGGTGGGTTCCCCGCCAACAGTGGAAGCTGCAATTTGCGGGGAGGACGGAACAGGTTTGCCTCTGCCGTTGGCGAGAGTCGGCGGAGGTGGGACGTTGTTGTAGCTCGGCGTACTGGTAATGACTTTGTCATTGGAATTTCTGGAAAAGACGGCAGAGCGAAGAGAAAGGAGAGCACCCAGTTGAGGCAAGACGGGACTGCTGGCAGCAGACGGGCCCTGATGGTAGACTGCTGCAGGTTTATTGGCCGGGGTCTTGGAACCTTTCACCTTCACCTCTCCAACATTGGAGCTGCCGTCAAATTTGTCAATCCCGTTGGATTCCGGTTTCTTGAAACCGCCAGAGCTAACGTTCGTCTTCGTCGTCGTCTGGACGACTTGTGTTTTCAGATTGAATTCCGGCTCGGTGTCTAGGTCGGAAACGTCGTCGTCGTCGTCTCCAAAGCGGACGTGTTGGCGTTCTCTGGGCGCGGGGGTAGTAGTCGCTACGTAGTACTGCTGTTGTTGAACGGCTTCAACTTGAGACTGAAGGACGAGACTAGTGTCTTGTAGGGATGACTCCGATTTGTGGTGGCTTTTCCTCCTTCTTCTACGGCGCTTTCGTTTAACACTTTCTTCTTCTGAAGGCTCTTTACTGACAGAGTCATCCCTTTCACCATTTAGAGGTACTGGGGCTTCCTGCGCGCCCTCAGGGGAGAGATTTTTGACAGCCTTCTTCTTACGTTTCTCCACTACAGGGGCTTCATAGAGTGGCACAGGACTAGGGGGATTTTCCAATTCTAGTGTTTTATCCTCTTTGGATTTCTTTTTCTTCTTGGGCTTTGAAGGTTGTTCATCCACCAGCTCAACGTGCAGGCCATTCTCTTCATCTTCCGTCACTCTCCTCTTTTTCTTTTTGGCTCCTTTTAGGCTGACTCTGTTACATAAAATTACAAGGGTCAATAAGTCAGATAATGGATGTCATGGCTTATGAATACCTGACTAAATCTTTGTCTTGCAAGACGCCGACCGTTTCCCGGCAAAACAACTGAGCGTCGTCGAGGTGCAACTTGTCACAAACGACAGAGTATTTCTCGTTGATGTCATCTACGACATCTTGGATCGTCTTGATTCTGGCTAAATCGATAAAAAGCCAGTATTTCTCTTCATCTGGGAATTCAATTCGTATACGTAATCCTGCCATATTTCACCCAGAGTCTCAGACCTTGCCCAGTCAGACGCGCACGTCGATTCGAAATCAGAGTCGTCTGCTACGTTTATTAGCCGCGTATTCCGCGAAACCTCTTCTAGCCGAAATGAGAGACGCATTGACTCATATAAATTGAATATCGTCTACTACTAATTCAAAACCTCAATGATCATTTCTGGGGAAGAGATAGACTACCGGACTCTGCGGTGAATTTCGCAACGACGAAAATATTGAAACAGCGAGTCATCAGGCAAGGCGAATCGATCGTGTACCGAGAAGTTTACACTTCACAGTTGTCGACGATTGGTCGAAAAAGAATCCAAGTGAAACGGCTTCGCGTAAATAGTCGTTGCGGAATCGGATATCTGGTGTTTCTCCAAAAAACGTTCTTCTTCTTCTTTTTTTTCCAGGCATGCTGTGCCTGCAAGTTTCTATGAAAAAACGCAGCATGTGACACATACAGGCGTTCACGATTTCCCTTTTATCCCTTTTGTTTCCTTTTTGGAATCACGAGGAAAGCGAGTGAAAAAAAAGGGCAGGTGCGATATTTACCCCATCATACAGAAAGTATAGAGAGAAAATAGAAAAAGAGAGAGAAAATGTAAATAAAAAAATAAGGCGCGTGGCAGATGGTTTGGGCTCCTCTATCATCGCCGCTGCTGGTTCGTGTTTTTTTTCTCTCTCTCTCTCTAAACCCGAAGAGGGGAGGATTGGGGCGGTGCGCGCACAATTGTGGAAATACAGAGGTTTTGGGTAACAAAGAGCATCAGCAGCGGCAGCAGCAAGCGCTGCATGGTCCCAAGATTGAGAGGGGGAGAGCGAGTCGTCTTCCGCGCACCCAACCAGACGCTCGACCCAGGCCATCCAGCACCTGCCCTTCAACTATGCACAACAAAAACACGTTTTCCCCGTCGTCGTATATTTATTTTTTTTTTAAAAGTAAAATGCGTATGGTACACAGGAAAAAAATCACCCCGATATTCTGATTCTAATAAATAAAAATCGGTGAAAAGGATGGAAAAATGCGGATCGATGAAGGCAACAATAGATCTACCTCAGTCAGGAGGGGGATTTATATATAAAGTATTTATTTCTATATTGGGTTGGAAAGAGGCTGAAAGTGTCGTCGAGATTGTCTGTCGCATGCAGTGTGGATATAAATTTGATCCATTTGTGTCGTCGTCGTTCGCACGGACACAAAAGGATCAACGTCAACGGATATGGGCGTCTCGGATTCTCCTCTGCTGCTGCGCGCGTCTCTTTTTTCTGACGACGATTCCATTCTTTCCAGCTGGAATAAATTCTTGGTGCTATGTGTTATGTGAAGAGGCTGTAAAGCACTTTATTCCTAGGTAGTGTTATGTTCGGTTTCGGATGAAACGAGGCGTCGTCGTCCGCGAAACAAAACCGCCGGGTCGGGCGTCTCAAAAAGATCTAGGTCGTAACAGTAACTGTAGTAGCGCGCGCGGCAGCTGCGGACGGCCGAGAGATCACTCCCGGCTTCCGTGGGAAAAAAAGGTCAACATTACGTCCGTCCCCTAAATGTTAGAGAGACTGAAGAGAGAGCAAGATATAAAAACGATAGTCGTCGGCCGTATCTTTGCTGAATATCCTATAGAAAAAGGCGACGGGGCCATCAAAGAGATGATATAACGCGCTGACCCTCGTCTAGACCTATAGAGAGGCTCTATCTAGGCCCATTTTTACCTTATAAGAGGTCGCAGCTATGATGACATAAATCTGTGGTACGAGGACCCTCTCGTCGTTTGATGACACTCGAAGATTTACACCACCAACAACATGGCAGCAGCGACCACTACGTAGCCGATCGCGGTCGGGTTTTCGGAGAGAACCGGACTTTGTATAGCTGGAGGGATGGCCAGGTGCTTCTGATTTCGAAGAGTCTAGTGTATACGAGTAGGACGTGGCAGAGAGATGATTTCTGTTGATCACGTGGGTGGCTATTAAAACATTCTTGATGTTCATCGGTTTAGATAGAAGAAGAAGGGCCGACCGGTTGAAGAGGATGTTGGGGGGGGGAGACGAGGACCCAAAACAGGATGAATCAGCTGTCCAGCGAGGAGTCTCTTTAAAGAAAAGAAAGGAAAGAAAGAAAAAGGGTCGAAAATAGAAAATAAAAGAGGCGAAGTGGGTGCAACAAAAAGTCACGTGGTCAACAGCAGGAGCCACCTAATAAAACGCGCGTCGGAAAAAAGAGAGATAGTACTGCATTCTTTGTGAACTGCTGCTGCTGCTGCTTCTGTAGCTACAAGACAGGTCAACACATTATTATTATCGTACTATAGCGATAGTGGCCGGAGAAGGTGGATGCCAGGTGTGTCGCGTGGGCTCTCTCGGCCGACTGCTGCTGCCGCCTCCGCTAACATGCCCTCGGGGGGTGTCGGAGGTTAAATGGACACCAGCACCAGCAGCACCTTGACTTGGTCAGCAGCTGCTGAATCGAAAAAGTTTGTTGTCGTCTACTTCCCTCCCTCATCTTCTTATCCGCGTATGTTCGATGCACCAATGAGGCGGAGGCGGCGGAGTAGAGCCAGCCAAATTGGCCCCGGCTGCCGACTGAGTAAAAGTCGGGTCGTCTCAACCGATGATCCGCCAGTTCTCGTCTAGGTGTTGCGCTCTTCAGGTGTTTTTGACTCTCTCTGCTTCTGTCTCTGCTCCCGTATATTCCTCATACATCCCACCACCGTGTCACAATACCGTCGTTTCGACCGCAAACAGCAGCAATGTCGTTGCTCCGGGACCTTCACGACTCTTCCATCCCGCTCTACGCCAATCTCAAAGAGTAAGAGTTTTGTCATCGCATTCGTTACGCTTCTACTATTAGCTCTTCTTTCATTTTACATTTAAAAAAAGAAAAAGAGGAAAAGATGATATCGGCGTGTCGTGTGTCGTCCTCCCCACCAAGAAAAAAAAACATTTCCTCTGCTGTCAAAATTGGAAAAGCGGAACGGAGGGGCGTAAGACGAGAATCACATGCGCGACTCGTTAGCTTACGTACCGTAGATTAGTTATTATGACTATTGAGACCGTGTCCGAGTCAAAGAAAAACGGCTTCTTCTTCTTCGTTTAGTCTTTTTCGGATTAGGGAAAAGAAAAGACGACGGTGTCGGATGACAATCCCGGTAAAGCCCGGTGCCGCGGGCTAATAGTAGAAGGAGCCGAGGCCGCGGCGAACAACACTGTCACTTTCCATTTTTCCGTCTTATTTTGTTGTAGCGATAGGAGGAAATAAGAGGGCTCAGGGGGGTTTTTCTTGTCGTCTATTTGAACAAAAGGACGACGAGCTTCTAACCATGTCATTACGTCGCCAATTGATTGGTTCCAAACGAAAAAAAAAAGAGGAAGAAGCCAAGACATTTCGGCGTCGTCGGCGTCGGCGGCGGCACGGAATGGGTGGGCGTGATCCTTTAGCTGGCAGCTATATACTACTAGTGGAAACCTTGAAAATGTTTGAACGTAACTACAAGTTAAGAAGAAGAAAATAAAAGGCAACATCGTGGCGACACGGATGTTTCTTCTTCTTCTTCTTGACGTTGTTTCGGGGTTGTGTCGGAATAGTCTATTTTTCAACCGTGTTTTGTTTCCCCGTGGAGCGGAAGTGGGGATGCGCATCCGCTCCGCCCCATTGTGTCGGTCGACTCTTTCTCTCTATGTATGTATATGCCAGAGAGAGAGAGAAATATGGCGGACAGACAACTAGACAAGAGAGCTGCTATAAAATGATGTTGGCATCGCGACGCGAAGAATAGACTAGTCGACGACTGTCGCCACTTGAACACGGGCAGTTATTCATCTTTTTCAGGTGTATATATATGTATATGGGCGGCTCCGAGGGAAGCGACACATCCGTGGAACGTCGACAATACGACGTCTCGCACGATAACAAATTCATTGCGTCGTTTTGGGTGATGACATCAAAGGGTTGACGTTTGCAATGGCTTCTTCTTACTTCTAAGGGGAGGAAAGAAAAAGTACAACACATCTATATAAGAGGTGTTTTTTCCAATGTCTTTTGAATGGATGGATTTTCCCCCGAGAAGCGACGCCTCCCCTGAGGGCATTTCTGGCCAATGGGCGTCAGCTCCGGGTGGTCGCCTTTTGCTGCTGTTGCTGCTGTTGTAATCGCCTGCTCTCTCGTCTCGGTGTTGTTCTATCGGCGGCGCAACTCCTATAGTAGTACCGTAGTAGCAGAAGAAGAAGCAGAAGGAAACACGAGGACGTCGTTTGGTTAAAGCATCAACGACGCTCGCAGTCGCCTCATTTTCCATCGTGTCGTCCCCATAGCGACGACTATACCAGCAGCGACCGACCCCTTAGTTCTCTGTGTGTTTTTTGTTGTCTTCTTTCCGGCCGGCATATCGTTCGTATTTATTCTTCTGCGGCCCTCGGCGGAAGGTTGACGTCTTTTTTCCATCCTCTTCGGTCGTCGTCGTCGTTTCGAAATGAGTGTCTTGTCGCAATTTTGTTTGGCTCGGTGGAAATCCGTCGATTCGCTAACGCCCACCGCTTTAGTTTACAATCTCTCCAGGTCCGTCCCGTTCTGTGATGTTCTTCTTCATTTGAATTGTAACTCCGATCAAATCGGTTATTCATTTGTTTTGTTTTTTCTTTTCGATTTGGCAGTGATAGCATCCTGACGTGTTCGGACGACGAGAGCAACTCGATGGAGTTCAGCAAGGTATTGTTTCTCTTTTTCCTTTTCTCTTGACAATTTAGTGAGTAGAAAAAACAAAAGCAGATGTTGGGTAATCGAGTCAAGAAAAGGCAGCTGCTTCCTCTTTGACTCGAGTTGGCCTCTTCCGGCGCGAGTTCCAGCAGTGTAGCAATCTGTACTGTACAGGGGTATAGTGTAGTGTAGCACATGTGGTAGAGCCATTAGCACTCGTCTGCGGATATATGTAGAAGAAGAGGGTGCAGCCTCGCCTGACCCCGTTGCCCTAACCCATCACAGGGGTTGATCGAGCCTCGTAAACAGGGTCTTTCTCTCTCAAGACGTAGAAAGAGAAAAAAAAACGGGCCCGACCATATGGTCTCTGTCGGTGAAGGACGGACGGAGAAGAGATAAAACACAATTTGGCAACTGGAGTAAATCCATCATGTGGGTGCCATTCCTCTAGAGGGTTAGACTCCTCTACCTACAGCACCTTTAGCGTCCCTTTGTCCGTGGTCAATAGACCCGCTCTTGATTAGATTAGAAGAGAAAAACTGATATTGGAAACCGACCGACGTTTTCATGATGGAGGCGGCCGGATGATGTTGTTAACCCTTCGTGTCCCTTTTTTCCTGTCCTGTCCTGTCGTGTTGTATTTGTCGACGACACACTCCTTATCATAGGCAGCTTCCTCTTCGATAATAGAGAGAAGTCCCTTTTTTCTAGTCCGAGTTGGACAACAATGGCGACGACTAGATAAAAAAAAAACGAAAAGAGAGAAAAAACGTCGCTTGAATAGGCATGGAGCTGCCATATGCTGGTAGATCCCTCGTCGTCGTCAACATCTGCAGCAACACTAGGGGGGGATGGATATATATAAATACAAGAGAGAGGGCCAGTTGAATAGAGAGGAGGGAGAACTGCGGGGGGTGCATCTCTCTCTCTGCGAAGAGTGAAAAGAGGGTGTGTCCTGTACGTCTCTCTAGTGGCACGGCAGATGATGGAAATAGACTAGAAAAAGGCATCCAGCAGCCGGAGACGGACCGAAAACGTGTGCAACAACAGAACAGTCGTTTGCAGCATCTCGAGCGAGTCCGTTGCTGCTGTGCTGAGGCGTCAACGTCAACGACGTCACATTCGATCATCATCTGTTTTTCAGTGTCCATTTTGTTGTTTCTGGGAGAAACGCTCTCTCCCTGTGATTCTGTTAGACGAAGCGAACGTGAAAGAATCTAACAAATAAGTAACGAGGGAAAAAATGGTGAGAAAGTGCGGTTGGCGGTCAGAATCGCCGCCACCAACGGCCCTTCCGCCCACTCCGCCCGCCCGACACTCGTCCACGGCCGCGTCCTTATTCTTCAATTCTTCTTCTTCTTCTTCCACTTCTTCTTCCTGCATTTCATCGGCCTCCTCTTCGTCCAGTTATCAACGGAAATCGTCCCGATGGACCTTCTACGACGCCACCCAACTCACTTCTGTATATACAATTCTCTCCAACCAATTTTATTGCCGTCCTTTTTTTAAGAGGGATTTCTAGTTTTTAATGGCGCCATCTATAAAGACATTTAGCGGTCGAATGAAATTCCCTTAATAATAACTTTTTTTGATGTTTGATTTTCAGGTGTATCCGGAATCGTCGTCGCAAAAGACCATCTTTAGCTCCGTCGTCTATTGTATCCACCGCAAAGAAGGATGCGATTGGTCGGGCGAACTCCGCAAGTTAAAGGTACGTCGCTTCCCTATTTTCCTCAAATCAATTTCGTTCCATTAAAAATAAGAGAGATGTGAGAAAAAGAAACAAAAGGGAATATAACCCGCATCAGCTGCTGATGATGATGAAAGAATGATGCGGGCCTGATCAACAACAGTTGATCGTGTCGCGTCCTGGTCGTGCATTCAATCATTCATCCGTATAGATAGATAGACTCTCTCTATATAATGCGACGTCGGGTCTTTTTATTGAGGGCCGAGTCCATTGAAGAGAGAGAGAGAGAGCGAGGGGGAGCTATTGTTGTCGATGGTCCATTATGTCCAATTGAGAATGACCCACCGCCCGAGTTGGTCGTTTTCCCATCAAGTTCTTATCTATCGCGATATGGACGATGAAATCGATAGTTAACAGTGGAGCTCGTTACGGTTAATCTCGGCTAACGGACGCCGAGAAGAGATTCACAGAGCCTTTTCTTGATTCTTTATTCTTTATTTTTTGGATGAAAAAAATTTCACAGGCTCATTTGCTGTCATGCTCGCTGGACGCGATCCCGTGCCGAATGCAGTGCGGCCAACAAGTCTCGCGATTGGCCCACGACGACCACGGCCGCAATTTCTGCCCCAACCGGCGCCAGACTTGCGATTACTGCCAGGTGGAATTTACCGGTCTCCAGTACGACGTAAGTTTTTTTCCTTCTTTTTCTTCTTCTTCTTTGGCCTATTAGATATAAGAACAACAACAACAATAACAACATCACGAGAGATGAGAGCCTGCAGCTATTTGCTCCACATTTCTGCGGCGGCGGCGGCGATGCAACAAACGAAATTGGGCGCAAAAACGAAACAAAAAAAAGTTGAGCGCAAGGACATGGGTACGCGACAATTGAAACCGCAATGAAATTCAAATGTTTGAATGACGCGCGGTTTTTCCTCGTATAAATCTGAATACCGTAGTTAATGAAGGCAAGCAAGAGCGAGTCATTTCATCATGATGACGCGATCAGGCGGAGAGGTGGCGGTTTTCGTAAGTTGAGCGACAGGGTCGCGCCACGGGGGTACAACTGGCAGCGCACCTCTTGTGTCTATGTAATTAGCCCGCCGCTCATGGCCTCATGGGTCCCTTACAAATATTCGGCTCCAGTCGCTAATCACCGGAAGAATGAAAGTTGTTACCCATTCTCTCTCTTTTTTTCTTTCTCGTCCAACTGGGGACTTGGTGGTGGTGGTAAGAGCATATAGGCTGATGGAGGGGAACACAAAAGTCGTGGGAACTGGACGCGCTTCTCCCTTTTTTTCTTTCTCTGAAAATATTATTAGTATTTCTCGGCTTCTTCTTCGTATTTGTTGCCACTGAGGCCCAGTCAAGGACTATCCCACGTGTGGGTGGTTGGCCCATCCAATAACCCCACCGCAACCACCGTGTCTACAGTCTACACAGATCCTAGTCCATATCAGATCAGATCCGATCGCCTTTTTTCTATTTAAATAGATTGCGCCATCGATCGGCCAACACGCAACACCTTTTGGAATCGGCTATCGGCTATAGTGCGTGATCTCGATCCGTTTCCAGTCACAGAGAAAACTTTCCCTCCTCAGACCTTCTTTTCCCAGGTTCTTCTGACTCGTCTTCTTCTCTCTGTGTGAAATCTTTTACGACGAACGTTTACGTTTGATGGGGACGGGCGGGCGGACGGAGGGATCGAAAATAATCGAGTTGAACCGGATTGACCTTTTTTCTCCAGCACACGGCCATATCCTCCTGAACTGTTGGGGTGCACCTCCTCCTCGTCGTGTTCGTTCAAGAGCGTGAGATTCTTGCGCAACTCCTCGTCGTCTTTTTTCGGTTGGGCGCATCTACTAGGTACAGGGAATAAGGGAGAAAGGGAAGAAGGGAGTCGAGTGTTGATGATGATGACTCGCGGGTAGAGAGTCACGCGTTCACACACATTGAGAACATCTTCGTGTGGCATCAACGAACCAACGGGTCAAAAGGTTTTCCAAATGGGGAGGGGCCACGACGACGACGGCCGGATGGATGGAGGAGCTCACTCTGCGTACACAACAGCAACAGTACAACCGAGGCGGTGCAGCGCAATAAGAGAAAACACACGGCCGTTGATGGGCGCTGCTGCCGTTCTGTTCTGTTCTGTGAGAGAGTTTCCTTTGCTTTGGGTTGGGTACTAGTAGTAGACCAAGCGGAAAGGCAGAGCCCAGTCACCCTGTAGTCTCAAGCGGACCGCTCACCGGAGCGGTTGTCTCTCTGATTTCGGCTCTCGTGGATTTTTTCCCCGTCGATCAAGGCCATCATTATTATGGCGCCCATTGTGACTTCGTGGTCGTCGTTGGATTACGAAAGTGGTCAACAACAACAACAGCAACAGCAACAGAGAAACAATCTGATGAAGGCGTCCACTAGCGTCTATCCGTTCCGGCAGAGACAAAACAGCATCGGCGTCAGCACCAATCCGCCGTCCAACAACAGCAGTTTGAAGAGCTACGGCAGTGTCAGTTCATTCGAATCCGATCCGTTCAACAGTTTGGCTAATCCGCCGGCTAAACCACCAAGAGTGCATCCGCTCTCTCCCAGTGGAGGCCGTCAGCATCCGCCAATCTACGGCGGCAAATTCCACCTTAACCACCACCAATATCCGCAGGGTCAACAGCAAAGCGCCAATCGTAGCAAATCGCACTCGGATCTGGTACAGTCAACGCGAAACCTTTCTAGTTTCTAGTTGTAGGCATCGTATATTGTAACGGATGTGAAGGGGTGCGGCTCGTCCCAAAGGTCATTGTGTTGTTCAGTTGTTGTTGTGTGTGGCGCTGCTATTTTGCCGGATGGGAGAACAAGTGAACGACGTTGAGAGAAAGAGAGGGGGGCTGAAAAAAAGAAAAAAGAGAAAGGGTCGCGTCGATGCCAAGATTTTATCGCGCGGATCCGGCCGGAAACGGGCGCCAGGCATAGGCTTGTGTTCCCTCTGAGACTTTTGCTGGTCGTTGTCGTCACACACAGAAAACTAACGGAAACGTCTTTTTTCTATTTTCTTTCCTATTTGGTCATTACAGAGCCACGTCGGGACTTGCACGCTGGAGCCGGTGTACTGCGACAACAAGTGCGGGCAAAAGGTGAGCCGCAAACAGCTGATGCAACACAAGGCGATCGAGTGCGGGAAGCGGCTGATGGCCTGTCGCTACTGCGCCAAGGATTTCAGTTTCGAGACGCTGGCAGCGCATCACGCCAAATGCGGCCGCTACCCGATCGCCTGCCCCAACCAGTGCGACTCGCCCAAAGTCGTCCGCGAAGAGCTGGAATCGCATTTGAAAGACAACTGCCCGGCTCTCATGGTCTCTTGTCCCTTCAAAGAGGCCGGATGTCGATTCAAGGTACGTTTCTGGGCGGAGGTGAAAGCGGACCGAGGTGAAAACTGAACCCTCGCGGCGCAGCTAATAGAGCGCATACGAGGTGCCAACCAACAAGGAGAGAGCGCAACTAACTAACAAACCATTTTGTTGACGTTCTCTAAATAAATAGGGACCGCGATTTTCGCTGGACAAACACCAGGAGGAGGGCATGAAACAGCATTTGCTGCTGATGTGCGGACTGGCCAGCCGGCAGCAACAGCAGCTCTCGGCTCTTCGCTCCACCGTCTCGCGCGTTTCCCTCAACTATTCGGGCACTTTTCTCTGGCGCATCAACGACGTGGCCACGAAAATCGCCGAAGCGCGCATCAAAGAAGGTTTCGAGCTCATCTCGGCCCCGTTCTACACCAGCCAGTACGGATACAAGTTGCAGGTTCGTCAAATCTTCCGCCTTTTTTCCTCCAGTTCAATGTCCTTTTTATTTAAACTAACAGATTTTTTTTAACCACTAGGCATCGCTGTTTTTAAACGGGAACGGATCCGGCGAAGGTGCTTACGTCTCCATTTACATCAAAATCTTGCCCGGCGAATACGACGCTCTCCTCAAGTGGCCTTTCTCTCACACCGTTTCCTTCACGCTCTACGACCAGGCTGCCAATCCCGACAAGGTGCGTCATCCCTTTCACTTCCGTCCGTCCCGTTTTCTACAACCCTTTTTTTTGGCTTTTCCCCTCTTTTTCGTTATTTATTGACGGTGACTGAGACGTATAGTATAGTAGTCTGTCATTATCAAATGACGGAATGAAAAATAATAATAAAAACATGAAATCTATTCTGTTATAGGCCTGTAACATTGTCGAGAGTTTCATTCCGGATCCGACGTGGGAGAACTTTCAACGGCCGTCGCGCGAGCCCGACGCTCTCGGTTTCGGATTCCCGCGCTTCGTCTCGCACGACATGCTCAAGAAACGTCACTTTGTCAAGGACGACGTCCTCTTTCTCAAAGTCCGCGTCGACCCCGCTAAAAACATGGCCGTCTGACTTACTACTACCGTACACTACACCAAATAAATAAAAGGAGGAAGAAGGAGCTACCGCATTTCGTCTCGCCACCCGCGTTCCTGTACATTTCTATACATATTATATCGATTGAATTTGAATTGATGGATGAAATACATTCTGATGACCTGACCCCATTCAATCTTCCCTTCTTTTTTTTAAATCTCGAAATCCCAAAAAAGAAAAAGAAGAAATGGATTGAAATTTTGGTTTTTATACACAAACACACAATGGACGAGACAATGCTGGACAAGGTAGAACACTTTAAGGGAAATCTCGTTATGATTCCAATTCGTTCCTTCGTCTGACTCCAATTCTTACTGTTTCTACAAGTTGTTGTTGTTTTTTTAGTTTAGAGACACCTAAATGTGTGCGTCAAGCGTTATTAGATAGTTTTCCCTTAATTCCCGTTTGGTCTCGACAACACAAGAAAACTAAAAGACAGAAAAAATCAACTAGAAAAAGGCAGACAAAATTGAACAAAGAAGAAAATTGATGTGCGTTGATTGTGGCGCGCGCTAGCCCAGCGAGCTGGTTAATTCGTTATTGGTTAATGGAGACGGCCGACCCATTTTTGCATTCCAAAGGGAAAAATTCTTTTCTTTTACTGATATAAATCTGCTGCTGCTGAATTCGAGTCAAGTGAACTGATGAAATTGAAAAAAAGAGAAAAAAAAACCAAAAACAAAAAGAGTTGCATTTTGTGGGGGGGCAGCGCATTCATCCGAAAAGGCGCTCGAAGCATCCGTGGCAATAGGGCTTGTCGCCTTGCTCTTTGAACGTGCCTTTCTTCAACTGTTTGAGGCAATAAGAGCAGACGAAATGCTCCGGATGAAATTTCTTGAACATGGCCGTGATGCAGCGACCTGATAAATAAACCCCCCACCAAAAAAAAAGAAAGAATAATGCAAAGTCACATGGAATGAGGTTAAAAGACTTTCCGAGTCGTCAGAGATATGCAAAGGTAAAGGTAAAAAAGACTCACCGGTAATCGGCTTGTGGCATCCGGCGCAGAGCGATCCCCTCTTGGCGTGGTAATGGATCTCGCAGTAGGGCATCCCCTCGTGAACGAAGAATGATCCGCCCTGGAATTGCATGTTGCAGTCCTGTCCCAATCGGAAAAATAAAACCAAAGAAAAAAAAAAGGAATTAAACAACTCGTCACGGTTGATTATGATATCATTATTATTATGAGGTCGTCGTCGTCGCCAAGAAAAAGGAGGACGCTCGTGGTGTTGTTTTCTCTCTAAACCTCCCAAAGTGTCGCGACGGCTTCATCAAGGTGATAAGTTATTACAGGAGGAGGGCAGGACTAAGTGATTGTTTGACAGTGGCCGATAGACGCAGCTGGCCGTTCACGAAAAATCCCGAAATAGCCGCCATTTCCTTCGCGTCAAAAAAAAGAGAAGAAGAGCGAAAAACGAGCAAAAGAGAGAGGATATTTGTATTTATTTATACGACTCTCTTTCTCGAGTGAGTCGAGCTTTATGACATTGATGCGTCATCCTAGCTGCCCAGCTGCACATCGTCCGTTTATTCTCCCGACTCCTCGGCTCCTCCCCCAAAAGAAGAAGAAGAACCGGTTGTCCTTTTCTTCTTGTACTTCGAAATAGCTACTAGAATTTGTATACGGCGCGGTGCCGTTTTTGACGGGCCGGAGCAGCGATTCATCAACTGCAAGTCGGCGGAACGAGACAACTCGACCGCGGACGAACCAGTCGAATCGCCCCGTAACCAACAGCCAAACCAAAAAAAGGCCGTTCATCTTGTGACGTACTACGACGTCTCTTATCATCCGCGTTCTTCTTCTCATTTATCATTTGGTATACAGGCACACAGCAGACATCATGTAGCCACGGTCTTGTCCAAAGACAAAATAAGGTTTCGTGTATGCCATCAAGAGACTATATAGGCAACGAGTGTCAACAGAGCCGAAAGAATCAAAAAAAAAAGGGAACATCAAGGGAGAAAGGGAGAAGAATAAAAGGCACCGGTGTTTATGTTATTTTTTGAATTGGCGTTCGAGTGTTGTTGTGAGAAAAAAAGGACTAGAGAAATTGAACATGATCGTGAAAAGTGGAGAGGCAGTGTGTCATCATTAGAATTAGAAAGAATCAAAGACCCAAGACGACGTCTTTCTTTCTCTCTGTGCTTCTTCCGTCTATTCGCTGTCCTCTTCGTCGTCGTCGTCCGATCCGACGCCCATGCACTTGCCGCAAACGGGCCGCGAGTCGACCGTGTAAAAAGAGCCGCCCTTCAGCGAAGTGCGACAATCCTTTTTTGTTTCGATTCGTTGGATGGAAGAGGAAAAAAGATGAGCCATTTTGTTGCGGAATCGGAAGAGGTTGATGGGAAAGACGGACGACGACCAGGGGAAGGAGAAGAAGAACCGACTTACCCTGCAGACGAAACATTGAGGATGCCATTGTCCGTTGAGAGCGGAAATGTATCCTTCCGTGATGGCCGTGGTGCATCCTTTGCATTTGAGGGCGAACATGGCCAGGTAGTCCTCCTTGCAGTAAGGCTTACCGTCTTTCTCTTGGAATCCGTCCTCGCCAAACTGGCAGCCGCATTGGGTGCAGAAAAAGTGGTCCGGATGCCACGTCTGGTCCAGGGCCGTCACGCATTTCTGTTGTGGAAAACGCAGAGAAAGAGAAAAATCGGGGTTGGGTGGGTAAAAATGTGTGACGCTCCACCGGATGGTCACGAAAAAAAGGAAAAATTTTGGCGAATAAAAAAAAAAGGAGTCCGGTCACGAAAACTCATAACATGACCCCAAAGGAGCACAGCTGTCCGTCCGGTCCGTAGACGCTCTGTTCCGCTTCTCTCTTTCTCTCTCTGAGTGCGTGCGAGGCGGCAACAACACTTGCGTGCGCCTTCTATTTTTATACTAGCATCATCATCTCCACTTGAAAGTGTTTTCAGAAGCAACGCAGATTCAAAGAGAGAAGAAAGAAGCGCTAAGACTGTGGAATGGTCGTGGAACAAGAATAACAATAGAGAGAGAAAGAGAGAGGAGACAGTAGGCTGGGCGGTCGTACATCTAAAATGGGTCCGTTACAATAAGCGCAACGCGGCGAAAAGAGGTGGTGGTAATCCGGCTCGCAGTAAGGCTGTCCGTCGCGTTCGAAAAAGTTCTGCGTCCCCAGCTCCTGGCGACAATGCGAGCAGACAAAGTGCTCCGGGTGCCACGTCCGTCCCAAAGCCGTCACCACCTGTATAGTAACCACAATTGAATCCATCCTTCAATCGAAGACAAATTCCCAGGAGAACTGGATTCGATACGAACCTGGCCGACGATGGGCTTGTCGCAGGCCGTGCAGCATCCCTTTGTAGTGGCGGAAATCCCTTGTTTGTTCATGTCGGCCTATAGTCAATTCAAAGAGAAAGAATCAGAGAGAGTTAGAAAGAGTTGGAAGAGAAGGACGAGCTCGAGTTGTTGGTCACCTGCAAGTTCCCGAGCATCGAATCCAACTGATCCTTGGTGTTGGCCCGCTGGACTTTGTTGGGTTTGGCGTAGGTGGCGTCGCCGATCTTTGAGTACGACGCAGTCGCCATTGGTTCAGAAGAGCCGCCCGCTCCGCCCTTCTGCGCCCCGCCAAAATGCCAACCGAGGCAAAAAGGGAAAAAAAACGACAAAAACGTTTTTCACCGTTTGTTTTCGTTTCCGATCGACGGGCAAGCCAGCCGGGCAAAAAAAATGACAAGATAAAAAAGAAAAAAGAATTTGTTTGGGTTGCCGATTTATTATGGCCGCCGCTGCTGCCGCCGTTGCCGCCGACGAGTCTCGTCGATAAACAAAACATTTGAAACGTTCCCAATCATCGCCTCGAATCCCACGACGGTTCCTCGGACGACGGTGATTCACTTAGCCGTCGTCGCCGTCCGATGAGATGGCCACGAATGGCAACGAGACGGATTGGGTCGCGTACGTGTTGTTGTCGGCGAGTACGGAGAGCACGTCCGCATGGGGCCAGCGATAAATCCAGTCGACACTCGTCCTACTGCCACTAGCGGCCCGCTCCTTGACTTCTAGTCGCAGACGACGACCTTCTCCTCCAACCGACTGGCCATTAAAAAACAAAAAAACTGCCCACTCTCTCTCTCCGTCTTCTGTCCGAGCTATTTTTGTAATTGCCAGCAGCCACGCGCAAACAGCATCCGCCCGTTCCGTTTATCAGCAACCAACTTGCTTCCAGTCTACTGCTCGGGTCCATTGGGACTCTTTTTCCCTGCTGCCCCCCGATCCTACGCACTAAATACGTCAAGACGGAAAACAGTCGCGAAAACGCTTCGCAACAACAACAACAACCGTCTTCCCTCCCTTTTTTTCGAATCAAAACAACAACAAACAAATCAGAACGGAGTACGAGTTGATTCCGTCGACCGCTAGATAGCGTCAGCAACAACAACAACAAACGGCAGTCTGAAAGGGATCCTACCTTAAAAGTGGAGAGAGAGGCCATAAGGACGTCGAGTTCTTCGGTGGCCGAAGAAGCTGCTCCTGTGCTGCTGCTGCCTTTGTGCGATCCATCACTATGTCGAGAATTTCTCATTAGAACACGTTCTCATGGGCCAAAAAAAAGACAATGGAACCAATCAAATGAATAGAAAGAAGCCGGCCGTACCTTTTGATATAGTTTGCAGAACTGAAACAAGCCGCGCGGGACAACAACAACAACAATGAAAAACGGACAAAAAGAGAAGGAAAAAAGCCAATGTACAAATTACTACCATACGAGGAAATACGGGACAAAAGGAGAGCTAAGCTGGCCAACAGAGCTAGCTAGACGGGCAAAGTATATACTTGTGAACGGCGTTGGAGAGTTCGTTGAGCAACGAGTCGACAGATGGGCGGCCGTCATTGCTGTTGCCACCGCTGCTGTTGGGTCCGCCGCCGACCGAGCCGCCCGAGTAGCGCGATCGGTTCAAATCGTCCAGCAACGTGTCCAGCTCGCGCATATTCCTCTGCGGCGGAGTGTGGCTGGCCAAGACTTGGGCGTGGTTCGCGTACGTCACCTGTCGAAAACAAAAGACGACGTCAAATTGTCATTGAATTTGAATTAATACTGTAGGCATCGGACGAGATGGACAGGAAAAAGTGGGTCAAGGCCGCCAACAACAGGAGCTGGGCCAAAGCAAGAAGAGAGCGAGGTCAATTATGGAAACGGGGCATTCCATTCAGCTCATTAGCGTCCTGTCGGTCGAATATCGTCGGGTCGGAACGAGACCAAAACAAAAACAACAAATTGTTGCTGGTTTTTTGGATAGGGACGGCTGGCCATTTCGTCGAGTCCATGTAAGGCGAGGACGGATCCCGATTCTGCCCAGCTTGTTGGTTGATTTAGGCCGTCTGTCTCATACCCGCTACGTATACAGTCTGCGTTGTGTGTAGAGAAAACCAAGATTGGATTGAACCCCATAGATAGGCCGGACTCGACAGGGCAGCCACTCGACGCTATTTACGACGGCCGATTCTTATCTCTGATGAGAGCCGGATCGGAATGGGAAATGACGGGAATAACGCGGCCAGATGGTGGTGGCCCAAGAATGTTGGCTGATCGGCAAGCGATGACGGAAGGCGTCGCCAGTGACACGTCCGTCCGGCCCATAAAAGGATGGCCACAAGGCTCCTCTCAATCGATTTGTTTCTTCTTCTTCCCACATTCGTTGCTAACTGGTCTTTTTTCGCAAGAGGCATTGGGACAAAAGAGCTCTGAAACGTTGTCGCGATGACCAAAATGTCGTTTCCCTTGGATGGTCTAAAGGGGCGATGTCGTTACTGCCGTAGAAAGAAACGAGTCTTCGTTCGGTCGCTCGCATAAAAAGAGAGAGAGGAGGAAAGAAGAAGAAGAAGAAAAAAACCGGTGGATCGTGTGAGTCATCTCCGTGAATAGGACGTTCCAGAGTTGCCGAGAGAGAGACCGACGAGATTTCTCTCCAACATTTTTACGACTGAATTGGAAAACATCAAAAAGCTTCGAGCACATTTGAAGAGGAATAATAAAAGCCGGCCTTATCTCAAAAGACGACGTCTCTTGACGTTGAACGTTACTTTCAATATCTTTGTCGTTTGGGAGAAAAAACTTTTTTAACGTTACGATGATGAAGACTGTGGCTTCCGCCCTCTATGCGTTCCGTTTATTCTTAGCCTTTGACGGCCTTCAACCTCTGGCAACCTCTTTAGTTTTTTTTTCGAGCGTCGATGGGAGCGACAACAAATCCTTCATTTTCTCTCTCGAGTTTCCACCAAAAAACGTTGGCCATTTAAATTTGTAGAGAGATCGCCGGGAGCAGAGCACAGTGGGCCGTGGAGTGATCATGATGGATGGACGAATCGACTCAATCCCCCTTCCTTCTTCACCATTTCTATAATCATCGAGATGCCAGAGATTCAGGCTGGTGCTGCATCAATGGACGGGACGCGGGTGTGGGAGCGTAGAGAGAGAAGAGTTTTTCGTGACCATGTTTGGTTGCGTTGCGTTTTTCTCATCATCGCGCGCAATAGTCAAATGGGGCTACCAGTGGAGAGAAAGAAGGAAAACGGCTTCATCTTCTTACCTGTTCGTCGGCCACTTGGCCGTGTTGGTATTGGTAGCTCTGCGACGTCACGTGCTGCTGACCTTCCTCGTCGGCCCAGCTGTTGTCGCCGTCGTTGAGATTGGCGCTGTTCGTCTGCAGCGTCGTCTGCAAGTCGGCCAGCAAAGCATCTGCCACACACAAATAGGAAAAAAGAGATGAATTAGAAGATGATCCAGTCCATCGGTTTGGATGAAAACAACTACGTCGGGGACCCATTACAAGCCCAATGACAACGTCATGATGATGGATGGACAAAAATAAAGGTGGAAACAAACAAAAAGGGGAGCGGCCCGTTTCAACATGACACGCCAGGGGTAAATCGATCCCTCTGGTGAAACAAAACGAGAGGAGGACCCGCCCCAATTTGTGGTGAAACTATTCGACTGGCACTGGCGTCATATTCCGAATAGACGACAGCAGATTCCTCGTTCGTTCCGCTCTAGTCTTTCGACGGATTTTTTCTGGACGGGAAAATGTGTTCAAGCTTTGATTTACAGAGGGATCGTTCCCAGTCGGACGAGTAGCATCCTGGGTTAGTCGCCTCTTTGGCCGGCTCCTGCTGCTGATGTTGTTGGCTCGTTCCGGGACGACTGTCGCTGGCTCGACGGGCCATCAGAGTCATCGTCAATCACGTCCGTCCGTCTCGATGGATTGGAGGAATCCGTTGGGGATTTGATCGAGACGTTATTTCCCTTCGTTGTTGATGGAAAAGGCCGGGCAGTGCGGAAATCGATCTCGGGGCACCACCACCACAGATAGAACAAGTTCACAAAAGAGACGCGTCGCTTGGCAAGTTGGTACGGATTTGCACTGAGAGGCAGAGCAAGTCGAACGTCGAGTCTTATAGTCTAAACCAAGTGGCGAGCCAAAAAGAGCCAAACCCTTGGCTTGGAGCTGGTGGTGGTGGTGCGACGACGACGAGAACGTAAGCGCCCAGCGCCACGGAAATAGCCGTGCCCACATGCAACAAACAACAACAACATCTACAAAAAAGAAAAAGAGAAGAGAATATCGCCGGCTAGAACACGGCAGGGAACAACAACAAGAAGAAAAAAATGAAGGAAAAAAAAAAGAAAATCCTGTCGACTCGGTGCGCGCTCCACCCAAAAATGGGCGTTCATCCAAACTCTTTTTTCTTTTTTTCTTTTCTTGTAAAACACACACGGACAGAACAACAAAAAAGAAAGAAAGATTGTGTTGTTTCATAAACAGGCAGCTACGACAGCGTCGATCAGGATGTGTGCACAATGCCGTTGACTCATTTCCCCTCCGTTTTCCCAGAAAAGTTTTGCGACCAACGGGAAGAAAAGGATCAGCCGAGACGTCCGGCATTCCACAGGGCACTAAGAGGGGGCCTAGAAATATGTTGTTGTCACCTGTTGGTTTGGTGGCGTGCAACTGGATCAGCGTTTCCATGCCAATCTGACTGGGCGAACGACAATCCGACAACGGACGGCCACCGCCGACGCCAATGCACCAGCCGTTCAACACTTTCAACATCCGTCCGGACGGTAGCAGAGAACAATCGAGAATCGTCGTCGACTTTCTAAACGGGAAAAAAACACCTTTGAGCTCCGTCAACGGTCGCGTCCTTCATCTCGGTTGCGTCGTCTGCTCTTTCGTCTCTCTCTAGAAGCTGCAGCAGCACACGCACAACCCCTATGCTGTTACTACAGCCCACCCACTTTCCCCGCGCGTGAGTTTCTCGACTGGTGCCTCCAGTCCCGCAACAGCAACAGCAGTCGAACGGCGAACCTTACCTTAAAAGGCTCGGCCCGATCCGACACCCAATACGGTCAACCAACTCACTGACGTCACCAGACAAACTACATGCCGCATTTCTTATTCCCTTTCTTTTCTTTTCTTCTATTCCTCGGTTCGACTCGCGCTCTCCGTCTCTACTACGACTAGTAGATGCCCCCCAAGTTCGATGGGCCGCGCCCTTTTTACACGCAGATATACAACAACGTTTTCATCCATTTCATTGATTTCTACTAGCCAATAGATTCCGGCCGACGGAACCCCCCTACGTCTCTGTGACGTCATTCAAATCACGTGTCGGTTCGTTTTCCATCTCATTCTGCCTTTCCTCCTCCGAGATGCGGATCGCACTAGAAGGAAATCCTACTACGACTCCACCCTGCAAGACCACCGACGCCCGACAGCAATGCGTCAGGCAAGCACGTGCTGTTGCCGCCGAAAAGATTGGCAAATGAGCCAAAAAGGAGACGGAGCCAGCAGCAACTTACATCCAGGAGCTGGAGTGTCCTTCTTGGTCAAACGGAACGGCTGGTAAGTCAGACCGTAAGGCTCGTTGGACGTGTCGCCCTCGCCGTACACAGTGCGATCCATTTGCACGCGGATGACAGCGTCCTTACGGAGGAGGATGCGTGTGGGCAAGATCCAGCAGCTAAAGCGAAAACCGTCAATCCCAATTCACCAGTCACTACTAGCACAGACACAGACACTCTCTCTCTGCCCTTTACAGTGGCAAGTCAAGGGAAGGAGAGAATCAAGAGTGAGCGTTCAGGCCCATCTGTCAGCCTGGCTGTTTCGGCTCTCACTGCCATCCCACCAACAAGTTTCATCTCTCTCAGAGCTCTTTCTCTCAGTCTTTCTCTGCTTCTTTTTCCCTCCCACTCTCTTAACTCCCAACTCCTCTCTCCCAGCTGCAACTCTCTCTCTTTCAGTCACCCACTCCTGATCCCCCCTCAGGCTCCTCGGGACAAACAATAACAAAACCAGTGCCTGCGTAGGAGAATTTGTTTAAAGACCTCCACTTCTTTTTAGAAGAGAACAGAAACAAAACAAAAAAAAAAGTCAATCTATCGTCTGCCTTACCCAAGTCATCCATGGCCGGGGCTTCCATTGGATCCACAGCCCTTCCTTGATTGTTTTTCTTTGCCTTTTTTCGTTCACGAGCGTTGAAGTTCTTCAAGATATAAACAGATAAAAAGGAGAGAGGGGGAGAGAAGTAAAAAGAAAGAAAAAAAGAGTTTGACTTCTATTTTTAAACACCGGTTCACATCCGACTCTTCACGACCAATATACACAGAAACGTCCAGGCCTTTGAAGCCAACGCACGCGTCTTCCGTCCTCTTTCACAACCGACGAGATAATGGGTCTTATTTAGCCACACGTAAAATAAGCTTTTTACTCTGCACAGGCATACGCCCGATAAAAATTGTTTACTAGCTCAACTGGTCCACTGACGTTTCACGAACGATTACAGACGACATGTGCTTTGTGGTCACGCGAGCTTTTGACATTTTTCTTCTTAACAATTAGTTTTCGAGTTCAATAGTTTTGATGATAATTCTGAAAATTTTTTGAAAATTAAAATGAATTCAGAAAATATGTTTGTGTAATTAAAAATTAAAATTGAGAAAAAAATATACAACGAAATAGAAATCAACAGATGGCAGCCCACACAGTTTTTTGACGCTCCGCTAGATGGCTACGAGTATGTTGACAACCGTTTTAACCGCTTCTGCTGTTTAGTTAAAAAGAAAAAAAACTGTTTGTTTGTTTGTTTTTTTCTTCTTCAAATGGATTCGGACTGGAAAGTAGATTGTTCAGATGATGAAAATTACGGGCTCAGTTTTTCCACTACGGTAAGTTTTTTGTCCATATTTTGGTTAAAGCACGTGTCAGTAACGCCTTTGCTTTCTGATGTGCATAGTGTCAGCAGTGGATCCCCAATCCGGCTACTGTCGTTCAACTCCTGGAAAGTTATACAACCGAAAAGGACTGCAGTCTTTTAAACCTTGACTGGGTGTGCCCTGGTAGGAAGGAAATTACATCTGGGGAAGTGGAAGGAGATGCAGAAAATGAAGAGCAAAAGTATAAGCCTAAACGCCATTCATAAAATGCATTACCGTTTCCTGTTATTGTGCATATTTATTAATAAACTTGATTCAGCAGAACTGAAGAAAAGTCTGACTTTGACTTTTGGGATGAACCTAATGCCTCAACAAAGGCTGGGCCAGCCAGAAGGGTTGGTCCGGGCATGGGGGTAAATAAGCAACCCAGAGGCAGCGCCAAAAGAAAACCACCAGCTTAGATGGTATCCTTTCCTCAATGAGAAGACACAGAAAATTGGATCAAATGGACAAACCTTCACCCGGCCCGAAACCTGGTTAAATATGAGTGTTGTTTGAAGTTTTAGTTTTTTAACCAAAACATGTGTCATAATTTTATTTGTTTTAAGTGAATTTGAATGTTTTTTTTGCCAACCATGAACTGTTTTTTTTAGAGTGACATGTTTAATTTTCAATACATTTAAATTACTTTTTTACATTTTATATTGTCAAATCTCACCGAATCGAACTGGACCGAGGTTGCCGGTTGTAGCCTCCTGTACAGTATTATTACACATTCGGTCCATTCATTTCAGTTTCAGACTTTGGCGGCGACAATCAATGCCGATAATATGAAAGGTGTTACGAAGCGGTTGCGTCATCTGGCTAGACCAGTACCCAGTTATCCAAACTTTCAAAATGAATGTCACGTCATAAAAACCGCCGCAGATTATTGTCTAATGAGAACTAACGAGTGCTTGACAAACAACAAAAGACAAATTTTCCAAGCAGCACTTGCAAATATCAAATGTAATAAGATGTATTGGAATCCGGTTGGGCGTCGTGTATCGACAAGGAATGCCGCACTTTTCCTAATGCCCAACAACAAGAAAAAAAAACACCTTCCTTTGATATACTAGAGTACGTAGAACTCGTCCGTCACCGACTCCTTGCTGCTTTAAGCCAGGAATCGATAAACTGCTGACGTCGTATGGCTCGTGTATTACTGGCATGGAGCAGTTGATTAGACGCGTCCTCTTGATTCACCGCAGTCATTCGATTTTTGAGGCCATACACCTAAAGTTGTCAAAAATGCAAAGAAAATCTCCAAATATGTTAGCGCGCTGTTTTCTCTTCTTGATGAATATTGACGGACGTTTTCATCATTCTTCTAGATATTGCGACACAAGGACTAAACGCCAAAGCATTTGTAACCAGTACGCATGCAACGTTGATTTGATACCGGTTGAATCTACTCAGGTTAAATGTCTTTAGGAATAACTGATTCCAAGGTGTCAGCATCTAGCCAACGATACGTGTATATGAGGAAGATACACTTGAATAACACACTACTCCTTTTACATAACACATCGAGTAGTTCTAGAGGAGGACGTGCATCTCATGAACGGAACTTGGTGGAACCCGTTCCTACTGCTGAAGCGCCTTGACACGGATCGTACGTGCGCTCTGACGAGATGTGCCATGTTCTCTAATTGATCGCGACGCTTCGTACGATGTTTTTTGATGAGGACGGAATCAATATGCCAAAGATGCGTGCTGCAGCTGCGGACGGGAAGTAGACTGGGAGATAAATAGCAACAAGAGCTAAACGAGTTGACCATTTGAGAATTGTGGACGAAGCTGAAGCGTCCCGTGGATATTATTTCAGACTGCACCATCAATCACACAGTCTTTCAAAGTTTCGACTTATTGGTCTGTCGGTTATGTCATGAAGACGATCATAGGAAAGAGTTCTCTACACCGAGTTCAGCGTTAACAACTAAATTTGTCCCCAGCGCACGACGTCGATGTGCCTCACTCTATTGGGTTCTCGTCAGCAGTAGTTTCGGACTGTCTAAGCCAATTATACCCGTATCCCCACCCATCGGCGGTAGCCCTACACGTCTCTACATTGGAGCGATTATTCCCTGTGCACTTGTACGACGCACCTTTACCCAGTCACTGGCAAACGAGACAGCACGCATAAGTGAATTTTCTCTTAAATCCGTCAGTGTAGCTTCAGCAGCTGGAGTCTATTAACCATTCGGACTCGTTGCACCACGCGCTATTTTCTTTCTAATATTGGCAAATAGCAGCACTTGGAGAAAGACATAACAAAACCACTCGAATTTCTATTTTAAGGTAATTGTCGTAGAAACCTATCATTACGTCTAAATACCGATATTAATTCTATTAGTTTGCAGAGAACTAGCGTCTTTGTTTTAGGTTAAAATGGTCGAACGCCAACAGAGCAGCGGTAATTTGCTGCCAAAACGATCAAAACCATTCGATCACGGAATTACAGCCACCCTATTAATCGTGTTTGGCACATTCGGCGTGGCAGTAGGAGGCACAATGACTGGGCTTGCTTACGGCTTTGAAAAACGCGAAAATTTCACCTCAGTGGTCAGTCCATCAAGGAACCATCCAAGTATTGCATGTTGTAAATATATCTTTTACTATTTAGGCCGAAGGTTACAACTTACGATGCGATATAGCCGGCCCAGTCCTCTTAGCAACCGGTGGAGTTGCAGTTTTGGTAGCTGTGGTTATCATCGCATGTTTCGGAGTTTGTGGTCGACCTGACCGATCAAGCCGTGAAGTCGCTCAGCAGGCCGTCACAGGCAACTCTCATGGCGATGTTGAAGTTGCTATCGATGGAAATAGCACACAAGTTGACGGACGAAGGGCTTATTGAAAATGAGGTTTCCCTGCCTCGTGAAATCGTGTTCATTAATGCAAAAATTCCTGCCTGCGTTCATAAGCCCATTCATAAGTTAATTTGCGTCCCGGCAACGGAAGCACGTCCCCCTCCCTCAATTTGGCCGTATGGGATTTGTTCGCGTCATTTCTTAAGTTTAGAACAATTGTAATTTCTAATTTACGAAATTCAAATACATGTAACACAATTGTTGTTAAAAACTTGAACTGAATTTTAAGATTAGTGTATTGACGAAGATTCAACAATGGCGACAATCAGCCATAGGCTAACGTAAGTTTGCAAAATTCTCAGGAAACAGGAATAACATGTAGGAATGGGCCTATAGCTGCAATTGGGCCGGAGCTGTTGGCAACCAATACTCAAAACAGCTCCGAAAACAAGGTAAAAGGCCATGCGTGACACTAGAATCCTTAACTCGTACAAATCGTAATTTTATAAAAAAAAAGGGGTGTCCTGTCGGAAGAGATGAATTACTGATTGTAAGTACATGATGCACCGCATCGGACAAAAGGTGACAAAAGGAAGACAGGTGCCAAAATATTCGTTATATTGACTCGAAAACAAACCACAAGGTCTCGTCGTCGGAAGGATTGATTCAAACCAAGCCAAACCCTTCACTGCCTTCATTGATGGCTATGAGCAAGGCTTTTTCAAAATGTTCATAAGTTTCGTAATCGGGCAGACAAAGTTGATTGAAACTAAATAGAAATGGACCAAGATATCAGTACATCAACAATACAAATCGAAATATGTAAAACGGAATTACCAGGTATGTGCTGTGGGAAGAGTGCCGTAACAGGGTGAAGCCGTGATCTGCAGTTTGGGAGAAAGTTCCGCTAGTCCGCCAGGGGGTAACTGCGATGATCCGGTGGTAAATTGAAGTAAACGAGACATTTCTTCAGATCCAAAATTCGTAACGGCCGTCCAAAACCATGACAACACTTTTTGAAATTCTGGCGAAGAACCGACGACGACGTGGTGCGCTTTCATCTCCGCAACGCTATAGTCGCTCGTGCCACACATAAGAAGCTAACGCCAGAAGAATCCAGTTTAAAGGGGAACAATCGAATCATAATTAACACTCGCAAGTACCTCAAGTTCATTTTCGTCAAAAATACTGAGAAGATTATCAGGGACCAGTTCGCTGAGGCCGCGAATAAATGCCTCCACCTGATCTTTGACCAAACTTACTAGCCGATGTTGAGCTAAGGCATCCAGGTATCGATATTTATTTTCGTTATCTACAGGTAGGCGCGCGCCTCCTGGAACAAGCTCTACCACCTACGAAACGGTAATAAAATTGTTTTCATGAAAGAGAGCGGAAATAAATATTAAAAAGACATACCCGTAAGAGTTTGCCCTGTTCATCATATTCGTCCTCCACAAACATCAATTCCATATCCGTAACATCGTGTTCTTCAATGTATTTAATTTTGGACAAAAAAAGTGGAGGGTCGTCCTGCTCAAAATATTTGTAATTGACGCGAAGACCAATCAGTTGGGCGAGAAACGAGCGAGTGAACCGTGCTTTAATGAGCTGACGATAAGTAGCTCCCTGCATTTACAAACACCTTATAATGAATCCGGTTAATTAAGGAAGGTGTCTATCCTTTCTTACCAGAGAAGATTCATAGAGGCATTTGCCGACCAATTTTCCAGCAAACTCGTAATGTTTCAGCTTACACGATGCAGGCATCTTGGAATTGGGATGAACCAAGGCCTGGACGTCGTCGGAGAAACTTGTGAACATTCCACTGTGTCTACGGTCAAAGATGGCAACGCAGAGTAGCTCGATCCATTCCCGACGCAGACCTCCCCAATCCAATCCTTAAAATAAATGGTACATTTTTACAATAAATTGAATTGTTCAACAAAAAAAGAGACTTGAATTAACCTTGTTCACCAACAAAAGTAATTTCGTAGTTTTTGCACCAATCGCTCGTACTGAACGATTTGGTCAGTCTCATGGACTGCAACAAATTAAAAGTTATTATTAATTTTAAATATTCAATCTGGCTATTTTATGTAAATTCTAAACTACCAAATTAAAATTAGTAAATTACCGATTGCAAGATCTTATCTCTCTCGATGCGCAGCAACAGTTTCTCGTGTGGTTTCTTCTGGTGAAATTTCCTGATTTCGTGGTAAAAGAAACCTTGCTTGTCGGTAAATGTTTCCGAGCCACCTACGAGAAGGACATTTTCAATTAAATGCGCGCTAAATTTCAATTGTCACAAACTTCCGAATCACCAATGTTTTTCAGAAGATAATGGGCGAAGGATGCGGCCAATAGATGCGCTTCTTTGCTGGATAATTCTACTTTAAACTGGGCGCCATCTTCAATGGCCAACACTGGATATTCTTGTTTATTGGTACTCTTATTAAATGTAACCTATTTTGAATTATTAAAAGGTTCGTTATTTAAACGCTACTATGAATAATCGAGGAAGTTACTTTCGTTGCTGGACACAGACGGAAGGTAGCGAGTCGTTTTGGAATGATTCCGAGAATGTACTCTTTCAATGCGATTTGTTTCGGTGATATGGCGCAGAAAACTTTCTTGTTCTTGTTCCATTTTTCTCCGTTAATGGACAATAGTTTAGTCTCATAGGTAGCTGTTCTTGTCCCGAGCGCCTTTTCTACTTGAATCGCTTCGGGTCTTGACAGGGCAATCATGTTAAATTCTCCTTTGTTTATCACAGTATCTTCTAGTTTAAGGCGGACTCCGTATATACCCTCTTCGTTGAAGGTTACGTTGATAAGAAGACGATGCATCAGCTCAACCCAAAGCCACTGAACTAAAGGTCGCACAATATCTGTTGATCCTATCGAATATGCCTCCAAAGAGAAAGAGTCCAAAACTCTTTGTTGTTCTGGGGCGTCGTGGCTCCAAGAGCAGTAGTTGCCGTACTCGTCCCGAGGTTCAAGTAACAGTTGATGAGGGATACCGGCCGTGCACACTACCATCGACATCGGGCGAACCAGTGCTGTTTTTGAAGGATCAGGTGAGCCTGGTATTACAAGTTTTATGAATGGACTACCACCAATTGGAATGGGTCCCAAATTGATATCAATGTGGTATTGTCCGGCTTTGCGAACTGTAAACGTGGCTTTCACTAAATTGATATCAGTTGGTGCTGTACCACCAATTTGAACCGCCGCCGCGATTTTGTTGGCTCCCTGTCGGATATTAATGCGGATCGAGTCGGCGTCGCTCACCGGATACGGCCGTCTACTCCAGCGTTGAAAAAACTAAATTTAAGAAAATGAGCTACGAACCTTTAAGCTTTAATTAGCAGTTGACAAACAAAAGCGTACTTGGACCGTAAAGGAAACAGTGCTTCCGACCATGAGCGGCTCATCCCAGTGAAAAGAGACTTGAGCATTTTTGGCTAGTGCTCGGTTTCCGCTAAACCAGTGCAGAAAAGTTTGTTTTATCTCCGCATTGACGAACCAGTCGATGGTTCCAGTCGAAGCCAGAGCACCCGTAGAAATCGAGCAGACACTGGAAGGAATCCATCCACAGCCGATTGCCAGACGGCTGAGCCCCCATACAATCAAAAATATGGCGACACATTCTTTCACTTTTTTTTTCAAAAGCAAGATTGTAAGGTTACTAGTTCATTCATCATATTTCTGAAATATCGAGTGTATATACCCCAAATTAGTGCGGCCCAAGATGAGGTTTCTTGATTAGGCGAACCCAATAAAATTCTTTCCTTTAATTTAGGTAAGCCTAGTGGATCCACCGGAAGAGTGTGTCGCGCCGTTAGCCATCGTTCAACGTCATTCGAATCCAATGTGTTCTTAATTTGCAGGTTGTTCAACAAGTAAATATCTCCTAAGCTTTGAACATCAAGCTCAGCCAGTCTAGTACCATAACAATACCATGTGTTAACACCTCAAATCCCCAGAACTCGTATACACAACTTTATACTTGTCAGCTAGATCCAAAATTCTTGAGTCTCGAAGCCACAGGCAGAGTGCATTTGTCTCCTCAGGATTGGTTCCTTTTAAGAACACATGTATTTTAATGAGATGCATGGTTAAGACAGAAACTGAATTAAGTTATACCTTTTCTGTCTAAACATTTCTGAAAGAAGATATCTTGAGTGTTTTTCAGGTTCTTGCCAGATCCAAAATATACTATGATGGCACCTATTGAAGTTACACATATCCACCAAGCAACGCAACGACTAGCGAGTGCCATATCTCTTATTTTTTGGTTTGAGAATTTAAGAAGATCAATTCTATGATAAATCTAAGTTGAGTAACACATTTCTGAGTAACAAATTCATTTTACTGAAAAATTGTTAAACAATAGCGACAAGATGCACTTTTACGATTTGCATTTGAACTAGACTCTTTCTTGAACGAAGGTGTGATCTTCAAACAGGTAACTTCTTCCAAGGGAATGTTTAATTCCCTCTTGGTTTACCAAGGGGTCTCAGACACCCTTTAAATCCCTTCCTTTTCTGAGTTGCTACCGTTTCCCCCTTCTACCTCCTAAACGGCATTTAGATTTTGATGCTGCCAATCCAGTAATTAGCGTCTCGTGGCTCTACTAATTGTCATGTAAAATTTTAT
>JAKUCG020000245.1:0-20082 GCA_022539655.2 Ceriodaphnia dubia | reverse complement strand
TGCACGGCAAAAAATAATTCCCATGTTATAAGGTACCCCCTGTACAAAATATTATTTTTAGCGTATATACTGTGTATTTTGATCAGTTTTTGATCTCTTGTGCAGAAAAAAATAATTCCCATGTTATAAGGTACCCCCTGTACAAAATATTATTTTTAGCGTATATACTGTGTATTTTGATCAGTTTTTGATCTCTTGTGCAGAAAAAAATAATTCCCATGTTATAAGGTACCCCCTGTACAAAATATTATTTTTAGCGTATATACTGTGTATTTTGATCAGTTTTTGATCTCTTGTGTCGAAAAAAATAATTCCCATGTTATAAGGTACCCCCTGTACAAAATATTATTTTTAGCGTATATACTGTGTATTTTGATCAGTTTTTGATCTCTTGTGCAGAAAAAAATAATTCCCATGTTATAAGGTACCCCCTGTACAAAATATTATTTTTAGCGTATATACTGTGTATTTTCATCAAAATTTGATCTCTTGCAAAAAAAATAATTCCCATGTTATAAGGTACCCCCTGTACAAAATATTATTTTTAGCGTATATACTGTGTATTTTGATCAGTTTTTGATCTCTTGTGCAGAAAAAAATAATTCCCATGTTATAAGGTACCCCCTGTACAAAATATTATTTTTAGCGTATATACTGTGTATTTTGATCAGTTTTTGATCTCTTGTGCAGAAAAAAATAATTCCCATGTTATAAGGTACCCCCTGTACAAAATATTATTTTTAGCGTGTATACAGTGTATTTTCATCAAAATATTACCTCTTGCACGGCAAAAAATAATTCCCATGTTATAAGGTACCCCCTGTACAAAATATTATTTTTAGCGTATATACTGTGTATTTTGATCAGTTTTTGATCTCTTGTGCAGAAAAAAATAATTCCCATGTTATAAGGTACCCCCTGTACAAAATATTATTTTTAGCGTATATACTGTGTATTTTCATCAGATATTGATCTCTTGTGCAGAAAAAAATAATTCCCATGTTATAAGGTACCCCCTGTACAAAATATTATTTTTAGCGTATATACTGTGTATTTTGATCAGTTTTTGATCTCTTGTGCAGAAAAAAATAATTCCCATGTTATAAGGTACCCCCTGTACAAAATATTATTTTTAGCGTATATACTGTGTATTTTGATCAGTTTTTGATCTCTTGTGCAGAAAAAAATAATTCCCATGTTATAAGGTACCCCCTGTACAAAATATTATTTTTAGCGTATATACTGTGTATTTTGATCAGTTTTTGATCTCTTGTGTGGAAAAAAATAATTCCCATGTTATAAGGTACCCCCTGTACAAAATATTATTTTTAGCGTGTTTACTGTGTATTTTGATCAGTTTTTGATCTCTTGTGCAGAAAAAAATAATTCCCATGTTATAAGGTACCCCCTGTACAAAATATTATTTTTAGCGTATATACTGTGTATTTTGATCAGTTTTTGATCTCTTGTGCAGAAAAAAATAATTCCCATGTTATAAGGTACCCCCTGTACAAAATATTATTTTTAGCGTATATACTGTGTATTTTGATCAGTTTTTGATCTCTTGTGCAGAAAAAAATAATTCCCATGTTATAAGGTACCCCCTGTACAAAATATTATTTTTAGCGTATATACTGTGTATTTTGATCAGTTTTTGATCTCTTGTGCAGAAAAAAATAATTCCCATGTTATAAGGTACCCCCTGTACAAAATATTATTTTTAGCGTATATACTGTGTATTTTGATCAGTTTTTGATCTCTTGTGCAGAAAAAAAATAATTCCCATGTTATAAGGTACCCCCTGTACAAAATATTATTTTTAGCGTATATACTGTGTATTTTGATCAGTTTTTGATCTCTTGTGCAGAAAAAAATAATTCCCATGTTATAAGGTACCCCCTGTACAAAATATTATTTTTAGCGTATATACTGTGTATTTTGATCAGTTTTTGATCTCTTGTGCAGAAAAAAATAATTCCCATGTTATAAGGTACCCCCTGTACAAAATATTATTTTTAGCGTATATACTGTGTATTTTGATCAGTTTTTGATCTCTTGTGCAGAAAAAAATAATTCCCATGTTATAAGGTACCCCCTGTACAAAATATTATTTTTAGCGTATATACTGTGTATTTTGATCAGTTTTTGATCTCTTGTGCAGAAAAAAATAATTCCCATGTTATAAGGTACCCCCTGTACAAAATATTATTTTTAGCGTATATACTGTGTATTTTGATCAGTTTTTGATCTCTTGTGCAGAAAAAAATAATTCCCATGTTATAAGGTACCCCCTGTACAAAATATTATTTTTAGCGTATATACTGTGTATTTTGATCAGTTTTTGATCTCTTGTGCAGAAAAAAATAATTCCCATGTTATAAGGTACCCCCTGTACAAAATATTATTTTTAGCGTATATACTGTGTATTTTGATCAGTTTTTGATCTCTTGTGCAGAAAAAAATAATTCCCATGTTATAAGGTACCCCCTGTACAAAATATTATTTTTAGCGTATATACTGTGTATTTTGATCAGTTTTTGATCTCTTGTGCAGAAAAAAATAATTCCCATGTTATAAGGTACCCCCTGTACAAAATATTATTTTTAGCGTATATACTGTGTATTTTGATCAGTTTTTGATCTCTTGTGCAGAAAAAAATAATTCCCATGTTATAAGGTACCCCCTGTACAAAATATTATTTTTAGCGTATATACTGTGTATTTTGATCAGTTTTTGATCTCTTGTGCAGAAAAAAATAATTCCCATGTTATAAGGTACCCCCTGTACAAAATATTATTTTTAGCGTATATACAGTGTATTTTCATCAGTTTTTGATCTCTTGTGCAGAAAAAAATAATTCCCATGTTATAAGGTACCCCCTGTACAAAATATTATTTTTAGCGTATATACTGTGTATTTTGATCAGTTTTTGATCTCTTGTGCAGAAAAAAATAATTCCCATGTTATAAGGTACCCCCTGTACAAAATATTATTTTTAGCGTATATACTGTGTATTTTGATCAGTTTTTGATCTCTTGTGCAGAAAAAAATAATTCCCATGTTATAAGGTACCCCCTGTACAAAATATTATTTTTAGCGTATATACTGTGTATTTTGATCAGTTTTTGATCTCTTGTGCAGAAAAAAATAATTCCCATGTTATAAGGTACCCCCTGTACAAAATATTATTTTTAGCGTATATACTGTGTATTTTGATCAGTTTTTGATCTCTTGTGCAGAAAAAAATAATTCCCATGTTATAAGGTACCCCCTGTACAAAATATTATTTTTAGCGTGTATACAGTGTATTTTCATCAAAATATTACCTCTTGCACGGCAAAAAATAATTCCCATGTTATAAGGTACCCCCTGTACAAAATATTATTTTTAGCGTATATACTGTGTATTTTGATCAGTTTTTGATCTCTTGTGCAGAAAAAAATAATTCCCATGTTATAAGGTACCCCCTGTACAAAATATTATTTTTAGCGTATATACTGTGTATTTTGATCAGTTTTTGATCTCTTGTGCAGAAAAAAATAATTCCCATGTTATAAGGTACCCCCTGTACAAAATATTATTTTTAGCGTATATACTGTGTATTTTGATCAGTTTTTGATCTCTTGTGCAGAAAAAAATAATTCCCATGTTATAAGGTACCCCCTGTACAAAATATTATTTTTAGCGTATATACTGTGTATTTTGATCAGTTTTTGATCTCTTGTGCAGAAAAAAATAATTCCCATGTTATAAGGTACCCCCTGTACAAAATATTATTTTTAGCGTATATACAGTGTATTTTTTGATCAGTTTTTGATCTCTTGTGTAGAAAAAAATAATTCCCATGTTATAAGGTATCTCTTGTGCAGAAAAAAATAATTCCCATGTTATAAGGTACCATGTACAAAATATTATTTTTAGCGTATATACTGTGTATTTTGATCAGTTTTTGATCTCTTGTGCAGAAAAAAATAATTCCCATGTTATAAGGTACCCCCTGTACAAAATATTATTTTTAGCGTATATACTGTGTATTTTCATCAAAATATTACCTCTTGCACCGAAAAAAATAATTCCCATGTTATAAGGTACCCCCTGTACAAAATATTATTTTTAGCGTATATACTGTGTATTTTGATCAGTGTTTGATCTCTTGTGCAGAAAAAAATAATTCCCATGTTATAAGGTACCCCCTGTACAAAATATTATTTTTAGCGTATATACTGTGTATTTTGATCAGTATTTGATCTCTTGTGCAGAAAAAAATAATTCCCATGTTATAAGGTATCCCCTGTACAAAATATTATTTTTAGCGTGTATACTGTGTATTTTGATCAGTTTTTGATCTCTTGTGCATAAAAAAATAATTCCCATGTTATAAGGTACCCCCTGTACAAAATATTATTTTTAGCGTATATACTGTGTATTTTGATCAGTTTTTGATCTCTTGTGCAGAAAAAAATAATTCCCATGTTATAAGGTACCCCCTGTACAAAATATTATTTTTAGCGTATATACTGTGTATTTTGATCAGTTTTTGATCTCTTGTGCAGAAAAAAATAATTCCCATGTTATAAGGTACCCCCTGTACAAAATATTATTTTTAGCGTATATACTGTGTATTTTGATCAGTTTTTGATCTCTTGTGCAGAAAAAAATAATTCCCATGTTATAAGGTACCCCCTGTACAAAATATTATTTTTAGCGTATATACTGTGTATTTTGATCAGTTTTTGATCTCTTGTGCAGAAAAAAATAATTCCCATGTTATAAGGTACCCCCTGTACAAAATATTATTTTTAGCGTATATACTGTGTATTTTGATCAGTTTTTGATCTCTTGTGCAGAAAAAAATAATTCCCATGTTATAAGGTACCCCCTGTACAAAATATTATTTTTAGCGTATATACTGTGTATTTTGATCAGTTTTTGATCTCTTGTGCAGAAAAAAATAATTCCCATGTTATAAGGTACCCCCTGTACAAAATATTATTTTTAGCGTATATACTGTGTATTTTGATCAGTTTTTGATCTCTTGTGCAGAAAAAAATAATTCCCATGTTATAAGGTACCCCCTGTACAAAATATTATTTTTAGCGTATATACTGTGTATTTTGATCAGTTTTTGATCTCTTGTGCAGAAAAAAATAATTCCCATGTTATAAGGTACCCCCTGTACAAAATATTATTTTTAGCGTATATACTGTGTATTTTGATCAGTTTTTGATCTCTTGTGTCGAAAAAAATAATTCCCATGTTATAAGGTACCCCCTGTACAAAATATTATTTTTAGCGTATATACTGTGTATTTTGATCAGTTTTTGATCTCTTGTGCAGAAAAAAATAATTCCCATGTTATAAGGTACCCCCTGTACAAAATATTATTTTTAGCGTATATACTGTGTATTTTGATCAGTTTTTGATCTCTTGTGCAGAAAAAAATAATTCCCATGTTATAAGGTACCCCCTGTACAAAATATTATTTTTAGCGTATATACTGTGTATTTTGATCAGTTTTTGATCTCTTGTGCAGAAAAAAATAATTCCCATGTTATAAGGTACCCCCTGTACAAAATATTATTTTTAGCGTATATACTGTGTATTTTGATCAGTTTTTGATCTCTTGTGCAGAAAAAAATAATTCCCATGTTATAAGGTACCCCCTGTACAAAATATTATTTTTAGCGTATATACTGTGTATTTTGATCAGTTTTTGATCTCTTGTGCAGAAAAAAATAATTCCCATGTTATAAGGTACCCCCTGTACAAAATATTATTTTTAGCGTATATACAGTGTATTTTCATCAAAATATTACCTCTTGCACGGCAAAAAATAATTCCCATGTTATAAGGTACCCCCTGTACAAAATATTATTTTTAGCGTATATACTGTGTATTTTGATCAGTTTTTGATCTCTTGTGCAGAAAAAAATAATTCCCATGTTATAAGGTACCCCCTGTACAAAATATTATTTTTAGCGTATATACTGTGTATTTTCATCAAAATATTACCTCTTGCACTGAAAAAAATAATTCCCATGTTATAAGGTACCCCCTGTACAAAATATTATTTTTAGCGTATATACTGTGTATTTTGATCAGTTTTTGATCTCTTGTGCAGAAAAAAATAATTCCCATGTTATAAGGTACCCCCTGTACAAAATATTATTTTTAGCGTATATACTGTGTATTTTGATCAGTTTTTGATCTCTTGTGCAGAAAAAAATAATTCCCATGTTATAAGGTACCCCCTGTACAAAATATTATTTTTAGCGTATATACTGTGTATTTTGATCAGTTTTTGATCTCTTGTGCAGAAAAAAATAATTCCCATGTTATAAGGTACCCCCTGTACAAAATATTATTTTTAGCGTATATACTGTGTATTTTGATCAGTTTTTGATCTCTTGTGCAGAAAAAAATAATTCCCATGTTATAAGGTACCCCCTGTACAAAATATTATTTTTAGCGTATATACTGTGTATTTTGATCAGTTTTTGATCTCTTGTGCAGAAAAAAATAATTCCCATGTTATAAGGTACCCCCTGTACAAAATATTATTTTTAGCGTATATACTGTGTATTTTGATCAGTTTTTGATCTCTTGTGCAGAAAAAAATAATTCCCATGTTATAAGGTACCCCCTGTACAAAATATTATTTTTAGCGTATATACTGTGTATTTTGATCAGTTTTTGATCTCTTGTGCAGAAAAAAATAATTCCCATGTTATAAGGTACCCCCTGTACAAAATATTATTTTTAGCGTATATACTGTGTATTTTGATCAGTTTTTGATCTCTTGTGCAGAAAAAAATAATTCCCATGTTATAAGGTACCCCCTGTACAAAATATTATTTTTAGCGTATATACTGTGTATTTTGATCAGTTTTTGATCTCTTGTGCAGAAAAAAATAATTCCCATGTTATAAGGTACCCCCTGTACAAAATATTATTTTTAGCGTATATACTGTGTATTTTGATCAGTTTTGATCTCTTGTGCAGAAAAAAATAATTCCCATGTTATAAGGTACCCCCTGTACAAAATATTATTTTTAGCGTATATATACAGTGTATTTTGATCAGTTTTTGATCTCTTGTGCAGAAAAAAATAATTCCCATGTTATAAGGTACCCCCTGTACAAAATATTATTTTTAGCGTATATACTGTGTATTTTGATCAGTTTTTGATCTCTTGTGCAGAAAAAAATAATTCCCATGTTATAAGGTACCCCCTGTACAAAATATTATTTTTAGCGTATATACTGTGTATTTTGATCAGTTTTTGATCTCTTGTGCAGAAAAAAATAATTCCCATGTTATAAGGTACCCCCTGTACAAAATATTATTTTTAGCGTATATACTGTGTATTTTGATCAGTTTTTGATCTCTTGTGCAGAAAAAAATAATTCCCATGTTATAAGGTACCCCCTGTACAAAATATTATTTTTAGCGTATATACTGTGTATTTTGATCAGTTTTTGATCTCTTGTGCAGAAAAATATAATTCCCATGTTATAAGGTACCCCCTGTACAAAATATTATTTTTAGCGTATATACTGTGTATTTTGATCAGTTTTTGATCTCTTGTGCAGAAAAAAAATAATTCCCATGTTATAAGGTACCCCCTGTACAAAATATTATTTTTAGCGTATATACTGTGTATTTTGATCAGTTTTTGATCTCTTGTGCAGAAAAAAATAATTCCCATGTTATAAGGTACCCCCTGTACAAAATATTATTTTTAGCGTATATACTGTGTATTTTGATCAGTTTTTGATCTCTTGTGCAGAAAAAAATAATTCCCATGTTATAAGGTACCCCCTGTACAAAATATTATTTTTAGCGTATATACTGTGTATTTTGATCAGTTTTTGATCTCTTGTGCAGAAAAAAATAATTCCCATGTTATAAGGTACCCCCTGTACAAAATATTATTTTTAGCGTATATACTGTGTATTTTGATCAGTTTTTGATCTCTTGTGCAGAAAAAAATAATTCCCATGTTATAAGGTACCCCCTGTACAAAATATTATTTTTAGCGTATATACTGTGTATTTTGATCATTTTTTGATCTCTTGTGCAGAAAAAAATAATTCCCATGTTATAAGGTACCCCCTGTACAAAATATTATTTTTAGCGTATATACTGTGTATTTTGATCAGTTTTTGATCTCTTGTGCAGAAAAAAATAATTCCCATGTTATAAGGTACCCCCTGTACAAAATATTATTTTTAGCGTGTATACAGTGTATTTTCATCAAAATATTACCTCTTGCACCAAAAAAAATAATTCCCATGTTATAAGGTACCCCCTGTACAAAATATTATTTTTAGCGTATATACTGTGTATTTTGATCAGTTTTTGATCTCTTGTGCAGAAAAAAATAATTCCCATGTTATAAGGTACCCCCTGTACAAAATATTATTTTTAGCGTATATACTGTGTATTTTGATCAGTTTTTGATCTCTTGTGCAGAAAAAAATAATTCCCATGTTATAAGGTACCCCCTGTACAAAATATTATTTTTAGCGTATATACTGTGTATTTTGATCAGTTTTTGATCTCTTGTGCAGAAAAAAATAATTCCCATGTTATAAGGTACCCCCTGTACAAAATATTATTTTTAGCGTATATACTGTGTATTTTGATCAGTTTTTGATCTCTTGTGCAGAAAAAAATAATTCCCATGTTATAAGGTACCCCCTGTACAAAATATTATTTTTAGCGTATATACTGTGTATTTTGATCAGTTTTTGATCTCTTGTGCAGAAAAAAATAATTCCCATGTTATAAGGTACCCCCTGTACAAAATATTATTTTTAGCGTATATACTGTGTATTTTGATCAGTTTTTGATCTCTTGTGCAGAAAAAAATAATTCCCATGTTATAAGGTACCCCCTGTACAAAATATTATTTTTAGCGTATATACTGTGTATTTTGATCAGTTTTTGATCTCTTGTGCAGAAAAAAATAATTCCCATGTTATAAGGTACCCCCTGTACAAAATATTATTTTTAGCGTATATACTGTGTATTTTGATCAGTTTTTGATCTCTTGTGCAGAAAAAAATAATTCCCATGTTATAAGGTACCCCCTGTACAAAATATTATTTTTAGCGTATATACTGTGTATTTTGATCAGTTTTTGATCTCTTGTGCAGAAAAAAATAATTCCCATGTTATAAGGTACCCCCTGTACAAAATATTATTTTTAGCGTGTATACAGTGTATTTTCATCAAAATATTACCTCTTGCACGGCAAAAAATAATTCCCATGTTATAAGGTACCCCCTGTACAAAATATTATTTTTAGCGTATATACATCGCATATATACATATTTTGATCAGTTTTTGATCTCTTGTGCAGAAAAAAATAATTCCCATGTTATAAGGTACCCCCTGTACAAAATATTATTTTTAGCGTATATACTGTGTATTTTGATCAGTTTTTGATCTCTTGTGCAGAAAAAAATAATTCCCATGTTATAAGGTACCCCCTGTACAAAATATTATTTTTAGCGTATATACTGTGTATTTTGATCAGTTTTTGATCTCTTGTGCAGAAAAAAATAATTCCCATGTTATAAGGTACCCCCTGTACAAAATATTATTTTTAGCGTATATACTGTGTATTTTGATCAGTTTTTGATCTCTTGTGCAGAAAAAAATAATTCCCATGTTATAAGGTACCCCCTGTACAAAATATTATTTTTAGCGTATATACTGTGTATTTTGATCAGTTTTTGATCTCTTGTGCAGAAAAAAATAATTCCCATGTTATAAGGTACCCCCTGTACAAAATATTATTTTTAGCGTATATACTGTGTATTTTGATCAGTTTTTGATATCTTGTGCAGAAAAAAATAATTCCCATGTTATAAGGTACCCCCTGTACAAAATATTATTTTTAGCGTATATACTGTGTATTTTGATCAGTTTTTGATCTCTTGTGCAGAAAAAAATAATTCCCATGTTATAAGGTACCCCCTGTACAAAATATTATTTTTAGCGTATATACTGTGTATTTTGATCAGTTTTTGATCTCTTGTGCAGAAAAAAATAATTCCCATGTTATAAGGTACCCCCTGTACAAAATATTATTTTTAGCGTATATACTGTGTATTTTGATCAGTTTTTGATCTCTTGTGCAGAAAAAAATAATTCCCATGTTATAAGGTACCCCCTGTACAAAATATTATTTTTAGCGTATATACTGTGTATTTTGATCAGTTTTTGATCTCTTGTGCAGAAAAAAATAATTCCCATGTTATAAGGTACCCCCTGTACAAAATATTATTTTCAGCGTGTATACAGTGTATTTTCATCAAAATATTACCTCTTGCACGGCAAAAAATAATTCCCATGTTATAAGGTACCCCCTGTACAAAATATTATTTTTAGCGTATATACTGTGTATTTTGATCAGTTTTTGATCTCTTGTGCAGAAAAAAATAATTCCCATGTTATAAGGTACCCCCTGTACAAAATATTATTTTTAGCGTATATACTGTGTATTTTGATCAGTTTTTGATCTCTTGTGCAGAAAAAAATAATTCCCATGTTATAAGGTACCCCCTGTACAAAATATTATTTTTAGCGTATATACTGTGTATTTTGATCAGTTTTTGATCTCTTGTGCAGAAAAAAATAATTCCCATGTTATAAGGTACCCCCTGTACAAAATATTATTTTTAGCGTATATACTGTGTATTTTGATCAGTTTTTGATCTCTTGTGCAGAAAAAAATAATTCCCATGTTATAAGGTACCCCCTGTACAAAATATTATTTTTAGCGTATATACTGTGTATTTTGATCAGTATTTTGATCTCTTGTGCCGAAAAAAATAATTCCCATGTTATAAGGTACCCCCTGTACAAAATATTATTTTTAGCGTATATACTGTGTATTTTGATCAGTTTTTGATCTCTTGTGCAGAAAAAAATAATTCCCATGTTATAAGGTACCCCCTGTACAAAATATTATTTTTAGCGTGTATACAGTGTATTTTCATCAAAATATTAGCTCTTGAACGGAAAAAAATAATTCCCATGTTATAAGGTACCCCCTGTACAAAATATTATTTTTAGCGTATATACTGTGTATTTTGATCAGTTTTTGATCTCTTGTGCAGAAAAAAATAATTCCCATGTTATAAGGTACCCCCTGTACAAAATATTATTTTTAGCGTATATACTGTGTATTTTGATCAGTGTTTGATCTCTTGTGCAGAAAAAAATAATTCCCATGTTATAAGGTACCCCCTGTACAAAATATTATTTTTAGCGTATATACTGTGTATTTTGATCAGTTTTTGATCTCTTGTGCAGAAAAAAAAATTCCCATGTTATAAGGTACCCCCTGTACAAAATATTATTTTTAGCGTGTATACTGTGTATTTTGATCAGTTTTTGATCTCTTGTGCAGAAAAAAATAATTCCCATGTTATAAGGTACCCCCTGTACAAAATATTATTTTTAGCGTATATACTGTGTATTTTGATCAGTTTTTGATCTCTTGTGCAGAAAAAAATAATTCCCATGTTATAAGGTACCCCCTGTACAAAATATTATTTTTAGCGTGTATACTGTGTTTTTTGATCATAATATTATCTCTTGTGCAGAAAAAAATAATTCCCATGTTATAAGGTACCCCCTGTACAAAATATTATTTTTAGCGTATATACTGTGTATTTTGATCAGTTTTTGATCTCTTGTGCAGAAAAAAATAATTCCCATGTTATAAGGTACCCCCTGTACAAAATATTATTTTTAGCGTATATACTGTGTATTTTGATCAAAAAAATTTGATCTCTTGTGTGTATTTTGAGAAAAAAAAATAATTCCCATGTTATAAGGTACCCCCTGTACAAAATATTATTTTTAGCGTATATACTGTATATTTTGATCAGTTTTTGATCTTTTGTGCAGAAAAAAATAATTCCGATGTTATAAGGTACCCCCTGTACAAAATATTATTTTTAGCGTATATACTGTGTATTTTGATCAGTTTTTGATCTCTTGTGCAGAAAAAAATAATTCCCATGTTATAAGGTACCCCCTGTACAAAATATTATTTTTAGCGTGTATACAGTGTATTTTCATCAAAATATTACCTCTTGCACGGCAAAAAATAATTCCCATGTTATAAGGTACCCCCTGTACAAAATATTATTTTTAGCGTATATACTGTGTATTTTGATCAGTTTTTGATCTCTTGTGCAGAAAAAAATAATTCCCATGTTATAAGGTACCCCCTGTACAAAATATTATTTTTAGCGTATATACTGTGTATTTTGATCAGTTTTTGATCTCTTGTGCAGAAAAAAATAATTCCCATGTTATAAGGTACCCCCTGTACAAAATATTATTTTTAGCGTGTATACAGTGTATTTTCATCAAAATATTACCTCTTGCACGGCAAAAAATAATTCCAATGTTATAAGGTACCCCCTGTACAAAATATTATTTTTAGCGTATATACTGTGTATTTTGATCAGTTTTTGATCTCTTGTGCAGAAAAAAATAATTCCCATGTTATAAGGTACCCACTGTACAAAATATTATTTTTAGCGTATATACTGTGTATTTTGATCAGTTTTTGATCTCTTGTGCAGAAAAAAATAATTCCCATGTTATAAGGTACCCCCTGTACAAAATATTATTTTTAGCGTATATACTGTGTATTTTGATCAGTTTTTGATCTCTTGTGCAGAAAAAAATAATTCCCATGTTATAAGGTACCCCCTGTACAAAATATTATTTTTAGCGTATATACTGTGTATTTTGATCAGTTTTTGATCTCTTGTGCAGAAAAAAATAATTCCCATGTTATAAGGTACCCCCTGTACAAAATATTATTTTTAGCGTATATACTGTGTATTTTGATCAGTTTTTGATCTCTTGTGCAGAAAAAAAATAATTCCCATGTTATAAGGTACCCCCTGTACAAAATATTATTTTTAGCGTATATACTGTGTATTTTGATCAGTTTTTGATCTCTTGTGTAGAAAAAAATAATTCCCATGTTATAAGGTACCCCCTGTACAAAATATTATTTTTAGCGTATATACTGTGTATTTTGATCAAAATTTTATCTCTTGCACCGCAAAAAATAATTCCCATGTTATAAGGTACCCCCTGTACAAAATATTATTTTTAGCGTATATACTGTGTATTTTGATCAGTTTTTGATCTCTTGTGCAGAAAAAATAATTCCCATGTTATAAGGTACCCCCTGTACAAAATATTATTTTTAGCGTGTATACAGTGTATTTTCATCAAAATATTACCTCTTGCACGGCAAAAAAATAATTCCCATGTTATAAGGTACCCCCTGTACAAAATATTATTTTTAGCGTATATACTGTGTATTTTGATCAGTTTTTGATCTCTTGTGCAGAAAAAAATAATTCCCATGTTATAAGGTACCCCCTGTACAAAATATTATTTTTTGCGTATATACTGTGTATTTTGATCAGTTTTTGATCTCTTGTGCAGAAAAAAATAATTCCCATGTTATAAGGTACCCCCTGTACAAAATATTATTTTTAGCGTGTATACTGTGTATTTTGATCAGTTTTTGATCTCTTGTGCAGAAAAAAATAATTCCCATGTTATAAGGTACCCCCTGTACAAAATATTATTTTTAGCGTATATACTGTGTATTTTGATCAGTTTTTGATCTCTTGTGCAGAAAAAAATAATTCCCATGTTATAAGGTACCCCCTGTACAAAATATTATTTTTAGCGTGTATACTGTGTATTTTGATCAGTTTTTGATCTCTTGTGCAGAAAAAAATAATTCCCATGTTATAAGGTACCCCCTGTACAAAATATTATTTTTAGCGTATATACTGTGTATTTTGATCAGTTTTTGATCTCTTGTGCAGAAAAAAATAATTCCCATGTTATAAGGTACCCCCTGTACAAAATATTATTTTTAGCGTGTATACAGTGTATTTTCATCAAAATATTACCTCTTGCACGGAAAAAAATAATTCCCATGTTATAAGGTACCCCCTGTACAAAATATTATTTTTAGCGTATATACTGTGTATTTTGATCAGTTTTTGATCTCTTGTGCAGAAAAAAATAATTCCCATGTTATAAGGTACCCCCTGTACAAAATATTATTTTTAGCATGTATACTGTGTATTTTCATCAAAATATTACCTCTTGCACGGAAAAAAATATTTCCCATGTTATAAGGTACCCCCTGTACAAAATATTATTTTTAGCATCTGTACTGTGTATTTTGATCAGTTTTGGATCTCTTGTGCAGAAAAAAATATTTCCCATGTTATAAGGTACCCCCTGTACAAAATATTATTTTTAGCATGTATACTGTGTATTTTCATCAGAATATTATCTCTTGCACGGAAAAAAATAATTCCCATGTTATAAGGTACCCCCTGTACAAAATATTATTTTTAGCGTATATACTGTGTATTTTGATCAGTTTTTGATCTCTTGTGCAGAAAAAAATAATTCCCATGTTATAAGGTACCCCCTGTACAAAATATTATTTTTAGCGTGTATACTGTGTATTTTGATCATTTTTGATCTCTTGTGTCGAAAAAAATAATTCCCATGTTATAAGGTACCCCCTGTACAAAATATTATTTTTAGCGTGTATACTGTGTATTTTCATCAAAATATTACCTCTTGCACGGAAAAAAATAATTCCCATGTTATAAGGTACCCCCTGTACAAAATATTATTTTTAGCGTATATACTGTGTATTTTCATCAGTTTTTGATCTCTTGTGCAGAAAAAAATAATTCCCATGTTATAAGGTACCCCCTGTACAAAATATTATTTTTAGCGTATATACTGTGTATTTTGATCAGTTTTTGATCTCTTGTGCAGAAAAAAATAATTCCCATGTTATAAGGTACCCCCTGTACAAAATATTATTTTTAGCGTATATACTGTGTATTTTGATCAGTTTTTGATCTCTTGTGCAGAAAAAATAATTCCCATGTTATAAGGTACCCCCTGTACAAAATATTATTTTTAGCGTATATACTGTGTATTTTGATCAGTTTTTGATCTCTTGTGCAGAAAAAAATAATTCCCATGTTATAAGGTACCCCCTGTACAAAATATTATTTTTAGCGTGTATACTGTGTATTTTGATCAAAATTTGATCTCTTGTGGAAAAAAATAATTCCCATGTTATAAGGTACCCCCTGTACAAAATATTATTTTTAGCGTGTATACTGTGTATTTTGATCAGATTTTGATCTCTTGTGTCGAAAAAAATAATTCCCATGTTATAAGGTACCCCCTGTACAAAATATTATTTTTAGCGTATATACTGTGTATTTTGATCAGTTTTTGATCTCTTGTGTAGAAAAAAATAATTCCCATGTTATAAGGTACCCCCTGTACAAAATATTATTTTTAGCGTGTATACAGTGTATTTTCATCAAAATATTACCTCTTGCACGGAAAAAAATAATTCCCATGTTATAAGGTACCCCCTGTACAAAATATTATTTTTAGCGTATATACTGTGTATTTTGATCAGTTTTTGATCTCTTGTGTAGAAAAAAATAATTCCCATGTTATAAGGTACCCCCTGTACAAAATATTATTTTTAGCGTATATACTGTGTATTTTGATCAGTTTTTGATCTCTTGTGCAGAAAAAATAATTCCCATGTTATAAGGTACCCCCTGTACAAAATATTATTTTTAGCGTGTATACAGTGTATTTTCATCAAAATATTACCTCTTGCACTGCAAAAAATAATTCCCATGTTATAAGGTACCCCCTGTACAAAATATTATTTTTAGCGTATATACTGTGTATTTTGATCAGTTTTTGATCTCTTGTGCAGAAAAAATTATTTCCCATGTTATAAGGTACCCCCTGTACAAAATATTATTTTTAGCGTATATACTGTGTATTTTGATCAGTTTTTGATCTCTTGTGCAGAAAAAAATAATTCCCATGTTATAAGGTACCCCCTGTACAAAATATTATTTTTAGCGTATATACTGTGTATTTTCATGAAAATATTACCTCTTGCACGGAAAAAAATAATTCCCATGTTATAAGGTACCCCCTGTACAAAATATTATTTTTAGCGTATATACTGTGTATTTTGATCAGTTTTTGATCTCTTGCTCCGAAAAAAATAATTCCCATGTTATAAGGTACCCCCTGTACAAAATATTATTTTTAGCGTATATACTGTGTATTTTGATCAGTTTTTGATCTCTTGTGAGGAAAAAAATAATTCCCATGTTATAAGGTACCCCCTGTACAAAATATTATTTTTAGCGTATATACTGTGTATTTTGATCAGTTTTTGATCTCTTGTGCAGAAAAAAATAATTCCCATGTTAAGGTACCCCCTGTACAAAATATTATTTTTAGCGTATATACTGTGTATTTTGATCAGTTTTTGATCTCTTGTGCAGAAAAAAATAATTCCCATGTTATAAGGTACCCCCTGTACAAAATATTATTTTTAGCGTATATACTGTGTATTTTGATCAAAATTTGATCTCTTGCAGAAAAAAATAATTCCCATGTTATAAGGTACCCACTGTACAAAATATTATTTTTAGCGTATATACTGTGTATTTTGATCAGTTTTTGATCTCTTGTGCAGAAAAAAAAATAATTCCCATGTTATAAGGTACCCCCTGTACAAAATATTATTTTTAGCGTATATACTGTGTATTTTGATCAGTTTTTGATCTCTTGTGCAGAAAAAAATAATTCCCATGTTATAAGGTACCCCCTGTACAAAATATTATTTTTAGCGTGTATACAGTGTATTTTCATCAAAATATTACCTCTTGCACGGCAAAAAATAATTCCCATGTTATAAGGTACCCCCTGTACAAAATATTATTTTTAGCGTATATACTGTGTATTTTGATCAGTTTTTGATCTCTTGTGCAGAAAAAAATAATTCCCATGTTATAAGGTACCCCCTGTACAAAATATTATTTTTAGCGTATATACTGTGTATTTTCATCAGTTTTTGATCTCTTGTGCAGAAAAAAATAATTCCCATGTTATAAGGTACCCCCTGTACAAAATATTATTTTTAGCGTATATACTGTGTATTTTGATCAGTTTTTGATCTCTTGTGCAGAAAAAAATAATTCCCATGTTATAAGGTACCCCCTGTACAAAATATTATTTTTAGCGTATATACTGTGTATTTTGATCAGTTTTTGATCTCTTGTGCAGAAAAAAATAATTCCCATGTTATAAGGTACCCCCTGTACAAAATATTATTTTTAGCGTATATACTGTGTATTTTGATCAGTTTTTGATCTCTTGTGCAGAAAAAAATAATTCCCATGTTATAAGGTACCCCCTGTACAAAATATTATTTTTAGCGTATATACTGTGTATTTTGATCAGTTTTTGATCTCTTGTGCAGAAAAAAATAATTCCCATGTTATAAGGTACCCCCTGTACAAAATATTATTTTTAGCGTATATACTGTGTATTTTGATCAGTTTTTGATCTCTTGTGCAGAAAAAAATAATTCCCATGTTATAAGGTACCCCCTGTACAAAATATTATTTTTAGCGTATATACTGTGTATTTTGATCAGTTTTTGATCTCTTGTGCAGAAAAAAATAATTCCCATGTTATAAGGTACCCCCTGTACAAAATATTATTTTTAGCGTATATACTGTGTATTTTGATCAAAATTTGATCTCTTGCAGAAAAAAATAATTCCCATGTTATAAGGTACCCCCTGTACAAAATATTATTTTTAGCGTATATACTGTGTATTTTGATCAGTTTTTGATCTCTTGTGCAGAAAAAAATAATTCCCATGTTATAAGGTACCCCCTGTACAAAATATTATTTTTAGCGTATATACAGTGTATTTTCATCAAAAAATTACATCAGTTTTTGATCTCTTGTGCAGAAAAAAATAATTCCCATGTTATAAGGTACCCCCTGTACAAAATATTATTTTTAGCGTATATACTGTGTATTTTGATCAGTTTTTGATCTCTTGTGCAGAAAAAAATAATTCCCATGTTATAAGGTACCCCCTGTACAAAATATTATTTTTAGCGTATATACTGTGTATTTTGATCAGTTTTTGATCTCTTGTGCAGAAAAATATAATTCCCATGTTATAAGGTACCCCCTGTACAAAATATTATTTTTAGCGTATATACTGTGTATTTTGATCAGTTTTTGATCTCTTGTGCAGAAAAAAATAATTCCCATGTTATAAGGTACCCCCTGTACAAAATATTATTTTTAGCGTATATACTGTGTATTTTGATCAGTTTTTGATCTCTTGTGCAGAAAAAAATAATTCCCATGTTATAAGGTACCCCCTGTACAAAATATTATTTTTAGCGTGTATACAGTGTATTTTCATCAAAATATTACCTCTTGCACGGCAAAAAATAATTCCCATGTTATAAGGTACCCCCTGTACAAAATATTATTTTTAGCGTATATACTGTGTATTTTGATCAGTTTTTGATCTCTTGTGCAGAAAAAAATAATTCCCATGTTATAAGGTACCCCCTGTACAAAATATTATTTTTAGCGTATATACTGTGTATTTTGATCAGTTTTTGATCTCTTGTGCAGAAAAAAATAATTCCCATGTTATAAGGTACCCCCTGTACAAAATATTATTTTTAGCGTATATACTGTGTATTTTGATCAGTTTTTGATCTCTTGTGCAGAAAAAAATAATTCCCATGTTATAAGGTACCCCCTGTACAAAATATTATTTTTAGCGTATATACTGTGTATTTTGATCAGTTTTTGATCTCTTGTGCAGAAAAAAATAATTCCCATGTTATAAGGTACCCCCTGTACAAAATATTATTTTTAGCGTATATACTGTGTATTTTGATCAGTTTTTGATCTCTTGTGCAGAAAAAAATAATTCCCATGTTATAAGGTACCCCCTGTACAAAATATTATTTTTAGCGTATATACTGTGTATTTTGATCAGTTTTTGATCTCTTGTGCAGAAAAAAATAATTCCCATGTTATAAGGTACCCCCTGTACAAAATATTATTTTTAGCGTATATACTGTGTATTTTGATCAGTTTTTGATCTCTTGTGCAGAAAAAAATAATTCCCATGTTATAAGGTACCCCCTGTACAAAATATTATTTTTAGCGTATATACTGTGTATTTTGATCAGTTTTTGATCTCTTGTGCAGAAAAAAATAATTCCCATGTTATAAGGTACCCCCTGTACAAAATATTATTTTTAGCGTGTATACAGTGTATTTTCATCAAAATATTACCTCTTGCACGGCAAAAAATAATTCCCATGTTATAAGGTACCCCCTGTACAAAATATTATTTTTAGCGTATATACTGTGTATTTTGATCAGTTTTTGATCTCTTGTGCAGAAAAAAATAATTCCCATGTTATAAGGTACCCCCTGTACAAAATATTATTTTTAGCGTATATACTGTGTATTTTGATCAGTTTTTGATCTCTTGTGCAGAAAAAAATAATTCCCATGTTATAAGGTACCCCCTGTACAAAATATTATTTTTAGCGTATATACTGTGTATTTTGATCAGTTTTTGATCTCTTGTGCAGAAAAAAATAATTCCCATGTTATAAGGTACCCCCTGTACAAAATATTATTTTTAGCGTATATACTGTGTATTTTGATCAGTTTTTGATCTCTTGTGCAGAAAAAAATAATTCCCATGTTATAAGGTACCCCCTGTACAAAATATTATTTTTAGCGTGTATACAGTGTATTTTCATCAAAATATTACCTCTTGCACGGCAAAAAATAATTCCCATGTTATAAGGTACCCCCTGTACAAAATATTATTTTTAGCGTATATACTGTGTATTTTGATCAGTTTTTGATCTCTTGTGCAGAAAAAAATAATTCCCATGTTATAAGGTACCCCCTGTACAAAATATTATTTTTAGCGTATATACTGTGTATTTTGATCAGTTTTTGATCTCTTGTGCAGAAAAAAATAATTCCCATGTTATAAGGTACCCCCTGTACAAAATATTATTTTTAGCGTGTATACAGTGTATTTTCATCAAAATATTACCTCTTGCACGGCAAAAAATAATTCCC
>JAKUCG020000243.1:0-197915 GCA_022539655.2 Ceriodaphnia dubia | reverse complement strand
TGATTGCAAATTTTAGTCAAATTATAAAATTCAAAAATTTAAATAACCGAGCACTTTTTAATTACCATTTTGTCGTTAGTTTCACGTTAACGGTAGATAGTCCAATGAGGTACGAACGTTCCAGGTTCACACAGTCAACTGACGAAGCGATGTCAGAAAAGCAAGTCTAATAGGTCGGTGCGAAACCCAAAGGCGACTCTCCACTATATTACCTCGCGCGCCGTTCAGGTTGAAAGAATGAGGTTCTTTACCAAATTCAGGTAGAAAAACAGAGGCGGCTCTTCATCAGGTGAGAATCGGAGGAGACTGAAGCCGCTTTTAGTGTACTTGTCATCTGGAACACGTGTTTACAGTGCCTTCACTCTGCTGTCGAGAGCAACTATCCCACGACCTACGGGCAAAATTTCACTATCTTCGCCATCTCTGCTCTTATGTTGAATGTTGTCGAAATGGCTACTCATTTCACATGCCGACAGTTACAAGTGACCTTGCTTCTCCTGTTGCTTTGCTGCTGAAAAACAAAGTCTACAAGCTACAAGGATGTCGTGAAGTGAGGGTCAGTCAGCATACCTGGTCTCTCATTGGCTGCTTTTACAGGTGTGTTACGATTGTTTCGAACCCCAAGGCTCCCTCCGATTGCTATTCCTATGATTTACGTGCAACGCATACGAAACTACGCAGCCGAGAAGATTAAAATTGATTTAATGAACTTGAACAGACTTGCCAGTCCGCATTGAACGACTTGATTGAAAGAATCTTACGAGACTCGTGATGCGACCGGGCAACAGTGTGGCACATTTCTTCTAGGACGTTTTCTCTTTTAAATGAGGTTGTTTCTAGGCGGCCTAGTTCACGTATTTTTCGCCGAATAATTTTGGAGAGATAGTCAGATAGGGGCCACGAGACCCAAAGTCGACGGGCAGACGAAAGATCTCGACTTTTTCAGTCCGTCAGAAAGCTAGTCGTGTTCTAAAGTAAGTATTGTTGAATATTTTTTTCTTGGCACTCTATTTTTGTAAGGATTCGTTTGTTAATTTCCGGCTGAAAAACAGTCCAAACAGACATTCATCATCATGACGGCTGACCAGCAACAAGTCCCCCTAAGAATCATCACATATCTAGTCCCAGGTCTGACTGTTGAACTCTTTGAGACTATTTCTCAATATTTGGAAGTTTCTTTGAACAGAGAGACAATGCTCATTTATGAATCTCGCTTCACTGGTCCACAATCTGATCGTATTGATCCATTCAAGACAAACACTGCAGATCTAGGTATTTTCATCTACTGGTTCGGTTCAATGTTTACCTTTATTCAATCTTATTGTATGCAGCATTTCTTACTGGTGCATCTTACCAACAGCTGGTGAAGGAAAATAATGACAACTGGGAATTGCTTCCAGTTGGAGGTGTTTACCCCCACTTCAAAAAAGGTGAAACTGCAGGTTACTGTGCAGATGTCATCATTCACTCAAATGCCAAGTAATATATCCACATTTCTTCTTCCTAGTTGTTTGGTTAAAAATTACTTTTTGCCTTCAGGGAGAGAATCAAGGATTTCCTTGATCTGCGTGGAGCAAACTGGGCAACCAACAGCCCCTTCTCAACAAGTGGCCACTTTATCATGCTCAAAAATCTAAAAGAGTTTGGGGAAAATCCATCCTTTTTTGGAAGTGTTCTTGGTGAGATCAACAACATCAACAAGACAATTAATAGTATATTTAACTGATTCGAACGTTCGCTTCTAGATTCTGGTTCCCACCTGAACTCCATTCAAATGGTCGCTTCGAGACAAGCGGATGTGGCATCCGTTGATTCAAACGTGTTGGGGTATGCGCTGGCTAAGAATCCAGCCCTAGCAAAGGATATTCACGTTTTCACTTCCATCGGGCCATTACCGCCGTATCCAATTATGGTTCGCTCTTCTATGCCAGACGAACAGAAGAAGGCCATATGCGACGCTCTACTCAATTTGGAACAAGTCGCACCTTGGAACAAGCGTTGCGCTGCCTTGAGGCTACTTCGTTTTGTCAAAATTAGTAAAGATATCTATTTGGCAGATCGTGAGACGCGTGAATCGCTTGCTAACTTGTCTGCTTCCGTCCGTTACTACTAACTGGAACGTACCTAGAGACAATCCTTTTGCTTTTACCTTGGGTTCTTGGATCCCTTGCTTCTTTCTCATTCATTTCCAAAAACAAGTGTTAGCCAAATTTATTCTAGGTTGAAATGTTTTTGTTTTAGAATATTAAAAAAGAGCTTGGTAAATGAAGAAATGGAAATATATTATCTGTTGAAAATGAAAACTGTTTTTTTTTCGGAATCTACTGTCTTGTTCTATAAGGGCATTATGAGATTTCTGGGGGTTTCGCGATAGCCCGTAATTAGCAACGTACGTATTGCAACATAATAATTCGACTCGGCGCCGTTTTGCGCCGTCCGTTTCTTATGTAATCATTGTCGAGTTGGTATTCTCTCCGCTAGGTTGTGTACTTGTGCGAGTAAAATGGCCTCGTCGCGATTTCTTCAGCTCGCCCGAAATGGTAAACAACAAATTACATTTAAGATTTGAAGTGAATTTCAGTTTTCATAACTTTAGTGCGATGATTTGTTATAGGCTTGGTACCCAGATCGACCCTTAAGATGCAATATCGTACTGCTTACAAAATTGTAACAGACGATCCAGAACCCAAAACGGCCCAAGAAATCTTAGACCGGGCGGGAGATCACATTCTTCTTACGGAAATCATTCGAGGTAAATACCGAACTTAATGAAATAAACATCGTCTCTTTCTTGCTGATCAACGTAACCCTTATGTTTCTTACTTGTAGGTTTCGGAGTGACACTCGCTCACTTCTTTAAAGAGCCAGCAACAATCAACTACCCATTTGAGAAAGGACCCTTAAGTCCTAGGTTTCGTGGTGAGCATGCTCTAAGGAGGTATCCCTCTGGAGAAGAGCGCTGCATTGCTTGCAAACTATGTGAGGCCATCTGTCCTGCCCAGGCAATCACAATTGAAGCAGAGCCCCGTGCAGATGGCAGCAGACGAACAACAAGATATGACATCGACATGACTAAATGCATTTACTGTGGCTTTTGCCAGGTGAGTGGGTTACTATGGAGATAAACACGGCATAATTCATCAAGCCACTTTTATTTATGAACTGCAGGAGGCCTGCCCAGTGGATGCCATTGTTGAAGGTCCTAACTTTGAATTCTCCACTGAGACCCATGAAGAACTCTTGTACAACAAAGAAAAGTTGCTGAACAATGGAGACAAGTGGGAAGCTGAAATTGCCGCAAGTCTTCAAGCTGATCATCTTTACCGCTAATGCGGTGGAAACTAGTGAAAGTTTCACCATTGTAATGTAATAGTAAGGTGGTCCTTGAAGGTGTCAATAGATGAATACGATATAATGCGCCGTTTTTCAAATGTATCACGCATATTGATAGGTTTGATTTTAGAACCCATAGGTTAATGCCATGTCAAAGCGGAAGAAACATTGAAATTGATTTGCTATCAATCGATCGCTGTCATAGAGAACGGAGAGCCGGCAGGTAATATTCTCTTGCTCGATCGATTTCCCAAGTTCGTAGGCAACATATGACAAAGTCCAATCTCATGGAACTTTATTAACAAAAAGGCCATCAAGATGGTTCCTGACGGTAAGTTTGGCTGAGCAAAGGGCGATGAGTCAATGTATGTGAGTAAGTACGTAATGTTGTTATTGTCTTGCGGACGGACGTCTGGTTAGAACCGAAAACTAGACAAAATTTGACGCCCATAATTAAGTAGGTACGCGGTAAATGTATTCTAAATTTTTGGCAACGCCATTTGATGCAATTCATCACCACATTGTGATGTAGAACAAGGCCACTTAAATGCCACATCATTAACACGCTTGATTAAATATCCTTGGTAACATTTGGTTTCAAACATAGCATTTTGTTGTTGTGCATATTGTGCAACCTCTGGAACAGGTAAATTAGGTTTCTGTTCTCACTTCCTTTTGGCAAAACCTTGGAGCTAAGCTTTCAGCGCATGGTCAATCGCGTGTTTGGTAAATAACCGATAAATTTTGTCGTATAAATTCTAACATAAATAACTAATGCCTCGAAATGCTAGCTATTATTCGTAAAACCTTCGGGGTAAGGGCTTCATCGTGTCATTTAAAAGATAACATAAGAAAATATCGAACCCTTATTTTCGCGGAAACCTAGATCTTTGACGAAGTCAATTTGAGTCTTGATGGCAGTAGGTTCAGTTGACTATTAGATGTTCTTGGCGCCTGGCGATTATTGTCTTTATTAATAGACGGCGGTTCGTCCTTCAGCGGAGGGACCAAATCATTTAAGTAGTCTAACCCAAGATGTACAGTCTGCGTGGATACATACACATATACATGTGTATACACATGTAATTTGCAACGTAGTCTATTAGATTTATTGAAAGTATTTAGCTGTGTAATAATGCAAGCACCTTCAAATGACGAGTGAGCAGAAAGTTAAGATCAAAGTCCTCGTCGTCATCGCCAAAAGGATTTTTCATCTGTTCAGCGACCTAATGAGTAAAATATTTTTAAAAAATCATTAGATTAATTTGTCGCTTCCCAAAAAAAAAATGTTTTATACCTTAAGGAGACCAACGTAAAAGAAAAGTTCCAGCACCGTCCCAATCGGGAAATAGATGTCGATTGCTCCGACTGCTGAACTTGGCCCAGTGTATTGCCGTGCCATAAGGCAAGCGATGAAATAAGAGTACGTCGACAACGTACAAACCTAAGTAAGTACACAAAAGAAAGTATCAACATTAGTTTCTTCAATAAAGCTTAATCGAAAGCAGATTGCGGACGGACTTGTGTGTAGACCATGGGTATGCTAACCCAGTTGTAGCTCCACAAAGCTCCGCAGTTGGCACGAAACTCTAAAAATTCCTAGACGATAAATTGTAACATTTTGTGAAAGATTATTTGTTGTATTTTTATTGAGCGTGTCTGTTGTTATGCTTTTTAGGCTACCTCCATGATGAGCTTGTTGCCTGACGGGTCAGTCAAAAAACCTTCCTTAACGGCCTCATTCAGAGCCGAAGTGAACCATGTGGACGGTACCCAGAACAGATTGACGACTGGCGATATCGATTCGTAACACTGCTTCTCTGTCCGAGTCATAATCCCTAAAATTACAAAACGAAATTTCAGCTTTACGACTGAGGCGATCGAAGCCAGACGCACCATTTTTCACCAAATCCTGGAGCGTCGGAAAGCGTCGGCGTACAGCTCGAGAAATTGACCGAAGCAACAAGGTGAGCATTAATAATGCCCGTCTCACCAAGACACGTCGTAGTACTCGAGAACGATCGTCGTTACCGGGAATGTACATTTGAACGGTCAACATCAACCTGTGGAAAACGGTCGCTTAATTAAATTACTTAATTATATCGATAGTGGTTGATGCTTACTTGTCCGGCCAGGGAATTGTCATGTACCTGTACGGAATTTAAAGGCACGGATCAATCTCTGTTGGCATTTGAACGGTTTTTAAAATAATAATAATTTGTCATTACTGTTGCCACCATCGGCCGGCTACGATGGTAACGTAAAAGCCGAGTAAAAAGGGCAACGAGATTAATTTCGTATAGTTGTCGAAAAATGTTTGTGAATCGTGAAAAACTCTGCGCATCGAAAACCAATGATTAATATTGATAAACAAAGGGTTGCCTAGAAAAAAACATTCTACTTTTTCTGAGAATCATCCAGTCCGTTACGATAGACTGCGCTGATAATGCCAAACAGGATGAGGAAAACTATCAATTCCCTGTAAACGACTTTATAGACGGAGCATTTCCATCTGAGCAACATCGCGCCGATACCGACATTGTTCGACATGGCACCGCGATCCATTTCATCCGAATGAATGTGAACGGGTGCTGATAGGTTTAAATGAGACTTGTTAACAATTGACTTTGCAATCTAGGTGGAAAGTGCGACTTACGTAGAGGATGCATCCTGTGTGAAAACGTTTTTCTATTGAAGACTAAAAGTAAAGGCGAATGGCAAGTCGAGGCGAATCACATGCAGCCGGCTTGCTTCCTGGTTGCGTGCAGTCTGTCGCTGGCAATCGAAAATCTCTCACTACCTAGTCAGGTCGCCGTTTCTCTTGAAAGTTCAAACCGACGCAGTGTGTACGGAGTTTTCCCCTATCAACGGTCACCGCCACCGCAGCCTGTAACTATGTCGAGTACGAATTCCCCTGAATTATGAATTAAGGACTAAGAGCATGGCCGATCAATCGAATCAATACGATGCTCTGTTTCTTCCGATAATCCAATACGATCAGCTACCGTGACTCGTACTTCCTCAACACAAAGGCCGCGCCTCTTTTCAATGTCAACTCCGCCTAAGTAATGGTCATTTAAACGCAGGCGAAAGTGACTGAAACGCAGTCGAGCAAGGATCAACGCAACAATGAATCAAACCCAATAGAAGTTATGCAGCTCAAATACTCTGTATTCAAATAGAATGTACAAAGTATCTCGACCGAAAATTTAAGCTGTTTCCATCGGCGTCGTGGTGGCAGGGGAGGCTGCAGACTCTTCTGTATATTTGCCCTTGTCTTTGCCCAAAGCAGCAAGGCGGCCCTTAGCCCTCCGTTCCACAATCTTCTTGCGGTCCTTGTCCATCTTCAATTTAACAATGACAACCTATCAAAGAAAAGGGTTAATGGTGGTTGAACTGACAGAACATGCAAAACCAAAAGATTCAAGGAGTAGGATCTCAGGAATCTGCAGGTATAATACTGAAATTGAATGGAGAACTTACTTTAGATGGGTGGATGCCAACTGGAACAGTGGCTCCATTGGCCTTCTCACGCTGGATCCTCTCAATGTAGATCATAAACTTTTTACGGTAGCACTGGATGACTTTGCCAACCTGCTGTCCTTTGTAGTGGCCTCGTACAACCTACATGCATACATTTGTTATTGAAAAGAAAGAAAAGGAAAATTGTAAGAGAACATACCTGAACTTCATCATCCTTGCGGATGGGGATGTTTCGGACGTTGTACTTTGTCCTGAGTTCCTTGGATAGGGGAGCCGTCATCAACTTCCTACGAATGTGGGAAGGTGCGCTGAAATGACGCTTGCGGTTCTTGCGCCGAGAGGAGGTAACTCTTGTGTTCAGTTTCATTTTGCAAGTCGAAATCCGTTGAACCTGTGGACAAACACAATGTGAGTTCCGAGTCGGCAAAAAACACACTGAATATTTTGAACTTGGTGAACAAGTCTACTAGATAAAAAATAAACACGAATAAGTTCGACAAAATGACGAACTCGTTTTCTTTCTTACTTCCTCGATAAGTTCGCGGATGAACAAGATGCTCAGAGATGAGCCGATGTAAAAAGAAATGTTTCACTTACCTCAGAGCAAGAAATGGAGGAAAGAACTGGGGGTTGCCAGTTGGAGAAAACTATTTGACACAATTTTATAGAGGTCTCTGCAATCGCTTGCCTTCTGCAACCACATGTCGTACTAGTAGATGCTAGATGGTGTTGTCTGTTGTCAACAAACTTGCGGAAGAAAACGTTTTACTGCCTAGTTTGCATTCACCATTATATAAATCAGTATTTTTACGACTCCAACAAAAAAAAAAGAAAATGTTTCAACTTCATCGCTATCTGTCTTCTATCAAAGTACTATTTGAATTTCGTGTGGCATGACTTTCAAACTTAAGGATCTGTTTTATAGTGTGCCATTATGTCTGAATCTCATTTTTGTACAGTTCGCGTCAACAATATCAAAGAGCACTTTACGTGTACCCAGTTGTACTGTTGGAAACAAAGGTTCCAGACATATGGGTACAGTACAGCCTCTTACGCAGCTTAGTGAAGATGAAATCATGATGAAGGAGAGTGTGGCCAAATTGGCCAGCCAAATCATTGCTCCATTTGTTAAGAAAATGGATATTCAGCAATCTTTTGAACCAGATGTAGTCAATGCCTTGTTTTCAAATGGGGTAAGAATCATCCAAAATTCCCATATATATTGTTTTGTTTTGACAAAAATTCTACAAAAATTCTTGCAAAGTAAAACTATGTTTCCCCTTTACAGCTAATGGGCCTTGAGATTGATCCAGAATATGGAGGTTCAGGGGCCTCATTTTTTTCAGCTATTTTAACCATTGAAGAGCTGGCAAAAATTGATCCATCTGTCAGTGTGTTTTGTGATATTCAAAACACATTGATCAACACTCTAGTCAGAAAATTAGGCACTACAGAACAGAAAGAAAAGTATCTACCAAGGCTTGCCCAAGATATGGTAAAAAAATTAAACTTAGTTGTAGATCAGTTTTAAGTACAGCATTTTTTTGTTTGTTTCAGGTTGGTAGCTTTTGTCTTTCAGAGGCTGAATCGGGATCCGATGCATTCTCTTTAAAGACTTGCGCAGTCAAGGATGGCGATCACTACATCATCAATGGTACAAAAATGTGGATTTCTAGTTCAGAATTGGCAGGCGTTTATCTTGTGATGGCCAACGTCGACCCCAAAGCAGTAAGTATATTCGTACAGTTGTGTCAACTGGCCCATTAATTTTCTGTATTATTTTAGGGATATAAAGGTATCACTTGCTTTATTGTTGATCAAATCACACCTGGACTCTCCATTGGGAAAAAGGAAGACAAGTTGGGTATTCGTGCATCAAGCACATGCGCCGTTCACTTTGATAACGTTCAAGTTCCAGCCACCAACATTCTTGGCGAAGTCGGACACGGTTACAAGTATGCCATTGGAATGCTAAACGAAGGAAGGATAGGTATTGGCGCTCAAATGGTTGGATTAGCGCAGGGCTGTTTTGATGCTACGGTTCCCTACACCCTTGAAAGGAAACAATTTGGCAAGAGGATTTTTGATTTTCAGGTACGAACCTAAATCACTATTTTGAATGTGTATGATACTTAAAAGTTGTTCCTTATTCCTAATTACAGGCCATGCAGCACCAAATCGCCCAAGTTGGCACCCAAATAGAATGCGCCCGTCTTCTTGTCTATAATGCTGCTCGACTGAAGGAAGCCGGATTACCGTTCGTCAAAGAGGCCGCTATGGCCAAATACTATGCAGCTGGTTTGTCTTGTTCCCTATTTTTTTTTTAGTTAAAAAACTTTTCTAATTATCATTGCTTGCTGTTTTCAGAAGTTGCAACGCTTACCACTTCAAAATGCATTGAATGGATGGGTGGAGTCGGGTTCACAAAAGACTATCCCGTAGAAAAGTTTTTCCGTGATTGTAAGATTGGTACTATCTACGAGGGGACAAGCAACATTCAATTAAACACAATTGCCAAGTTTATCGAGCAAGAGTACAAATCATGAGAATCTCATCCTATCGAAGACTAAAGGAGACTAAGAGTTTTGGGAAGTTTTAAACGGAAGCCATGTAAAGTAATCGGAAAATCGATTGCGATAGTCAATGAATGCTGTATAAAAAAGAGTTATTGCTTTTATCGGTATGTATTGGATCTGTAAACGGCGTAAATGTTATTTTCAGTATGTGGCAGTAAAAACTTTAAACGAAATAAATTCATGACAGTATTGTTTGTAATTGAACATAAAACCTACTCCCACGGAATCCAGTTTTATATGAAACGAACTTCGAGAAGAGAGACCGGGAGAAAAAATTACTTAAGATTAAATCATTCAATTCGTACGTCAAAATAATGTTTAAACGGGTGGCGGATTAGAAAAACGAGAGAAATGGTAGTAAACAGTAGTTTGCAGTTCTGCACAGGTCTCTGGCTGACCTGACTCTTTCTGGCTTGGTCTCTGGTTCTCTGGAAACCGGTCACCGTTTCCGGCATAGAAGAGACTTCTGCAACCGTATTGTTCCGTTTTTTCCATTTCCCGCCTTTTTCGCCCCTCTATCCGCTCAAATCGAAATTGTGTACTGCAGCTGTCGGCATCTTCCAACAGTTGCAGTCTCATTTACATTTAATGAAATCTTAGTCTAATTAAGTGCAGTTTAACATGCTGTGATCTTTAATATCATTGACATACCAATTAAGACTGGTGTAATTCACAACAATGAGTGCTAAAGACACAAAAAGTCAGAGGCTGAGTTTAATTTCGAAATGGAAGAGAAGTTCCTTATCTCGTGAGAGACCGAAAACACCCGATGCTCTTCCAGAACCTAAAAAAAAGTCGGTTCGACGAAATTCGACATCTAGAGAATGCCTAATTCCAATTTCAAATGAATCAACTGTGGTCACTGAGAAGCAGTCTTTACCACCTGCTAAAAAGTAAAACAAACTTGTTTGGTAATACTGTACAAATCAACACTTAACCCTGTGTTTGTATTTATTTCCTATTCAGAGTACATCACAAGGTTAGTGAAGATAAAGAAAACAAACTTCTAAACCCTGACGATTTACAACTTATGAAATCGGAAGTTGAATCAACAACTAGCAACAACAACACAATTGATAGTAACCCTTATCAGTCTACTGAAGCTTCTTCTGTTAACGACTCTGTGGTAGTTAAAGAAGAAGAAATTCGACCTTTGCCAATCGTAGACTTGGGTCTTCCATTTACAATTGGTGATTTAGTCTGGGCCTACATTTCTGGTTACCCTCTATGGCCTTCACTTATTACTCCAGACCCATTGGATAATCTTTATACCAAAACTAGAGGTATGAGTTCTCGATTTGAGGCTGTACTTAGATTGTACCTACTAATATAATACCTTCATTTTCAGTTACAGGGAAAGCAGAAATCAGACTTTACCACCTAGAATTCTTTGGAGACAATGGATCCCGTAGTTGGCTAACTGCTAATGTCCTGTTCCCTTTTAATGGAGGTGTAAACGAGTTATTGAATGACAAAAATGGCTTTGACAAACATGTAATTTCCAAAATAATCTTAATTTAAAATTTTCAAAACATTTTTTTTTATTAAACTGCCCTTAAACCATTCCAGGTTCAAACAAAAAGCAAAATTTTCAAGTCCCTTCAGCAAGCAATCAAAAGTGGACGAAAGACTTGGCAGTTGGCTGTGGAAGAGGCGAAGCAATCGATGCCCCTATCAAAGTAATTTCTTTCAAAATTTTTGTTTCATTTTTTAAAAATTTCATTTTCGTAATATTCTAGGGAAGAACGTTTGTTAACATTCAAAAAACTCCTTCAAGCCAAGGAAGAAGAACAAATTCAACGAAAACGGAAAACTACAGAAGAAGCTGCGGATAGAAAATCCAAGCGTCGAAGACAGAGTAAAGAAAGTTCGGATGACTCCGTTTCAAATGAAGACCAAACAATATCAAACGAACATATACAGACCTTAAGCGACGTCAGCGAACAATCTGAAGAATTTGTGGAAGAAACAAAACCTATAGAAGTGAGTGAAGAGAACAAGGAAACAAAGAAGCGTGACAAGGAAAAGAAAAACGCAGAAATGCGGATTGAAGTTTGCGAAATATGCGGAACTCGAGACGACCGCCCGATAGCTTGCACCAAGTGCAAACTATATTATCACCTTCAATGTATTAAAAAGATTTCGACAATGGAGCCAAACGCCGAATCCCTCCTATGCCATCATTGCGATCCTTCAACGGAATCAAATTGTTGTCTCTGCCAACAATCGGAAGGCGAAATGTTGCGTTGCAACTTTAAGCTTTGTGGTCGACGTTACCATCGTAATTGTTTAAAATTATTCCACTCTCCCAGCGTAAAGCAAGAGAGACCAGCTGCTCAGTTTACCTGCCCAGCTCACTACTGCCATACGTGCGTAGCCGAAATGAATGAGTTGCATCAACCAGAGAAGAAGTTGTTGCGCTGCATACATTGTCCGACCGCCTACCATCAGAGTAATTTTTTAAAAATATTTTGGAATGTTTCCAACTCCTAAATGTTCATTTCTACAATTTTTGTAGGCGAAAAATGCATAGCTGCCGGCTGTGTCCTGTTATCAAATTTCCAGATGGAATGTTTCAAGCATGTAAAGAGCAATCGTACAAGCATAAAGAAAATAGGCAAAAAAGAAAAATCGAAATCGGTGGTTCCCAATCACTATAATGTGAATTGGTGCATTGTCTGTTCCGAAGGAGGAACCCTAATATGTTGCGAACGCTGTCCTTCATCATTTCACACTCATTGTGTCGGCCTTGAACAAGAGCCTGATGGTTCATACATTTGCTTAGAATGCACTTCGGGCAAGACGATTCTTTATGGCGACATTGTTTGGGTGAAAATGAGCGTTTATAGGTTTGAGTTTTATCCAATTACTTTAAATCGATCAGTACTTTACCGACTGTTTGTGCTATAGGTGGTGGCCTGGCAGAGTTTATCAATTGGATGAGATACCCGAGAAACATCAGAAACACAAGCCTCAAGTAGGGGAGTTCTTGGTCTACTTTTATGGTAGCAATAACAGCGCGTTTGTCTATCGTGGCCAAGTATTTCATTATCAAGACGGAGTAAGTTCTTTTACTACTTGGTAGTTAAAATAGTTTTGCTAACGCTAACACTTTTTTACAAGGATCAAGGATGTAAAGGGAAAAGTAAAAACAAATTAGCAGATGACTATAAGTTGGCGCTGGAAGACGTAACTCCTGCTTTCCAACAACGTAAACTTGTGCTAGCAGAGCGAACGGCAGAGCGTCAAATGAGGATCAACTTGGTAACGAACAAAACAGCTTATACATCAATGATATAATTTTTTTACCGATTATCTTATATTTATTATTATTCTTTTTTTCTTAGAAACCGCCACCGTACAATAAACTACGCAGTAACAAACCGGTTGGCAAAGTTCGTATGCAAGATCCAAGCATTCACTCGTCCTCTCGATGCGATTGCGAGTTGAAAGACTCACAATCGCAAGGTCAAGATCAACAACCACTTTGTGCATCTGATTCAGAGTGCCTTAATAGGTTAGAATTCACAATTCCGCTTTGGTTCGTGTTTTTTTATTCTTTCGGGTTTAGACCTCAATTCGTTTGTGTTTGTTTTTTTTCTAGGATATTGCAATTTGAATGTGATCCAGCTGTGTGTGCAGGGAAAGATTTATGCCATAATCAGCGTTTCCAAAGAAAACAGTCTCCTCCGCTCTATCCGTTCAACACTGGAGGTAAAGGTTGGGGGCTAAAATCTCATGCTGACATAAAAAAGGGCGACTTTGTCATCGAGTACGTGGGGGAAATTATCGACAACAATGAATTCCGTCGTCGCCTCAAGGCTAAACAAGATGCTCAAGACGAGGCCTACTATTTCTTGACGTTGGACAACAACCGAATGATTGATGCTGGACCAAGTGGCAACTTGGCACGATTTATGAATCATTCATGCCAACCCAACTGCCAAACCCAAAAATGGACGGTCTTGGGCGATATTCGCATTGGACTTTTTGCTGTAACAGACATCCCTGCTCACGCAGAACTTACATTCAATTATCAATTGGAATGTGCCCAAGATGTGGCGAATGAGAGTAACCAGAGGCAGCAACCTTGTCATTGTGGAGCTCCAAATTGCGCCGGCTTCATCGGTGCCAAACCAAAGCAGATAAAGGTAATTCAATTTTATTTTATAGACAATAATTTACAAAGCTAAGCTTGTCACTCTAAAGGTGGAAAACGGCAAAGCCGGGAAAAGTAAAAAAGAGAAAAAGAAGAAACGACAGCGAAAGCCGGAAAAGGAAACGGTCGCTGAAGATTTCTGCTTCCGCTGTGCCGAAGGAGGTTGTTTGGTTATGTGCGATTTCAAAACTTGCAGCAAAGTCTACCACGTCGAATGCCTGAAACTATCTGTTCCTCCCAAAGGTATAATGTAACTTCATTGAAGACTCAGATCAGTTATTAATGGCAAAATTTGATTTCCTTTACTAGGTCAATGGACTTGTCCTTGGCATCACTGCGATGTGTGCGGTCGTAAGTCTACTCAATTTTGCACCATTTGTCCCAACTCTCTTTGTTCGACGCATGCTCAAGAAGTGGACATGCAATCTCACGACCAGCTTGGTCTTATCTGTAACGAGCATTCTCCCGAGGAAATAGATTTCTTTGTCAAGCGCAGCGCGGAGGAAGCGGCCAAGATTGTCCTCACCAATGCATCACCGGAGCCTTCCACGTCAGTGAGCGAGACAAGTAGCTGTTGATCGCGTAATTTATGTGCAGCATTTATTTAGATTTTCATCATCAGCTCATATTTTTTAAATCGATGATAGCTAGTAATAAATATGCTTTTATGTTGAAGAATACATAGTTGCCATCGAGCCTCAACAGAAATTTAATCCCAAATCTGCCCAAATATTGCCCTGTGCTGTTTGACCCCCCGAGCCATTTATTTTCTAATTTCATCAACGCGATCCAACTCAGTGCTATTGTATTTGACGATAATTATACCAGCGTATTTGTGCATACGTTTTGAACCGATATCACTGCTAGAATACAATGAAACAGAACTCTGAATGAATTGGTTTTCTTTTTTAGTGTGCCCATAGCTCTTGTTAATCATTCTCTTATCTCAAAAAGTATTGGGGCTATTGGCAGAGTCATAGAAATTTCTATCTCTGCTATTGGTATCCTATAGGCCTACAAGGATGCCAAGAAAAGAAACCAAGAAAGATTTTAGAATTTATTTGTTATCGTTTTGTAAATTAAATCAATAGGGCACAGAAGCATAATTAATTTTGTTGAATCCTAAAGCCGTATGCAAAATAGAACCAACTAATAAATTATTGAATACATTTTAAAACGAGCATTCGAGCAACTTGCAAAAGTAGGCGGAGCACTCGCTTGAGTCTGCTCCGCAAGACGCTCTTCATTTGTTTTCTGTCAGTGATGTCCATGCTTTCAATGGCTGAAACTCTCACACTCTCGACAACACGTGTTTTATGATTGAATCGTGAAAGTTTTAGTTGACAATTGATATTTGTGTTTTATATTTGGAAAATGGTAGGTCATCATCTAACAACAAGATTTAAGGTTCCTTATAATTTGTTTGCTTCTCGACACTTAATTAGGCACAGATGTACGTGCTATTCGAACATGCGGCCGGGTATGCATTATTTCGCGTCAAAGAGTTTGAAGACGCTGGAACTTTCTTGCCCCAAGTCGAGCAGTCGGTCACGGATTTGAGTCGCTTCAATGGAGTCGTTAAATTGGTTTCGTTTGCTCCTTTCAAGTCTGCTGCACATGCTCTTGACAATATTAATTCAATTTCTGAAGGTACCAATATATTTTTTGGCTACACCATGTGGGAGGACAACATCTTACAATTTTTATTTTTATCAGGTATTCTCTCTGAGGATCTCAACCTCTTCTTGGAAACTAATCTACCGAAGCCAGAGAAAAAAAGCAAGGGTGGTGGCTTTGTGCTTGGAGTTAGTGAACCAAAGCTAGGTGCTGCTATTTCAGAGAGTTTGGGAGTCACTTGTCAGCACACAGGTGCCATTCCGGAAATTGTCCGTGGTATCAGATTGCATTTTGCTAATCTAGTAAAAGGTAACTTATTAAATTGATAACAATCAGAAGATTTTTCAAAAACATGTTTTATTCCAGGATTTACTGTCCAAACTTCTGGAGTTGCCCAGTTAGGTTTGGGCCACAGCTATTCCAGAGCAAAGGTCAAGTTTAATGTCCACAGAGTAGACAACATGATCATTCAAAGCATTGCATTGCTGGACCAATTGGACAAAGATATCAACACATTTTCTATGCGGATCAGGTAAGCTTGTTTTTTGCACCGCGGTGAACTGTCGCTAAATTAATTTGTCTTTTCCCCATGTAGAGAGTGGTATTCCTATCACTTCCCAGAACTCATCAAGGTCGTTCCCGACAACTATACGTTTGCTCGGTGTGCTCAGTACATTAAAAACCGCAAGGAATTATCAGAGGAATCTTTACCTGACTTAACGGAAATTGTTAGTGACGCTGGAATTGCTCAGTCAGTCTTGGATGCTTCACGCTCCTCAATGGGTTTGTTTAGCGCATCTGCACACATTATTATATTGAAACTAATAGTCTAATATTTTGTAAAAAGGAATGGACATTTCTCCAATTGACTTGATTAATATTGAGCGGTTCGCCAAACGTGTCGTTGCTCTAGCTGAGTACCGTAAAGAATTGCAGGAATATCTCAGGTCCAAGATGCACAACATAGCGCCCAACTTGTCAGCACTTATTGGCGAACAAGTCGGAGCTCGTTTGATTTCACATGCTGGTTCTTTGACAAGTCTTGCAAAATATCCAGCTTCGACTGTCCAGATTCTTGGAGCAGAGAAAGCTTTGTTCAGGTATAATATTTTTCATATTTCAAGTCGAATCCAAGTTAACAACCCAAAATATTACGTAGAGCGCTCAAGACTAAAGGCAACACCCCCAAATACGGATTGATTTACCATTCAACATTTATTGGCCGCGCTGGAGTGAAAAATAAGGGACGCATCTCTCGTTATTTGGCTAATAAGTGTTCCATTGCATCAAGGATTGACTGTTTTTCTGGTAATTATAGTACAAATCAATAACGTGTCTCACGATAATAATTATTTTTTGCATTGTACAGAGGAAACCTGTGATGTTTTTGGACAGAAGCTTCGCGAGCAAGTAGAAGACCGACTCAAATTTTACGAATCGGGAGATATTCCTCGTAAAAATGTCGATGTGATGCAAGAAGCTTTGATTGAAGCCAAAACCGTACTGGTAAATTTGCACCATTGCTCGTTTTTAAAGTTAACTACACATATATGTTGGTGTTATTTTAGGCTTCTCAAAAGAAGGACAAGAAAAAGAAGAAGAAGAAGAGCATTACTCCAGCGGCTGACGATACCATGGATATATCTCTTCCGGTGGAAGGAGAAGGGAAGAAGAAGAAAAAGAAGAGCATCACTCCAGCGGCTGACGATACCATGGACACATCCCTTCCAGTTAATGGAGAAGAAGGTAAAAAAAAGAAGAAGAAGAAGTCTCAAGATGAAAACGGAAACGGTGTTACGGAGCTAAATGAGTCGGTGGCAGAAGAAAACGGCGAATCCAAGAAGAAGAAGAAAAAGAAGGCTAGAGAAGCCGACAGCACTCTTGATCAGTCAGCAATGGAAGAAGAGGTAGCATCACCTGCCAAGAAATCGAAAAAGAAGAAGAACGCGGTTTAACAAACAGTCTCAAGAAGGGCCATTTTCTTTCTCTCGGCAATTCCTCACAATCTGTTGACCTTGTGAAATATTGCCCACTATTTTAGTTGTTGTAATGATGTATCGAAATCAATACAATTGGGCTAAGGTCACTTGAAAAAAAAATTCTTTAAGAAATCTTAGAAACTACAAACTTTAAGTGTCAACTCGGAAGTAGGTCGCTCGATGTGGGCGCAGTATGTTGCTGGGTCGCAGGTTACTGAATCTCGTTACTAAACTTTAGAGCGATGTTATTAATTTTAAATATTTTACAAACCCATCGTAATCGGGAAAATTCTGTGGTCGGAATGGGGGAATGAACACAAATACTGCAATATTTCGATCAAATGTTCATGCAAAAAATCACTGAGCAATAAATTATAAATGATCACTGCATCACGGTTTATTATTGGATTCTATTCTTCTATCGTGAATTATTCGTGACTGCATTCGACAAACGGCGCGCCAAAGCGACCTCTAGCGGTTGATATACTTCTGGGGGCGCCACTTTATGTTGTTGAAATCAACATCTGACAAGCCGACGAAATCGTGCCCTTTCCAGTTTCCTAGTATTGCGTACAGCGTATGTCACCAACCAATTACTAATGAGTTTTATCTGCTTGGCTTGTCATCTGTAAGGGTAGTTCAAAATGTCAAAATCGAAGGCAAGTCTTATTCAACGACAAGTTGGTACGCTCAGGTTTTATTACGGTTTGCTGTGTTTGGATTTTAGGAAAACAATGTGATGTCGCTACAAAAAATCTCGGAGGGGCAGCTTTTAAAGTATACCAACATGATGAAAGGATGGCAGAATCGCTGGTTTGTTTTGGATCCACACACAGGGATGTTGGAGTATTTCATGGTATAACTTTTCCAGAAAGGGGTTCAACACTTTGACTAATTTTACTATCAACAGTCTGAAAGTGAAAGGAAACAGCGACCAAGAGCTTCATTACATTTAGCTGGAGCAATTGTTGTGCCTAGTGAAGAAGACTCATATACTTTTTCAGTCAACGCTGCAAATGAAAATTCATTTAAACTAAGGGCTATTGATGCTAAGGAAAGGCAGTATTGGATAAATAGACTACGTGTAGTAGCACAAGCTCACACACAAGTTCTGGCTGAGGTAACATTCCATTTCTTAATTTTGTTCTCTTAAGATTGAGTTCCAATCAATTTTTTTTCTTAGAGTAATCCCCCCTTGTTCCGAGACCATTCTCAACTCAGCAGTACCAACCTTTCAACAAGTTCTGCTGTCTCTTCCAGCCCCTTCAATGCAGGTCCTTCTCAAAAGATGCTGTCATGCAACTTAACCATCCTGGATGCGTTTAGTGGTGTCAGAGATTATTTACGCCGTGTAGAATGTGAGCACCAGAGATTGGTTCATGACATTGAAAGTTTACCAACCTCTGGACCGACGACCACTTGCACTGACACTGAGATCCTCATATTGAAAGCTACTTCTCAAGCAACATTGTTATGCCTAGAACAGTGTTTAGCCATCCTTCATTACCAACAGCAACAGCCCAATAAGGTTCAAAGCCATTTTCTCTCATAAGTTTCATTTAAATAAGTCGACATATTTTAATTTTTCAAATGCTTGAGTACAGCAAGTTAAGGTAAACTCAGCTGGCAGTTCACCGCTTCTTGGATATACCAATTCGAAGAAGTCCTCCGATTTTAAAAGAATCTCTGATTTTCCAAGGTAATATACTTGATATTACGCAAACGTTACGTATACAAATGTTAACGATATTTTCCCCTTTAGAATGAGAAGCGAAAGTGCCGTGTCAGTCTTAAGTGATAAAAATCTTTCAGGTGATGCATAACACTTAATTGATCTATGTGTTGTTGTATCTTTTTTTATAACTAAGATAATGTTGATGACAGAAGTAGGCCCTCCGTGCTCTGAGAATATCGAGCAGCCGATTACAACTCCAAGTTTGGATGACGAATCTGAGTATGTTCCCATTGCAGAGGAGACTATGTCTGTGAGTGCGCAAGAAACAGACGAGTATAAGGGGCGTACTCTGAAACTGCTCTCTCAATTAAAATTGGGTACGGAGCTTACGCGAGTCAATCTTCCCGTGTTCTGTTGTGAGCCTCGCTCACTTTTGCAAGTTATTGCGGATGCATTCCGTCAACCACATTTGCTTCTAAAGTTAGTTTTATGAACATAACTGAGTTTATCTTAAATGGGAAATTATTTTGACATTTTAAATTACAGAGTGACAGGAGAATTAAACTTGGAGCATAAAATGGCTTTGGTTGTTCAGTGGTACTTGGGTTGCATTCGTGCTTGTCAGCTTGAAATGACAGCTGCCCGTAAACCTTTCAATCCGATGCATGGAGAGATATTCAAATGCATCTGGAATATGAAAGACGGTATTTATTTAAACTTTTCCGGTCTTATAATGATATTATATTGATTTCGTCTTTCCAGAGGCAACCGGTGAAATTCTGGTCTTTCGCTTTTTGGCGGAACAAGTCTCCCACAATCCTCCAGTCACCGCTTTCTACTTTGAATGCCCTCAACAGCGTCTATCAATCCATGGAAATCTTTCCATCAAAGCCAAATTTATGGGAATGTACGTTGGTGTGACTATCGGGGGTGACATGGTCCTAGAGTTGCCGACAAATAGTCATTCCCAAGAAACGGAAAAGTACGAAATGACTTTTCCAATGTTATATCTACGGTCGTTTCTATCCGAACCTTGGTTGGAATTTGGGGGCAAGATCAACATCAACTGTTTGGAATCCAAAATTTCTGCGGGCATCGTATTTCAAACTAAGCCCTTTTATGGTGGCAAACCTCATCAATTGACTGCAGAGATTAAGTCGACAAGTGGCAACACAACAGCCCGTATTAGCGGAGACTGGATGAGTGGTGTTATGGAACTAAGTTGGGTTAACGGCCAGGCAGAATCTATCGATCTGCAAACGAAAGGTGACTGGTTGGAAAAGAGGATCCGTCCGATTGCAAGTCAAGCGGATGACGAGTCCCTCAAGTTGTGGTATCCTGTTAGACGGAATTTGATTTCAGGGGATTTCCAAAGTGCAGCTGAACACAAAAAAATGGTAAAGAGCTTCGTTTGGCTACTCATGGTTGTGATGTAAACTAAAACACATTTCAATGTAATAGATTGAAGAGCGTTACCGAGAGAAAGAAAAGAAACGACGTGATCATGGTGTGTTGCCCAACTGTGCCCTACACTTTGAGCTAAACAACGACATTTGGATACGGAAAAAGTGAAGACAACCCCATTTCTAAATTTTCTATTTTGTGTTTGTCGAATCGACGTACTTAAAGCTGCACTAAACAGAACCTTTATTCGAATTCATTTTCAATGTTAATGCCTTGTAGTTAAGTAAAGTTTGGTACATTAATACGAGTTTGAAAATCTCCGTATATCTTTTGTGAAATTTTATAATTTTAGAATGGTTCAGCGAGGAAAGAATTAACTACATATTCCATCTCACCTTTCATTTAGAAAGTTCGTCATTGAGTAGCAATTATATGTATCAGTCGAACACTATTCGTTCTTTCTTTTTATACAAAAAAAAAGATGCTTCCCCACTCCATAAAACCGCTAGTGCGAAGATAGGTGGATGAGTTGACGACTTCCCATTGCTAAGCTGGCCTTAAAATATTACTTTTAATCATCTTCTTTGATTTGTACGTGTTTAATTCTTGATCATTTCGTGCACCGTTCATGATAGTCGACTTTTCCAATTTGTTGCCACTGTCATTTGTTTTAATATTAAAATTTCAATTCAAATGACAAGATTCAGTTTTGAATTAAAGACCTTTAAGAATGACAAATGACTGCATGATCGAAACGTTAAAAATACACAATTTGAAACGTTCTCGTAAAAAAATCGTAATTTTTTAGGTCCGTTTATATTCAATCAAAGAGGAAGGGGAGATTGAAGGTACGCATGTACAATAGCAAGTTTTCCCTGAGCGCTACTGTCCTTTTTCCACTGTAGCCCGCGCCCTGCGCGGAAAGGTTCCCGAAGGGATTCAACTCTGTTTTAAAAATCACACGGCGCGTCTTAATGAGATATTATAATTTACAATAATAACTTGGTCCCTATTTTCCCTGTCATTGTCATATTGTGTGAAGCGACTTGCGTCGCGAGGTTCCCGGAGGATGGTTAAAACTTGTAGAAATGAAGAAAAATAGGTGGTACGTGAAAATAGAAGTGCTTAAGTTGGGAATCAAGCAGCAAATAGGATAGCCGTAGCCATATGAAAAGTGAATCATACAGAATTATGGATCGGTAAAATGTTTAAAAGTTTTGTTAAATTAATTTTGGAAATAAAAACATATATTAATTGCTTTCATGACAGGGATCTCGTGGCTTTTCCTTTTTTGTGGCTCTGGCCTCTGGGCCTGGCCAGAGTCATAGAGGAGATGGTACATCATCTCCATGTTATAACTTCCCATAAGGCAGGGTCCCCGAGTTTGACGATTCCTCTTAACTCCCACTCCAACCACCCTCTCCCGCTCGGTAGCCAATGAGCATTGCCACCGTACGAAAAACTCTGCCACCTACCGATCGACTCTAGTCAACTACGTGCCGGTAAAGCTTTGGCTTTGGAGGCCATTTGGAGGAGCGACAGCATGCAGGCGAGATCCGTCGTATGGCTCTGCGCCAGAGAAAAGAGAGATTGGTCAGTCAAGGCAAAAGGGGAAATAAAAAGTAAAAATGCTTCCACCTGGCGGACGGTGATACAATGTAACATTGTTGACGATTTTTTAAAGAGGGAAATTTCAAATATGGGAAAATTGAGGCAATTAGAACTAATTGACATCCATGTTTGTTGTTTACGTAGAACAAAATAATGATTTTAAAAAATGTCGAACTGTGCAGCAGTAAACTGCGATTGTAAAATAAAAAATACTGGAATATTTCACCAGGGTTATATCGTTAACTAAAGACCGAAATTGTTGTGATATTCTTATTTATTGAACTTATTTTGAAACGCCTGGGACTAGGTTTTTATGAGATCCAGAAGTACTTAAGTCTTGGCTTGAATTTTGCCCTCCCAATTATGTCGTTAAACAATTTCCCGGTTGTGTGGAAAGCATTTTGATGCCATTTTCAACATTTCCAACACCTAAAATGTGAGGAAAGAGATTGCTACGTAAAGCAAAACCAATTTGGCCCAATGAAAGGGATGATGAGGGTGGAAATGTTTCCATCGTATAGTTCTAAGTAATTTCTGAATTAACAAACCCTCCTTCGGAGAACTAGCTCAAGGTGTAGTGAACAATTTCTACAGCATTTTGGACTTTGACAGCAATGAATCAGACCCAGTGTTTAAAAGGTACTGATGTGGTGGGTGTTGTAGGTGTTGTAGGTAATGCTCGCAACTGTTTAAACTAGGCACTTTCATAATCGTAATTCGTTTTACGTGATCAATATTATTAGAACATGACGATAACGCCATTGAATCAGGCAAAACGTGGTCAAAATGCAGACGACGCTCATGACGGAATGTGATATAAGATTGTATCACCGTCCGCGAGAGGCGCTGGGATCAGAGAAAAAATTAGAAAACGCCTAGCCACTTTTTACCCCATCTGTGACCAATCTCTCTTTTCTCTGCTCTGCGCAGAGCGAATCGAAATTTTGTTCAAATTTTTTGAGAAATAGCTTCAGCTGGCTATTATTGACCATTTTCAATGATAAGAGAGAGAACTGGATCAGGAAATTTCAAAATTAGGGCATTTAATAAGGGGGGAATCAGTCAGAAATGTTCTCAGCTTTCAGTGAAGCCAAGAACCACAAATGAAAAATGCTGCCTAGAAATAAAGGCAATTCAATCAAATCATAAAATCAATTCAACAATAAGCTAAGATTTGGGCCTGGGAACATTTTGTTGGGGTGAATAGTCATCGTTTTTAGCGTGGGGTATGACTTTGTTTGGAATTTCCCGAAGGGATTCTATTTCCCGAAGGGATTCTATTTCCCGAAGGGATTCTGTTTCCCGAAGGGATTCTATACAAAGTTGTTTTCGGCCTCTTTAGTTGCCGTAATTAAGTCTAGGTGGCAAGTGTCGTTTTTCGTTATTTTAAAAGGTACTAGATGGCGCTTTGTCGTTCCAAGTTTTGCAAAATTCGGGTGTTGGTAAAATGCAGAAAACGGAAAACAGGAAGAGTAAAATACAGAAATCGAACGCAGAAATTCGGTTTTTTTAGAAAAATAAATCTCACGGAGGAATTTCGAGAAAAATTAAGGCTTTACGGGGGAAATTTTGTTCGCTCCAATGTTGTGCATTAATCTATTTCATAATCGGACGGTTTCTGTTTTCGACTTCTGTATTTTAACTCTTCTGCTTTCTGTTTCCCTTTTTCTGCATTTTACCAACATCCGCAAAATTCAAAATACTAACATCTCTTAAAAGAAAAAAAACTTACGCAAGAAAAAGGTGGCATAATTCATGCTTCATTATATATATTGATATGGATTTATTTCATGAAAAAAACAAATTTTTGAAGAAGAATTGGTTCTCTTTCTAAAAGTAATAAGAAAACTGAGTCGTTGGGCAATCGCTTATGCTAATGCATCGAGAAAAAAAGCGAAGAGTCCGAAGACTCACATAGTGAATATATACATTTATACGTATCTTCTGCTCAATGAATGTAATATGTAGCCTACCCCAGGCGAGACAATACATACATGGGTAATTTGTGACCCAAAAGTAATGCTATAGGCCTACCTGTTATTGTAACCGTTTCATAAATGTTACTTGGGTGGGCCCAACTTCGATACAATTAAATATAATAATTTTAGAAATATGGTTCTCTTGCGATACAAGCATGTTGCGGGAGCGAGCGGGGTGGGGGTGGGGGGCGGAGCCCCCCAACCCCGACCCCCGAGATCCCCATGTAAATACGAATACAGTTTATGATTTCCCTTTCGATCGGAAAAAATATGAAGAGCCTACCAATGTTTTTAAAATTCAAACAGGACAACTTAAATCTTTTCGGCACTCTTGCGCTTAGTGCGTAATCAGCGGGCGGGGCATATTAATGCAGAAGGGTTAAGTTTTTGAAGAAGGACAAAATTTCTCTTTTAATGTTTGTGTTGATATATTCTAATTCAAAATTTAGCGAAAATTAAAAACACCCCTTCGGGACCCTCCCAGCGAGCGACGAAAGTCGGCGCTGGTAACTAATACGACATTGTAAAGCACCCTTCGGTTGTGCGAAACACCCAATAGATGGACACCCTCGAAACTAATCAATTAGATACCGCTGAAACGACGCGACCGATTTAAAAGTATCATACTTCAAAAAATTTGGCATATTTTCTTACACTTGAATGGGATATTTGCAAATAGTTTTTTTCCCCTTTGTTAAATGTTAAATAGAGATGTGCGTCGTGATAGGAAAACCTGGCACCATTGTGCTTTCTTTACGACTACAAGATACGATTTACGAACGTTTTCTTAGTTAAAAAGGATATTCACCGATAAACAAGCGTTATGTGGGGAAACTATTAGAACTCTACGGGTTGAGACAAATTAAAATCGGATTCTATATAAAGTTGCCAACGTAAAACGTATCTTGATATTTACAAACGGATGAAAGCGTTGTGGTAGATGAACTGTCGGTGCCGTGTTGTTTGATAGACATCATTTAGACGTTTTTTTTCATTTACGGGTTTTATGCAAAAAAACTGTGTAGGGCTAACTGATGCAATTAAATTTAAAATATTTTTCTAGCATACTCATGGTATGAAAAATAGTGTTCAATAGCTTGACTTTAATTAGTTTATAACTCGGCAAATAAGCATTACGGCCGAAAATTGTATGCCAAATCCTCTTGCGTTTGGTCTTCTTTAAATAAGAAAACAGAGAGAGAGCTTGATTATTGAAAAAGAGAAACTCGATTCTGCATTTCGGACTAGGACCGATCTAGATGTTTAATCCGCACTTTATATGTAAGGCTACATGCCTTCGTACTTTTCGCGTTACAAGCTCTTCCCTCAATCTTGACACCTCGATCCGATCTCATAACCTCACAAAATAGAAGACATTTCATAGGCAAGAAAACTAGTTGCTATATAGCTAAGTTTCTGTTTTCGAGGAAGCAGATTATACCAACGACGTACCTATAGTCAACTATGTCTCATCAAGATCGAGACGCACCGAGTGATGAATGAATTGAGAGTTTGAAGTAAAGAATTTGACCAAATTAACAAGCATCCGATCCCTTTTCTCTATCTCACCTCTACGTGATGTGACCATATATCAACACGAACTACCGACCTCGTGAAATACGCAGGAAATACGTATCCGCGGTAAACCAAAATACATGCATGCAGCATGCCCTGCTTTAGCGTAGTATATAGCATTAAACCGGAATTCTATCTACTCAGTTTAAAATTCGCCTAACAACATGTAGGCCACCTCGGCGACCCTAGACTATATAGTACAATGATAAAACTTTGAAAAGTTAAATAAATAGGCGCGGCGCATCAATATTCTACATATGCCTTTCATGGCACTTACAACCGAGTACCGAGTTTTGGCTGATTATTAAACGATAGGCTATTTGAAAAAAAGCTAGCTAATTTTCTCCGAGAAAGCAGATTACCATATCTAGCTAGTTGCTTGTGTTTAATTAACTCACGTAACCGAAGACTCCACGGTTACCTTTTTTTGAAACGCCAGTTAAATGACCTCGCTTCCGATTGGGTCCTGTACTGGCATGGGCTTTTTATATGAGAAGAAAAGATAGAAAGTATTGCGTAGGCTTCTTTATAGGGGGAAAAAATCAGTTCATAACTCCGCACTTTTGACACTGCTTGGACATCATTGCTCCCTTAAATGAAATTACATTTTCCATGTTTGTAATTATGTCAAGTGTCAGCGTTAAAAAATCTTGGGGCGTCGATCGGACGGATTTCGGTACGTATAACGGAGGATAATTCATTTTTCGAACATTATGGTCATTCACTCCTTCATGCTAGCCCGGGTAAATTTTTTTCGGTGTTTTTGGGGAAAAATTCCGAAATCGCCGGGTGATTTCGGAATCGTTTCCCAAAAACACCGAAAAAAATTTGCTCGGGAGGTAGCAAGTAGCATTCACGAATTCGAATGCTAAACCTTTAGTTCGATGAATTCAAAGCGGGGTACATATTTTGGTCTTTAATTGCCTGCAAAATGTCTCTCACACAGACATACAATTATTCTTTTAAGGCCCGATATATATATATATTAGCCTATCTCATCCGCTAGAGTCCGCATAAGGTACGGTTCCATTTGGTTAACTATACGGTTAAGTTACTTTAGTAGTTTAGTTTTCGTAAGTGTAAATGACCGCATATCCTAGTGGCTGGTGTTATTAGCGTCGAATAGCCTACGAAACGACGGAACCAGGATATTTTACACTATCAGAACACATTTGAAAAATAAATTATGCATCTGTATGTATACAACGAAAAGTTTGCAGAAAAGTAGAAGAGTGGAAAAATAGTTTGGAAACCTTTGGGCAAGCCTTTGGGTGGACTTACTGGCAAAAAAAAATATTTTTCCCTGAACGAATAGCTATATAGCCTATGTACCATTGTACCTGCGCGAGACATTATATACATGAAAATCTATAGACAATCTATAAATATATTCTGCTGAAAGAATATATGTATCACGCGTGAGAATATATATATATATATAATATGGGCAATTTGATGTGACCAAAAGGTAATGCTACAAGTAGCCTATCCCAGTATATCATGATTTTATTAATAAAAAATCAGTAAAAGATGATAAAAATATTTATAAATGATTGGAACATTTCCATACAAGTGATTTGCAGTTACAGTTGACTCCCATGACAGAAACCAATTAACGCAATGCCTTTAAGTTAGAAAAATGTCCTAAAATGTATAAACAAATTTGAGTTTTTACCTAACTTTTTATATAGGCATTGGATTTCCCCGATTTTTTTTGCGCAGAACTAAAAAAATCCACCTCTCTCGATTAAACATAGTTTAATCAATTGATACGTTAATTTATAGCGTCATTGTCTATAATAGATACAACCACCCTGACTATATCTTCCACTATATTGATCTAGATTCCAATGTAAACTACTATTTTTTAAATTTGAAAAGAAAAATTATTGTGATATTATTTGATTATTCACACGAAGTTCATACTCGATCCGAACTAGGACTAGGCTACCAAGCTATAGATCTTAGTGTCTCGAACACGGAAGTCTAATATAGGCCTAAATTTGTTTCGCACAAGCTTTTCTCCCAATCACACCTTGATTCAATCTCATAATCTCACAATATGGAATTAGGAAAAATAGCCTACATTTCATTGGCCACATAAAAATAGTAGACGTGTTATCGTCTGATACTTGTGACACGCCGTGAGATTTTTAAAAAACACAGAGTTGAATCCCTTCGGGAACCTTCCCGCGAGGGCGCGGGCTACAGTACAAAGTTGTTTTCGACCCTTCGGTTGTGCGAAACACCCAATAGATGGACACCTTCGAAACTTAAAAAGATACCGCTGAAACGGTTCGGCCGATTTAGAAGTTCAATACTTCAAAAAAATTAGCATAATTTCTTACACTGGAATGGCATATTTTAAAATAGTTATTTTCCCGTTTGATAAATGTTGAATAGAGATGTGCGCCATGAATGGGAAAATATGGCACCGTTGAGCTTTCGTATACAAATACGTTAATACGATTACAAACGTTATTTTAAAAAAAGGAAAGGATAAACACCGATTCACTGCTAGCTAAACAAGCGTAATGTGGGGAAACTATGTGGGACACTACGGGTTGGGAAAACTTAAATTAGATTCTGGAAAGCTACTAACATAAACTTAATCCTGAGATTTCAAAACTGATGTAAAAGCGTTGTGGTACATGAACTATCGGTGTCGTGTTGTTTAACAGACAGACATCGTTTAGACGTTTCTTTTTTTCATTTTCCGCATTTTATACGAACTTTTTTTCATTTTCCGCATTTTATACGAAAAACTGTGTAGGACTAACTGATTGCAATGAAATTTATAAATTTTTTCTAGTATTTACATGGTATGGAAAATAGTGTTTAATAGCTGGGTCAATCAGTTTATAGTCAAAATATTTCAGCCGCATTTGGACGATTTGGTCTTCTTAATAAAGAAAACAGAGCGAGAGTATGGTTACATGAAAAAGAGAAACTCGACTCGGACTTTTCGGACCGATCTAGATCTAGATGTTGAGTCCGGACTCCGGACTTCATGTAAGGCATTAGCTTTATACATGAACACATGTACAGGTCTTCTTACACTTTTCGCGTTACAAGCTCCTCCCATAATCTCACCACAATAATCAAATCCCATAACCTCACATAATAGAAAACATTTCATAAGCAATAAAACTAGTTGATAGCTAAGTTTCCGAGGACCAACTAACTAGTCAACTGTTATGTCTCATCAAGACCGAGGGGGCCGCAACTGACTCCAAATTGAGTGCAAAATCACCAGAATCTCGTACACTTGGCCAATAATCACCCATAAGGCTCCATGTTAATTAATTCCAATTGATTCCAGAATCTCGTACAGCCCTGGAAAGAGTTGCGACCCCCTCGATCAAGACGCACCGAGCGATGAATGAGTATGAGTGTTTGTGTTTCAACTAAAGAACTTGATCTGGAAATAATTAACAAGCGACCAGATCCCTTTTCTCTATCTCATCTCTATGTGATGTGGTCATCTACATGAATCACCAACCCCGTGAAATACGCTGGAAATACGTATATAACTCGGAAAATCGCAATATATTAACATTATACCCCCCGCTTTATAACCAAGGCTTTAGCGTAGTAGCATTGAAACCGAATTTCTGTATACTCAGCTTAAAATTCATCACCGCTTAATAACAAATATGTAGGCTATACCTCGACAACCTAATAGTATACAAAATCCCGGGGCGTCGATCGGACAGATTTCGCTACGTGTAACTCGGATGATAATTCATTTTTCGAACATTATGTTCATTCACTTCCTCATGTTATTAGGTAGTATTCACGCATTTAAAAACTAAACCTTGAGTTCAATTATGGATTCAAGCGGGGTACATATTTTGGTCGTTCATAATAATTTGTAAATTTATGGGGTACGTTTTCGATAAACGGGGTATATGTTTTTCGATTGACCAAAGGTATATACGTATAACAGAATATTGCCGGGATACGTACAGTATTTCCTGAGTCGGTAATTCTACGTGCCTTCTCTGTTCATGTTAATAACCGACATGTAAAGTGGTACCATTTATAATCTATGTGATGATAGGCGGTAGCCAACTGAAGCATCGGATTTAATTAGTTGTTCTATGAACTACCGTATTTTACTAAATGCATTTTCACTTTTTAACTACATATTCTTTTTATGGATCACTAGTATATTGGCTAGTACAAGAAGCTTATGGCATTACTTTTGGTCACATCAATCGCCTGCCAAAATATATTGTCTGTCACGACATATATTTATTCTTAAAGGCCGGTATGTATTATCTCGCGAGAGACCGCATAAAGTACGGGCTTTCTGATTGTTTACTTATGGTGCTTGCGATGACCGGCATTGCCTCGTCGTTGGCCTCCCTACCCTCCCTAGTAACTTCAAATGCGGCTGAAATGCGATTCGTGTGTTTATCTTTTATGGGAAACCGGTTTCAATCGCAAAGTCAGACCCATTCAAAGTACTAATAGGGCTCAGGTGTTGCGCATGTTTTTGAAAGGTGCCCAAACGGGAAGATTTGGTGCCCAAATGGCAACATTCTTAAAAAGGGTCAAAAAGTGCCCAAATGGGTAGACACCGATCTCATAGCTATATAATCTAGACAATTAAATTAAGCAATCTAAACAGGGCATTACCAAGCGCTCGATTACGCAAATCAATTGGTGACAGTTGTACATTATCTTATTTGCCATTGTCAGCACGTAGCCTACAGCAATACGCTTTCATGCCGTTAAGTCCTTAGAGTTATCGACAAAGTGGAAGTTATGTTGGAAAGCTGTTCAAACTATATATTAGATAGAGTATTAGAGCGGGCGAGATCCGAATGTCCGAAACCAAGCCATTTGGGTTTTCATCATTTTTTTAGCTCTTACCAACTAAGTAGACATCTTTATAATTGAAAATCAATTGATAAAGTTATTTAAAACACAGCTCAATCTCTTAATCTCACAAAATAAAATTGTAAAAAATAGCCTACACTTCATTGCCACATCAAATTAGTTGACGTGTTATCGTCTTATACAGTATCCACCCAAAATATTAGTCCCTTTTTTTAGTCCCACCCTTTTCTGTGTAAAAACGGGAAATGGGTCTGTTAGGAAAATCGGGTTTTCGACCATTTAAAATTAAGCTAGAATTTTTAAATTTAGATTTTATTAAAGAAGAAATCTTTCTCTGCACGCTGATTTTTTTTCCTGGTTCGGACTATGATCCGCCAAAAATCACGAGTAGTCGCATCATTTATTAGACCCCAAATGTTTTCCCGTGTTAAACATTATTAACAGATTTTTTTCCCGGCTCTGCCGGTTCATTTTCAAGAAAATAGAGACCGCTAAATTTCAATGTTTAACACGGGAGTGGGGTGGGGGGCGGAGCCCCCCAACCCCAACCCGCGAGATCCCCATATAAATACGAATATTATAGTTTATGATTTCCCTCTTGATCGGAAAAAATATGAAGAGCCTACCAATTTTTTAAAATTCAAACAGGACAACTTAAATCCTTTCGGCACTCTTGCGCTTAGTGCGCAATCAGTGGGTGGGGCATATTTTCATTAATGCAGAAGGGTGAAATTTTTGAAGAAGAACAAAATTTCTCTTTTAATTTTTGCGTTGATATATTCTAATTCAAAATTTAGCGAAAATTAAAAACACCCCTTCGGGACCCTCCCAGCGAGCGACGAAAGTCGGCGCTGGTAACTAGTTGGGACTTAGAAAACTTTTCAACATGTGGCTCAGCACCCAACGAGCTTTATAACACCACCGCTAGATGGCAGAGTTTTTCGAACGGCGAATCGTCACTCTTGGGGACCCTGCCTTATGGGAAGTTATAACATGGAGATGATGTACCATCTCCTCTATGACTCTGGGCCTGGCTGCCTGCCGTCGATGATATGTAAATAATCCTAACTAAATCGCGCAACAGTGTATTGTTGTTCTCTCTGGCATCTTGCATGACGTACCATGGACGGATTTTGAATTGTAACTATGGCGAGGTATAGCCAAGTGGGCTAGGGCGTCGGCTCCCCACGGTCGAGGTCCTGGGTTCGCCTCTGACTATACCCATGATCCTGCGTATGCATTGTTCCCATGCTTACGTACCCAATACTCAGTCCCCTGAACAGCAATTAACTCGCCGGTGCGCAAAGACCTTGCAGGTCCAGATTTCTGTGTAATACTCAAAAACACAGAAGCACCAAAAAATTACCAATACCAATACCAAATTGTAACTATTTCAATTCCTTAAATTTAGTAACTTATTAATTGATTTGATAAGAGTTTTAGTAGAGACTAATAAGTAACTATCAAATGAAGGAGTTTTAAGAATAATTGTGTGAATAAGGAGACATTGTGACTGACTCTTTGTGTGTCAGGTAGTTGAAAGCAATAATAAATCTCACTTCAATGAAGCTGTGATTTGTCGTACGTTAAGCTAGAAAGAATTGTAACAATAGATGTGTAACTCCTTTTTCCAGCATTGCTTCATTTAGGATGTGTGATACGAGTCAGATCACATAATGATCTGTTATAGTTGCCTAAGGGTAATACCAAATATAGCAAGTTTTTAATCGTTGTGTTGACTAGAACTGTTTGGAAGAATTAATTTTCCTTGAATTAATATGTCTTCCACCTAAACTTAAGAGGCTCTATACTGTCACTCTGTCAGAGACAACTGGAGACAACACATCTGGTGACAGTAAATCCGACAACCACCAATTTTATTTTGCCTGCTGGACTAGGGATGATGTGATTGTGTATGAATGCTTGCTTCAGTGACGAGACTATATGTATGTATTTAGAACTGGCTATATTGTATTCAGATTGACTAATCTCTTTTCTTCCAATGTTTCAAGTATCGCCAACCTAAACCACCGTGGAGCTATCGTTGCTGCTTGTGTCATGTGCAGTTACTTCACATAGCGGGACAACCTCCGACCACTCCAACTCATCAAGTACAATTTAATTCTTAATTAGATGATGAACACATGAAAAAGTAGGAAACCGGAAGTGTACCGGAAATAAGAAAAACACGTCGTACAGCAAAATGAAGGACAGAATCGGATTCCTCGTTAGATTCTAAGCCAGAGTATCGTGTTTTAATCAAATTTTGGAACATGTCGAAAATCGAGAATTTTCCTGAACTATATAGACTTCTTAAAAATTGCGATTTGGTCAATCTCACAGATTTCAATAATAACACATTATTCTTGCTCAGAAAAGTGCGCTGATTCCGATTATCTACTTTGTTTTGTGATGTTGGGGCAGTATTTCCCACTTCCGGTTTACTTCCGGTCTTCGAAAATGTGCTCCATCTACTTCATTCCGTGATTAACAGTTTATGTATATTTTTCCATGTGATTGCTGATACCAAGCCGATGAAGACGTGACTGAAGAACCATTTTTGGGGGGCGATATGACTAGGTAAGCTGAAACTTGCGACCTGTTTTAATCACTGATTAACTAACATTTGGCTTTTGATGTTTCAGATGTCGCAAACCTGCACTACACTCAAACGTTGCAGCCAAGTGTAGATTCTACCTGTAACCTTCTATCCTTCCACTTCCGATCCTCATACTTGCAATGCAGGAGGTAGGGATGGCCATTCTGGATTGTTTTTCTTTACTCATGCAATATACTCGGATGGCGACTGATGCTCCAACTTGCATCAGTCGATGTCAATTATGTGATCACCAGGTGGTAGGGATGGGCTCTGTCTCGAAAGGGTGAATACAGCCAAGCGCCCGACTAGGTTCAATCGCATCCCCTAAGAACTGGCCCCAACCGTCACTCTTCTCTCTTTCCGGCTTCTCTTAGCCATTGCCACTCGTTGGGCGGTACGGGCCGTACCGAGCGACGTTTGGCTCCGAACGAAATGATGAATAACGATTATCTCTTCTAGAGATTTATCTGCTCTGATCGTTCAAAAAATTATTCGATGTCAATTATTATGTATTATGAGTCCAAGTCACTTGTGTTCATAAAAAATCATTTTATTTAAATATATATGATGAAACGCTTGTATTTATTGGTCAAATCTCTTTGCGCTTGCGGCGATATATAGGAAACGGGGGAACTATTTTCATTACGTAATTTAGAAGTCATGAGGATTCGAACCACCGACCTTATGCGTCACATCTCGGCGCTTTGCCACACGGCTATCACTACCATATATATACTATATAGTGAATTAAAGTGACTTGAGTGAAGTAGGAAAAGAAATACAAACGGAAAAAATTAAGGACGAATGAACACGATATTCATAGTTTCTTTCACGATGGACTACTTCTGAAATCTGCGTCCAACTTCAAGTCTTTAAATGAAGATTTGAACCACCGACCTTAAGCGTCACATCTCGACGCTTGGCCACACGACTACGACTTCACGATAAATACTAAGTCTCAGACAATACAGTTGGCGACACTGCTACTGTCCTAGCGCTTCAGAGTAGCGAAAGGATTTTGAGATTTGCAGTTGGTTCCATAATACAGATCCGGCAGACATGGCTCCGCCTACAGAAGACTAGCATCGCTCTGCTGAGTCGCTTCATTGGCCTGGTTCATCGAATTCCTTCTGTAACAATGAAAATAAGGATAAAAATAAGGCACGCTAAGGATGTCTGAAACGACTCATCAGATCAAACGGACACTCACTTGACAGGCTTCTCTTTGGCAGCACGTCCTTGAAAATAGTGGCATCGTGCTTTCTCGCTTGGCAAACTGCTCGGCACAAGGTAGACAACATGGTCAAACTTGCTACTTGGCTGGACCTCTTTAGCCTCTTTGGGAAGATCCGAAGATGACGGCAGTCGCTAGTGGGATCCGAACCACTTGAAAGACAACTTGACGGACATCAACGACGTTTGCCACATCCGGGTGCACATCACGCCTCCAATAGGTCGATCATTTGTTCCAACTGTACAACCAGTTCCGGATTTTTCAGAAATTGGCCGGCTCTTAAGATCGATCTGTGACAATATCAATCAAACATCACGTCTTGTGAAAAAATTGCTGGTTTTCTCCTGGCATGACTAGAAGGACTAACAAATCTAAATATACGATTAAAAGCTAAACTAGTAAGAAAGTGATAAAATACTTGAATTTACCTGTGACATTTCCTTTTTGACATGCTTGCCATCCCACCATCAAACATCTCAGCAAATATCACAGCTCCAAGCCAACCTACAGGAATAAATAATAAGAGAAATACAATTAGTTTGATTGAAACAGGTAATATTGGATTAGAAGAAACTTCAAAAGGTAAAAACTCAATTGAGGTGTTAGAAATCCATTAGTCTCATCTGCTACTGAAGACGAAAAATGGCACACTCAGTAAGTTTGAACACAATTAATCAGGAATAGCCCGATTAGCTTTCTGCAGACTAGTCTAAATTGAGTTTTGCAGTAGATCACACAAAGGAAAACAAATTTTATGCTTATGCTCAAGCGTTCCGGCCCCAAAATAGAATCAATTTACATTTGAGGTAGCCTATTTGGTCAGTTGTAAATATTTAAAAGGCAAAATTGGACATGATGAATAAAGGTAAAAATGGGAAAAATGAATTAAACCAAAACTTAAAACAAGGCAGATAAAACAGATAAAGACGTCTCTGTGCCTTTTAAATTTTGCAACAGATACAGCAAGTCCTTACCCATATAGTTTGTCATATTTCTCAATGCGTTTAAGGGCCCGATCTCCTTTTTATAAGCTTTTTAGAGTTTTAAAGAGTGTTTGCATGTTACTGTATTTTGTTGTCATTCACTCTGACACGATGAACTCTGACAAGCAAGTTAGTGAAGGCAGTAGAGGCAATTTTCTTGTTTTTTTCAGATAGGACAGATTATTATGTGCCAATTTTGATAAGTAAGTGCAAAATTGGGAGGTGAAGAATTGATTCAACAAGGACCCTAACCTCCCCTTCTTATTTTCGTTATCTTGCCGTTTAAATTAATTTTATATAATTTTTATTTGGGGTCGGAACGCTTGGGGCCGGAATGTCTGGCATTCGATGACATTTACGTTATGAAAATAAGTCGCAAATAAGTTTTTAGTAGAAGGACTAACAAATTTAAATATTCGATTGAAAGCTAGACTAGTAAAAAACAGTGCTATAATATATTAACTTTATACCTGTGACATTTCCTGACGCGATTGTTATCACGCCAACTACTTGAGCCGGTTTGGCTGAGTGCAGACGAATGATCGTCTGGGCGCGGGGGCCACCGGACGACCCACGAGCTCCGTGTATTTGAAAATCCAACCAATATTTAATTAATTGACAATTTAATTAGTCACTATTACGCATACTTTATATGTTGCATATTCCGCTATCGACAAGTGGAAGGCCCTTCGGGAAACTCGCGCCGTACTCGGCGCTGGCCAGAATGTTCGTTCAAATTACCCGAAGGGTTACTGGTGAAAGTTGCATTTCTACACCAGGTCCTTAGTTCAGTGTTGCATTCATAGATGGCATTAGTTCCCTTCTGCGTTCATAGATGGCATTTCAGCAATTGGGTACAAATAAGATATAGGAGGGGTATCTGCTGTTGCCAGTTATATTTGGTAATCAGTTTATAACTATAAATAGAAATTCACACTAGCTAGATGGGGATAGTAGATTTAAAGATGGGGTATCGTTTTGACTCTAATTCCATATTCCACTAGGTTGATTGGCGAAAAAGGCGAAAAAGATTCATCCACGACAATCGATTCTACATCGATTACTCTGTTAATGAACTTTGCTCTACGACATATGGTGACAACATTGTCGGCCACGGGGAATCATTGCAGTTTTTGACGAAATTGACAACGTGGTTCTGTCTTAAATTTAGAACATAAAGATTGTCATCGTTTTAGTAATTACTAATTTGAAACACTTTATCACTTAGTACACGTTATATTACCAGTATAATTTCAAATTAGTTTTTTATTCTAAATCACTATCACGCCTTCAAAGACGAATCCCGCGTGTGAACGCAGTTCAATATGAGAATATGTATTTTCATTTCTCTAATTATTTCGGCCTTTTTGTTATTACGCTATTACCTAATTATTACGCCATCCAACTCACTCCCCCGAGAATCGCAGTTCATAAGAGTTATAGTTATATATAATTGAATTTTCCCAATTATTTTTTTTTCGAAATTTCTAAAGTATTTCATTACCTAATTATTACGCCATCCAACTCACTCCCCCGAGAATCGCAGTTCATAAGAGTTATAGTTATATATAATTGAATTTTCCCAATTATTTTTTTTCGAAATTTCTAAAGTATTTCACCAAACACTAATTCTTAAACATGTGTGAAGAATTGAGATACATTCTCCCCCCCCCCCTTCGGGTACCTTGTGGCGTGCAAACGCTACCTACAGTAAGACGAAAACGAAGATTCAACGCCATCTAACGACTACGGGGAATCACGAGAATTTAGTTTAAAGACTAGCTTTAGTTAAAGATGACGTCATAAATTTTATTCACAAGTACACAATATACAATAACGTCACGGGTTTTTTGAAAAAAAAATCGACGGTAAAGATGCTTGGTGTTTTCATGTCTGTTGTGTGGCGGGGACATGGGATGAGGGGAGCGAGAAGGTGACACTGGGATCGTGAAAAAAAACAATTGCCAATCTCCCTTTCTTCCTCACGAATGGGCAGCATAAAGGGGATACATAATCAAAATGGACGTTAAAAATACTTTTTTCCTTCTGCCTTCGCGGGGGTTCACGCACACACGCTCTCTCTCTCCCTCTTCCACAAAAATCCGATTTAAAATGTTAGTAGTAGCATGCCTGGAAAATTGTCTTTAAAAAAAAACCTCATCTGTACTCCGCGACAAACAACAAAAAAGAGATTCTATCAAATTAAGGATTAAAATTGGCCAGATCCAAGAGAGAAAAAAAAATTTTAATATCAAATTAGTCAAGCTGCGATTTTGTTTGATTTAGATTTTTCAGTTAGTCACTTAAGAGATTACAAACGTTCTGCTTTTCTTTTTCTAGCGGATGTCAGATGAGAACCGTTCGGATTGGAAAGAGAGAGAGAGGTTTGACACGATTCACCGCCCGATATTTCAACTCCGATGGGAAAGGGATTTTTTTCCAGACGACTCAAAAAAAAACGTAATGATAACCAACAGAAAAAGAAAAATGAAAACATTTCTCTTGGCAACGTAAGTCTCTGCTAGAAAACAAAAAGTCAAAATAAGTTTGTGTTCTCGCATAAAGATTATATATATATATATAAGTGACGAGCGGGGTTTTGGGGGGATTGTGGGAGGGTGAAGGTCAAATGTCGCCGTGTTTTTTTTCAAAAAAATTTTGGCAGGTGAATGGCAAATGAGGCGAACACAAACAAACGAAAAAATTACAATCGCCTCACTTTTGCTTTTTTTTGGATCGTGAGGAGATGACTTTGTCGTCGCACAGTCCCGTCGTCGTGACACACACAAATAATAATTAAGAACCGAAATTTGATTTTTTTTAAAGTGGAGCAGACGGATGAGAGGGGGATTTGGGGGCGGTAGGGTGTACGAACAAACACTGGCCTCGTTTGACACACGATACTCATATTTTTTTGAAATTTTTTTTGGGGGGGTATAACTTTTTTTTTTGTTTTACTCTCTTAATGAAACTGAAACTTCCGTTCAAATAAAAAAAATTGAAAATTTGTCGACCCAAGCGTCCCCGCGGGGAGCCGCACAAGAACAGGAGGATGGAAAAGATGACAGTTTTTTGCTGTGGCTGCTGAACACATTCAACCTAAATACATGAATTTGTTTTAATGGGTGATTTATCTTTTTTTTTTCTTCATCAATCAACAATTTTCCTCCGATTTCTTCTTGTTAAATTTTTTTTTTTTTTGCAATGGGGTTTGGTAGGAAGGGAACGACGAAGACTCTTCAGTTTTGTTCATTTTCACACTAACGGCGCACGACACCGTAAGATTGGTTTGTTTTCCTCCTTTTTTCCTAACAAGAGTCCGTTCCAAATCCAGCCGGAATAATTTTTGTGTTTAGAAGAAGTAGAGCGACACTCTTCGCGCACAGACACACACACACACACACTCACGCTCTCTCAAAGTTGCACAGGCTTCACGTTTAAATTGTGTGTTTCACGTTTTTGCTTCTTTTTTTCTCTTTTTCATTTTGTGCGTCACGATCAAATAGAGGGTAAGGAAGATGTGAAAGAGAAGTTTGATCTTCTCATCCGCTTCTTGACGGATGGATGGAGGGATATATAAAACGCCGATGACTCGAAGAAGGAGTGGGAGGAAAGGGAATTTTTTTTGTTGTTGTTGAGGGGGGAAAGAACGAGAGGGTTGACGAGAAAATTCACACCGAAGCGGGCACGTGCGTAAGGTGTGTGCTGGGTAGAAAGGGACAGGAGACAGGCTTTGTGTGCGCGAGTGGATATTTTTTTTGTTTTTGCTCGTCGATTGGGCGGTTTTTCTTCTTTTTCTTCAGAGGAGCTCATACTGGCGAAGGTGCATCCGTTGGATGATGTCACGGCAGTCGTTAAAGACACGCCGAATGTTCTCCGTGTCCACGGCGCAGGTGAAATGGGGATAGCAATAGTGCTTCCCGTCACCAGATGCCGTAGAGATGCGGAGGAACTCGTCCCGAATGAAATACTTGGCCCTTACCACCTGAGAAACCAGAGCGTTGGTTAGGTCAGTCACTTTTCTTGTCTTCCGTTGGCTGTAACTTGAACAGAAAACAATGGAATGCATTGACAAATACCTCGGCGTCCTCTCCTGGTTCAGTGGCCGCGTCCGGCGGAGTGACGTAACGAGAAAAATCGGGAAAGTATTCATCCAGGCGAGATTTGCCGGCTCGAACTTTCTCGGCCAACAAATCCTGTGGAGATTATTTTTAAGAAAAACCAAACCCATCAAGAAAGCTGTCCAGAAACAATTGCAATCCCCGTTTCAAAATCGAAATACCTGTTTGTTGAGAAAGAGAATAACCGATATCGTTCTGAGCCACCGGTTATTCCAAATGGATTTGAAGAGGTCAAGGGATTCGCGCAGTCGGTTCTGACTGGGATCTTCGCGCAGGACCATGTTATATGACGAGCACGCCGTTACGAAGATGATGGCCGTGACGTCATTGAAGCACTGGATCCATTTGCGTCGTTCGTCTCTCTGACCTCCCACGTCAAACATACTGTCAACGCAGAAAACGGTTAATCGTAAACAAACTACTACTACTAGACGGGAAACCGTAATAGTGATGAGAAAGAAAATTGCCGTACTGAAAGTTGACTTTGTCGACTTGGAACCTAGTCTCGAAAATACCGGAAGTCAGGACACGACAACGTAGAATGTCCTGTTCGGTAGGCGTATAATCGGACCGCTTGACGATGTGCACTCGATCCAGAAAACTAATTGGAAGGAAGAAAAAAGATGACATTATATCATTGTTAATACGTCGGTAGGAGGCATTGACGAAGCGATCGTGGCTTACTATTTGGCACAATCGATAAGCTGGTACTCGTTAGAGCGCTCGTAGCATGCTTGGACGCCCCTGTCTTGCCATAGGACCTCCGTATAATCATAAAATTCCTGTTTTGTTGGGGAAAAAAAAACACACGAAACAATGAGATTGTTCATCTGACGTCACAATCTGGTGATGGGTCAAAGGTTTGGGCAGTAGGTCAAAAACTCTTACAGGTGGATAATCAAAATCCGGCTGCGAGGCAACGTCTTGAATGTAATCGACTCTAAACTGATTGGCAGGATTCTCCAACGAGACGGGTGGCGTCAGCGTGCTCATGGCTCCCGTTATTGTCTGCAACAAGACAACAACAACAACAAAAAAAAAAAATTAACAATTCAATCAGATTCCGCCGAGTGGAATAATATTTACCAGGATGGCATCACGAATATTCTTTTTGATGTCTTCAATCTTTTGGATCTTCTCCCTGAAAAGAGGAGAGAAAGAAGACAAGTTGCCATCAATGACATTTCCAAGCTAAAGCAGCAGCAGCAGCAGCAAGCTCTTGCTTTTTGCTTCATATAAAACAATCCCACGTGAGTGGGTCCTCTCTCACAACGGCGCCCTTTTATCCTACTACTCTCTAACCCGCGATGTTAAACGCACGCAGATACACACACACACAGGGTTCTTCGGGAGAGGGGGGGGGGTTGATCGGCTGACGAAGGGCCAGAAATAGAATCAAGCGTTACCATGGCAACGGTACACTAACCCCACCTTCTTCCCGAAACCCCACCCGACCGTCTTATTGATATATTCCCCCCCCCTCTCCCTCTCTCTCTCTCTCTCCTCCTGACTCCTCTTCTTCCTTTGAGACGACTGCGTTTAGCTTGGCGAGAGAAAATCGTTCGAAAATATAACATTGATTGGAAACCCGAGAAGATCGTTAAAAGTGGCTTGATTGTTGTTTGTGTTTGTTAAATATTACGGCACAACATAAAAATAAGGAGAGAGACGAACGGACGTCACGGCATTAAAGGTGTGTGTGTGCCCTTTTAAAATGGATGTCATCGTCGGGGACAAGTGGGCAGAGCAGGCCCGCTATCTATCGGTGGGCCGGGAGGTATATCTACAGTCTACAATGTGATAGGCAGAAGAAGCGGAGGAAGAAGACGGAGGCGAAAGAGAAAAAAAAAGGAAAGGAAAAAAAAAGGTGAAACACAAAGCCATCTGACGCTACATGTCCAGATGGCCGGGGCTACTACTACCACTACTACTACCGTCAACCGCCTCTGCAACTTTCAGCGGGTGGTGACGACGGCCCGTAGTGGCGGTGGGTGACAAAAGATCTGCTCATTAATGCAATGATTGAGAGAGACACGAGGAGAGAGAGAGGAGAGAGAGGAGGGAAGGAAAAGAGTAGTAAGAAGGAAAGATAGATGAATAGACGGGAGAGAGCAAGCGGGGAGAAAGGATCGATGCGGTCACGTGATCAGCCAACGAGTTCACGTTATGAACAGAGGGGAGAGAGAGGAGTGGCCATAGGAACTATAAAAAGAACCGCTTCCAGACTCTCTCTCTCTCTCTCTCTCTCTCTCCTATAAGGTACAAAACGCTGCTGCTGTACGCGACCGGGAAAGAGAAAGAGAGAAGGAAAACGGTAGGAGGAGGAATAGGGGATGAAAAGGGTGGGGGAGGAGATATCAGCTACCGATCGATGCGCGACACACGCAGACATGGGCAACTCGGCTTTCTCTGCTAAGGCATTGGCCCCGCCCATCTTCCCTCCTCCTAGCTAGCTGCTGCTGCTGGCCCTGTGTGTGTGTGTGTCGATTTTTCGCACCCACTTGTGCCCGCGACTCTTCTTTTTCATTTCCCTACGCCATTCATCTCGACGTTTTGCTGGCCCAAATGCCCTAAAAAACCAATTCTGCAACTTTGGAAGAAACCAGGAAACTCGAGAGAAAAGCTGATGAATACAAGTCTCGGATCAACCGACAAATAGATGACCGAAGAGATGTAGAGAGAGAGAGAAAGAGGACAAACTCACTCTTCGCTGAATCCGTCAACGTGGAGAATTCTCATCTGTTTGACTATGGTGCTCTTGCCCGACTCACCGGCTCCTGAATAATACAATCATGACGAAATCATTAGTAAAGATCGTGCGTGATGTCAGGATTGACGATAAACGGGTGTACCGAGCAGCAGGAGCCTGTGCGTGGCCCTGTAGACTTGTTTATCCTTTTGTATTTGCTGGTTGATCTTCTTGTTGGCCTCCTTGCGCCGCTTGCTTTCCTCCGCATCCGACTTGGAGGAACTGCGGCCGAAGCAGCCCATGACGATGGCCGTCGACCAGCTGCGGCGGCTCGGCGGATGCTGCGGCTGCTGGCGATCCGTCGTTCCTCCCGCCGCATAGGCGACGTAGCTCTTCTTTTCGACCGACTGAGGTTTCGGCCGGCCGCCTCCACTCTTTGACTGAACCTAAAGTAAGAGAAAGAGAAGGATGGTGTGATTAGTTGTGTGGATTATGCAAGCCAGAGCAACGGTCAGTCAGGTGGTGACCAACGGGGGAGTGCCAGGTGATCCAGTTCAAGTCAGAATGGTTGACGTTGGCATGAATACACCTGCAACATGTTGGTGGTTTGATGCTGAGATGAATCGTGGAGCTGGTTCAAGTCATACCAAGGGGTGAGAGTTGGTGAGGTCGTTGGGGCAGGGCCCTGCCAATGGTTTGACACTGTCGACGGCGGTGCCGGACTCGTTCGGCGATCCGGTGGACCGCCCGTTCGGCGCCTTGTTCCCTATTGTGGCTGAGTTTTAGCTGGATGGATCTGTTTGGCTCCTGTTATCCGTTTTGGTTGGGAGTGCCTTGGGTGGCAACACACGATTCTGGTGGAGGTGCTGAGCAAGTCCACTAAACAAGTTGAGATTCCAGACAGAATACGTATCAACAATAATCCGTGTGCGTGTGTTCATCAGAGCACCGAATCGAGGGAGAAGGAGAGTGGTGAGGAAGAAAAACAAGAAGAAGAAGATACGGGGGTTCGGCCCGACCCACTACAGTGATGCAGCCATCACTCACTCTCACTCACTCACACACACACACACGTAGATAACTTGACGATTCCTTATGTATCCGTCGAACGAGAGAATCAGTCGGTGTGAGGACTTAAAAATCGTTTTCTCTGCTCTCTTCCACACACACACACACACACAAACAGCTTTAGCTCACTGTCAAACGGAGCGGCCAGCCGTCGTCTCTTCTGCTGCTTTCAGGCGCCGCCATTATTTTTCCAACTGAACTGTATAGTTGTGTCGGGTATATGCAGCCGTCGTATTCCCTCCTCCCCCCGATACGTGCAGTGGCTCTCTCTAGCTCTCTCTAGCGGCGGCCTACTCTTCTTATTCGGACCTCCATCTTTCCCTTTACCAAAACATCAATATTTTTCATTTCTTCATTCGAATTCGAATATTTAAACACGATGATTTCCCGTGTTTCACCAGAGAAATTCCCAATTGTAACGATTCAACACCGGTTTGGTTACATTATTTCCTAGACGGGCCTTTTTGGTGGCAGGTTTTTTTTGCTACTCGAGCGCCATCTTATAGATGGTGACGGGATCCTCAATCGTTGTGAAGACGAAGCTCCCTAAAACTAGCAGGTGCTAGTTAGAGTTGCAGTTGACGACCACCAGAGTGATTCGATCGCTGGAGAATTGAGAATCGAATGACGTTCCTTCCTTTCTAGAGAGGCGAGAGAAGATGGGGGGGTCTGGTCTCTCTCTAGTCGTGTCATTTCTCAAAGTCGGAAGATTTTGGCGACGCTGCCACACTGCGCCCCGCAGCCGCCGCCGGTGAAAGTTGGCCTCGAAAATCGCAAATTCCTTTTGTAACCTTCTTCTCGCCTCTTTCGCTCCACTCCTTTGGCCTTTCCGGTACCGGAATCGCGTGAAACATTTTTTTTCCTCCATTAGCCAACGATGAATATGCAATCACCGCTCATTTGACTAGCCAACTCGACCAATTAAAGTGTCCAGGCCACGGTTTTTTTCTCTTTTTTATGAGCTCACTTTGATACATGTATCCGCTTCATTAATGAGGGAAATAATTTGCGCTACTACACTACTAGAGTGTTTGTTTTTTCGACATTTATTTTTTTCTCCATTATTTTAAAAGTTCATCTGCATCTTGATGATAACGAAATCCACACAACAACTTCCGGGAACCAAACTTACCACACCTTCGTCGAGGTCGTTTTCTGGAAATTGGTGTGCCTTTTCTTCCGGACATGCTCTTATCTGATGATATGAATAATTTTCACAGTCGAGTGAATGTCGTTTTTCTCTTATTTTTTTGTACGTCAGTTGAATACATGAATAACATTGACTCCTTTTTTTTCGCTCTTTCAACAACAAATTTCATGGATTCTTGATGACGTTTTAAAAACGACCGCTAGGTGGCGGTGGCGTAACTAAAGTAAACAAATATTTCGGCGCGGTCTCGGACATATTTTGTTTACAATTGAATGTTTTGGTTTCGTATCATGGAAATGGAAGAATCGAATTCCCCCATACTGTCTTGCAAGAAATCCAATAAAGAGGCCAATATTCACCTGGCATCGCCTATCCTTTCTAATAAGAGAAAAAGACAAAAACCACTGCCCGAGAGCCCGGTGTTTTTGCCATCATCGAGACGGACAGGCAGATGTAAAAGAGAAGAATCTCCTGTTATTGATAATTTTTGGAGCCCACCTTCCAACAAGAGTAGTTCTGCACCTTTTCGTGGACTAAGGCCTAAATCTTTGTTTGCTGATGAAACACCACTTTTGGTGGACTTGTCACAGGCTTCACCTCCCAGTACTCAGAGGATGTCAGCCTGCAGCAGCAGTCAGACCTTCATCGAAGAAGATAGCCAGTCTGACCAAGGCTGCGAGGATGATGAACTGGACATCCATGAAAAGACCTTGTCAGATACAGAGGATATTAACCTGGATGTCACAGCAAGTGTATACACTAAAAGTCATTTCACAACACAGTATAATAGTATTCGATCTTCATCCTTCAGGTTGGCAGCAAGTCTGACAGCTTGTTTGCCATTAGCCAAGCATCATCGTCTCTTTATTCTGGAATCTTTACTCCAGATAGGAAGGTGATGAAGATTAAGCACATCACGACAGGGTCTGCCAGAAAGAAGAAACAGTACCTGCCGTAGGATCATTTCGACACAACTGACCCATGAGGGTGCTTTAATTAAGCTTGTTTGCCCTTTTGACAGGAATGGACTGGCCAAACAACTCAGCAAGCTCCTAGCCCGCCAAGAATCGGAATATCGTTTATGGAGGTTCCAAAACAAATTGGAGTCAATAACGGCCGAGAAGAAACCTCCCGCCCGACGCCTCTGCCTGAAAATCGAAAGCCTATCGATTGGCGCTGTTCAAAGTTTCGCTCATTGCCGTCTGGCTGAAAATAGCGTTGAGGATGTGTCGATGAATGACAGGGTCATCCTGGTGTTCACATCCGACCGCTGGGAGAGATGTAGCGTCCGATGTGGTGACATTGTGTCCATCTACGAACCTTGGTGAAAGAAGAAAGCCCAACAGCACACGTTGAGCGAGTGGAATTTAAGGTATCCATCGTCATTATATTTTGTCTTTTTTTTTTTGGCGCGAATTCCACAGGCAGAGCATGGAAATGGGAGGAGTGACCCTGCTATTGGGTTTCAACCTGCTGCGCAAAGGGGTCGCCGCTGTTGAAGTATCCAAATTAAGCAACACCGGCAACGACAGCATCGCTGATGGTGCTTGTTCTTCTGCAAGTGCTGATAGTATCGTCGACGTTGCTGAAAATAGACGCCCTTCGACTGTGACCGTTCTGCAAACATGGAGCTGTTCGAATGGCCAAGGCAAGGCAAAAGAGATTCAAGAAAGACATTAATCAACGTGTCCTTATTGTATCAACGTCCTCTCTCTCTCTCTCTTTCTCTCTCCGTTCCGTTCAACAGGTTGTTCGTGCAATTCGACGCCGCTTTCGTGATTCCGGCACACGGGAAATGGAAATCAAGATTATTTGCTCGGGGATTTTTAATTTTTTCCTGGGTCCGCGATTGTTTTCCCCCCTCCTGCGCTCTTTTCTGTGGCGATTGTGGTGAGCGTCTTATCTACCCACCGCGCGGAGAGCCGACGCAAAATTCCCCTTTCACCCGCCGTTTGTTTTTCTATTTGTACTCGTGTGATGTGGTGTCAAACGCTAAGCCAATTAAAACCGCTTTTATAGAGGGCTGCCGCTACTAGCTAGAGAAAATGTCATAGATTCAGGTGGATGAACTTTGCATCTTAGCAGCAGCGAAACAAAAGAGAGAAACAAAGAAAAAGATATATATATATACAACAAACAACAACGAGACGGCGACCGGTTTCCGTTCCCACAGCGCCGCTTGAATAATGCAACACTTTACCTTTTGCTAAAAATAGCAAATGAACTTTCAGGTCCGAGTCATTCCACTACAAGTAGATGTCGACGACGACGACATTTTGGGAACGATTATCAATCAATTCGTGCAAGTTGCTGGTTGGCAGTTGGGTATTTATAATTCCCTTTTTTTTCGTTGTGTGGACGACGGAGCCGGAGAGAGAGATTGTCCTTGTTACCAGGTGAGGGTACACCTTGGTACGAACCTCTGGGCCATGTGTGTCGTTTTTCTACCTGTACTTTATTGCCTTCGACTTTGTACCTCGTTTTCAAACGCTTTTTTGTTTTTTTGTTTCCCCTTTTTGTCATCCAGTCCTCTATCGCGGCCATGAGGAACTGGAAAGCGCACGTGGCCAGCGCTGCCTTCGAGATAAAATAAGCTCGCGCTCCCGATTTCCTATTCCGCTCACGAACGCCAACCCGCGCCGCTCTCTCCCGAAATCGCGCGATCCAACAGGTGGCGTTGCACGACCGGACGGCTGGAATTTTTCTTTTTTTGAAAATGAAGCAGCCACACCGAAAAATCGAGAAATTCTTCTGGGTTGTTGTTGTTGTTGTTGCTGTCGTTTTTCGAGCTACGTAAAACGAGAATTGTTTTTGGATCTGCGTCTCGTGTTGTTGTTGTTTGTCGAACGACGTCATTGAGCCTTAGACGTAGTAGTTCTCGTCCTAGTGTAAAAATCCCGTTAGCGTCTTTTCTCTTTTGATGTAAAAGGTCAGATAAGGAAATGTCGACCGTCATGACGCAGTTATATATACTATCCCCGGCGTAGTTTAATTGGGATATTAGACGAATCATTGACGCAAACACTGTCAGATAAAACTTGGGGGGGAAATGCGATTGGATAGGCCCAGACTCTATTGTTATGCTCGCTATGACCTATTGAGATGAGGAAAATAAATGCCCATAGTTTTATTATTGATTCCGGATCGTGTGACTGGTCACGTAGCCAATCCCCCATCAACAGCAACTATTAAATTATCCTAGCTTTCACCCGCCGTCGTCGTCGTCGTCCTTTACGTGTTTTCAATAAGGTCTTGTGTCAACAACGCTGTAAGGTAGACGTAGCTCTTATCTAGTCAGCATGTAGGCCTCCGTGTCGACCAAGGCCGCTTTTTTCTTCTTTTTCTTCAATTTTTCATAGAGAAAAATTCGAACGCGGACTTGTTATCGTCGACACTCTACACAGCCTTGGGTTCAATTTGTGAACTGACACACATTTATAAGTCGTCAAGAATAGTATCATTTCGTTTTTTGGTCAATAAACGTCTTATCGAATGAGGTCCCTTGTTGGCCAGAAAATAAAAATGATGAATCCTCGCTGCTGCTGCCGTACACAATAAACTCTCGTGACCAATTATGTTTTTGGGTGTCGTAAAACATCCAACCGAGAGTACTGGGGGTCGTGCGACAAGTAAAAAAAATCCGCATCATATAACAAGATTGAGCTGCTAAGAAAATCGTTTTATATAATATATACTACATCCTCTCTTTTTGGTTGTGCCCGTATGCTGCTGCTGCTGCCATAATGGAGTCGTGAAGTTTTTTTCTTTTTTTCCCGTTCTCTCTCGTACTCTGTGTGTACGTCTAGATATCACGGAGAGTTGATATGACCTACTTTCACGCTGGGCAAACATTAACTGTCGCGCTCCACACAAGGTATATGGACCTGCTGCTTCGGCTGTCAAAAATTGAATTTAATTTTTACCCCAGAAAAAAAAGAAACAAAATTTCTCCGAGAGCGTTCACGGAAGGTTGAGAATGATGTGTATAAATTTTAAGAGGAAATGTCATTAGAGCTGCTGGTCCGATAAAAAGTGAGAGTGTTATAAGAGTGAAAATACTCTATAGAGAAAGAGAGAAAAAAAGGGAAGGCGACCGCCATGGACGCGGAAACATTGACTTTCAGCGCGCGCAAAAATGAGAAAATGGAGAGTTTCTCATCTGCGCCACCGGCATCGGAAAGAGTGCTCAGCAGCCGAGTTATATGGAAGAAAACATCATTTAAAACAACAACAAAAAGAGGGGAAAACTTTCCATTTTCTTCGACGTCGAACGAACCGCGAACGCGTGTGTGCGGTATCGGTGGGACCGCACATTGGAAAGCGGCGTGGAAGTCTCCCGCAGACCTGCTTCCATCACACTCCGCACTGCTATTCTCTTTTTATTTGTGTTTCGCCCTTGTTATTTCCTGGTTTCTGGCGACGCCCGCCTTCGTTTTCACTCTTGAAACCAGGTGATCGGAAAAAATAGCGATAGCGAAAAATGCCCTGCGCCGGCCGACAGAAACAACCGTTAGATCTTTAACCTATTGCACCACTCATTCACATTTTTATCAAACCGGACAAATCTCGCTATCTTCCAGAAATTTCGGCGATAAATTCATTCCTCAATTTCACTCGTCCAAAAGTCCACTAAAACACTCCAAATAATGTTTTTCAATTTATTAGGACTTTGGATCCACCAAATGATTTCGTTCGGCGTCGGACAAGTTAATTTATCTAGAAACAGGAAAAAAAATTGGTCAAATAAATAACGCGTCTCTTTTTTTTTCTTTTTTCGAAGCTACTAGTTTTCCTTTTCGTCTGAAAAAAAAGAAAAAAAAATAGATTACGGTACGAAAAGACCATATGGTCTCTTGCGCTCTTATCAAGCAGCAAAACCGAAACTTTCGCTTTCACATCGTCGTCGTCCCCAACTCTCTCCCTCTCTTTCTCCCTGGGCTACGCGCATTCTCTTATCTGTTTCTCATCCCGCCGACTTTCACGAGGAAATGCTCCAGCGAATAAAAAATGTCGGCCACCGCGTGAAATGTAGAGAGCATATAGCTGTACTTTCGCTTTTTTCTCTCTCTCTCTTCTTCTTCTTCTCTCTATTTCTTCGATGAAGTCATCCACAAGACGTCGGTTCAAAGTTCTTCGATGGCGATGAATAGGACGCGTCTCAATTTGCAGTAGAGACCACTACACACTACTGGGGCTGGACTGGACACAATGACGATCCCGTTTCGCTAAGGGTCCGGTAACCTTTTGTCGCGGCGAAAATGACAGCATGGGCTGAAATAGAGAACACCCATAAAAGTCCTCACATTTCTTCTATTCAATTATTAGATCTATATTTCCAAACGATATCGTCTTATTAAGATGAAAAATAACAAAGTCCCTAGATGTTGTCATTCGATTCCGTTGGCTGAAACAGCAACAAAATTTGACTTCCCCCTTTTTTAAAATTTTTGAATAAAAGAAAAGAAAAAATTTAAAACCTATAAAATAAATATATAACAAACAAGACTTTCACGTTGCGGACTTCCGCGATTGTCTCTCGCTCTCTTAGTGAAAGTGGGCGCGTGTGTTTACATGTCCCGAAAAACGCCACCTGGGCTGGCGGCCGCAGGATTTTCCGAAAGTAGGACACACGTTTTTTTTTTCCTTTTCTTTATTATTATTATATTTATGAACCTAAAAAGAAATAGAAAGAGAAAAAAAAAAAAAGAGTAAATAAGAAGCCAATAAGAAAATCGAGTACGTTCATATGTAGGCCTAAGGTCAGTCGGTATGATGTCATAACAGTTGCTTATCTGCCCAGCATACTGCATTCCATTCCACTGTAATATTGTGTGAGTTATCAGTTTTGGACGACAAGAAAGTTTTCCAGACCAATCGATCATCGAGCCGAGTTTAAAAGAATAGAAGAAGAAAAATTCGATCGGGGTCATAGTGATTTGGGGGGTGGGGTGAGCTCTAGTGTTGTAGACAAGGCAGCAGCAGCGGAAATGCTAATCTGTTTGTAAAGCATTGCGGTTTCGAGCAGTGTTTCGAATAATCTGAAACCGGAGCAGCAGAGAAACGGCGGCGGCGACGGCGGCGACGATTCGGGCGGAGTCGGATATCCTTTCTGAAAAACCCAATCTCCAACTCCTCCGATTCCATCCAAAGTCCTACCAAAAAAGAATGGAGTATACACCCGAAGTTGCCTCGATTCTTTTCAGCCCTAATTAGGTTACGTGGGTTGCCGAACCACAGTCAGACATCTCTCTAGAGAGAGACAGAGAGACAATAGAGAACCGAGTATGAATTCTCGGAACTGCCACCGGATGGCAAGGAATGTTTGCCCGGAAGTCGTGGGATGCCGAATTTTTTCAGATAGAGGTGGCTGGCTGGGTCAGAATACAAAATAATAATAATCCTGGCGCAGGATGGAAGAATACAGAGAGAAAAAGAGAGAAAAATTTTTCCAATCTGACGCAACGGCGCCAAGTCACGGCCGCCTACACCACCGGCGTCCATTTGCCCATTTATGGAGGTCGAACGACCTTTGAATTTCGCCATATGATGACTTGGCAAGGACGGTGGATCTGTAACGTAAACATTCAACACCGTTGGGTCGTACAACGAATCGCTATTAACCGTTGACAATATTGACTCTGAAACGGGTAAAATTACCATATAGCTTTTTGCTTTTAACCAGCTGCAGGTCGGAGAACTCCAACGGGATTCACGGCGACAGATCAAGGACGTCCGTACTTACTAGCTACTTGAATTGACACGAAATTCACGGGAAGGAAAGACGACGACGACGAAAAAGACGGTCGAATCTATAATCCCCGGAAACGATTCAGCGCGCTCTGTCCATTGATTTATGATTCCGTGCCGAGAAAAGCCAAACAATGGCGGCAACCGACGTTGGCAACGCCATGCGGGTCCCGCCCGTCCGACCGTTTAAAAACAAACGGCGGGGGAGTAAGTTTTCTCGGAAGTAGCGATCGATCTCACATCCGATTCTGAAAAAGAAGAGCAAAGACGTCAACAAACAAAAAACATGTCTGGAATACCGAGAACCGTGGCGCAGTCCTTCCAACATATATATGATTTCGCAAAAAGGGGGTTTTTCCGAGTTACTCTGGCAACTGCATGGCCCCCCTACACAATCGTCGAAAAACTCGTACCAAAAAACGGCTAAAAATACACAAATCATAAAGGCAGCTCTTGCTATGCTATAGTTTCGGGGAAACAAAAAATTAAGCTATCTTCACCGTCTTTGAAAACTGTTGGCAGAAAAGAAATGGCGACGGTCCAAAAGTGCCGACAAAAACAACTCGTTTTCCTCTGATATCACCAAGCGAGTCTCAAAATTAACTCAACGGCAGTTGTAAGTATTGACGACAAACTGCCCAGTTTGGTCAACGAGAATTTCCAACATGTTTTTAGAAGATTCAAGGTTCGTTGGGAGCCCAAATGTAAAGAAAAAAATCAAAATGGTCGTGTTGGTCGTTACTTACTGACGAAGCTCTGAACAATCGCCAGGAGGTTTTGCACACGTGATCCCTGCATGGATGGGGTTCAACGGGTATTCGTCGTCCACTTTGGTCGGTTCAAGAAGAAAAGAAAAAAGGAATTTCCAGAAAAAAGATTCACGCGTTCCACTTTGGATTTTCGGCGATTTTGACCAGACAAAAGACTCGGACTGATGACGACGGACGATGTTTATTTTTTGTTTTTTGCCAACGTTGCAGATTCGACAATCGACAAATTCCAGATGTCAATCCAAACAGGTTGGCCAGTGGTTATTTTTAAATCGACCCTGATATTCGTACAAGAATAATTCCCTTTGTTTTGTTGGCTTTTTGTGAGAGGAATATTAAGAAAGACCGAAAAAAGTGTGGCTCGCAATGGCTCAGCAGGGCAACGTCCAAAACGTATTCTTTCTCTGTTGGCAACGTTCGTGACAAATCAAAGTCCTGCTGATTATTACATTCCCTCTCTTCTCGTCTTGACTGAGCTAAAGCTCTCTGGCTCGTTAATATATTCTTTAAACATCTCGTGAACGACCTTGACTCGGTTAAAAGCACCCAACAACACCGACGACGGCGACGAGATGTGGGACCCCGCTGGCCACCTAGCGGCGGTCGCCTTGAGAGACGAGGCACTAGCTGCGTCAACAAGTTCATCGGACCGGGCCGCGTTCTCCGTCTCTTTTTCTCTGGCTTGTATTCCTGCTCTCCTTCACCACCACCACCAGTCTCTCTCCTCTCTTTCTCTAATGTGTATATATATTTTTTGAGAAAATACAATCTGTTTACAATGGGTACGCCATAGAGCCGGAGGGAAGAAGGTCATCGGGTGCGTTAGTCGTCTTTTACGCCGAGTCGCATATCTTTTATTCCCTCCCAACGCGTAATAAATTACGTAATACGACGAAGAAGATTTTCTCTCTCTCGTACACTCGTAGTCCTCACTTCCCTATCGTCGTCTGCATTAGACTTTGAGTTTGGACGCGAAGGGAAGAAATGTCTGCCTGCGACTTTTGTTATCAAAACACGAGTAGGCTTTCTCTCGTGGTGTGGTGAGAAAGTTTAGGCTTGATATTTTCTTCCCTTCGTCGTATTTACAGACATTTTTCTTAACGGGAGAGGAAGCTGTGGCATGTCGAGAATGCCAACAGGTTCTCTACGAAGAGTAGGCGGAGCATCCGGTGACGTCACAATAGTCTCAGCCATCACGTGACCCAACCCAATTATCTTGCCAGGGAGAGAATGGCTGCTGCTGGCTGCTGCTTCCATGGCAGTACGTACTACTACTATTTATCAGGGGGTATTACTGCAAGTTATTGTATTTGATATGTCGTAAAATATACAGTGCAGTACAACAACAACAACAACAGGATGATACCAGCAGAAGCCATGAACAACAAAAGCTAATGATTAAATGGAAAGTTGCTCTATAACTCTTTTCGACTACGTCATTTGACAGTTCCCTTATTCGCCATACGACTATTCGAGTTCTGATTTGAACCTCATCACGCTCTCGCAGTCCTGTTTTCTAACCTTGCCGCCATTCGTGGAGAATAGAATTCTTAAACGTCGGCCGCCACGAGGTGCTGTGTGGGGGCCAAGGGCTTCGTCATGTGATGGCCACCGCCTCCGTTAGTTAGTTATCATTGAAATTGTGAATGAGCCACGATAATAAAAAGGGGAACATATATATGAAATATAGTATAGACGGCGTATAACTGCGCGCGACATGCTCGTTATCTGCGTGTCGTGTGTGGGTTGACTTTTGGATTTTCCCCGAAATTGCAACACTGGGTCCCGGGGATCGGTGCGGGATCGAACTGTTTCTAGGAAACTCGGCACTTTTCTTCTTGTACCTCGCCGCTTCTTAGATGTTGGTTTCTGGGTTTTCCGGGAACAATTGCCCCATCTTTAATGATATAATGAATTGCTATAAGTTTATGTCTTTTTTTTTCGGGGTGTTGAGAGACTAAATGAGTAGTAGAAAAAAAAGACTGAACAAGTTCTAACTCGAAAGGGAAGTGAAAGAATGGACGAACAAGTTCAAACTGGCTGAAACCTTGACTATCGAGGCCACCGAACGTTCACCAAATCTTTATTTACATTTTGTATTCTTAAATATTTTAAATAGTGATTTCACCGTGGGTAAATCCGCACAAACACTTGGGCTGAAAAATTCCCCCTAGTTCTCCATAATCCCCTCTTTTTTTATATTTCAAATGTAAACATGAGTGAAGTTAAAAGATTGGCGCCCGGCCACGTTCATTACGTGTCCGTTGGAAGACACAACACGGCCAAGAAACTTCTTTTGCCTCTTTATTTTATTTTAGATTGTGTAGGCTGAGTTGCCATGGTAACGGCGGGAAAACCCGGACGATTGAAGCATGCAACCGCATACGTCACGTGCGTGTGCGCGACGTCACTCTTCTCCGTCGACCATCTCGTTCCAACCGGTTTCGACTTTCACCCGGACACTCCCGCGTGTGTAAAAAATCTCTCCTTTTGTTGTGTATGTTTCACCGTGACCTTATATAATAAATGGATGCTCGTTTGTGTTTTCTTATTTTTTTTTTCGTACGAAAAAATATTGTATTATCAAATTGTGGAAAAATCAAGAGACAAAAAACGCACACATTTTGTTGTTTTCTTTTCCTTTGTTATTTTTGCATAGCACTCTGAATTTTTCGCATCTATTTTCTGCTCTGTGTGACCAGTCTCGGTGTGTGTGTGTTTACAAAGAGGACCATTTTCTTTTTTTTTTCCCCCCGACAAAAATTGACGGAATCATAAAGGCAAATTTCCTGGTAACAACTGGGTTATTACCATCACAAATAAATAATGCCAAACATGTTTTGTGTGTATGTGTTGTGTTTCAAAGTTCTCTCTTTTCTGTGTTTGTTGTGTTATCTGGGTGGACACGTGATGAAGGCGAGCAAAATATGGGGATGATATTACACGCAATGAGACCCAAAAAAAGAAAATACAAAAAAATAATCAATACGGCGACGACGACGACGACAAAACATTTATCATTATTAATTGATCTGAATAAAAACACTGTTTTCCTCTCGCTTCATAAATTTTCAATTTCATTGGGATCATTTTTCACAAAAATTTTTTTTTTGTTTTTCTTTTTTAAATCCATATTTTTTTTTTTATTTTTTGTTTGAATCGAGTGCCGGATCGAGGACCACGTCTCTTTTGCCAGCACTCGACTAGTAGCAAAATATGCTGCGGAAGTTGTACCGGTTGATGAACGGGATGATGGATTTGTATGGCGGACGAAGACGACGACGACGACAAAGAAGAAGAAGACGGACACCCGCACTGGAAGCTGGTTGTACGTCGATCACTGGTTGTTGTTGTTAGGTAGTTATTAGTATTATTGATAGCGTTGTTGGTGCTGAATGTTCTCCAGGTGTTTAGCCACTTCACGCTGGACGCTTTCGGGCACTCCACCCACATTGGTGAACAGAGTGTGGAGGATATTGAGCTCTTCCGTCAATTGCTCGACGCGTTTCTGGAGACGTTCGTTATCTCGCACCAAGAGTTTGACTTTTTCTTCCGTTTCTCTGGATCGAAGTTTCGCCTTTTCACGTGATTTGCGTACGGCGATGTTGTTGCGCTCCCGACGGCGGCGGTACTCGTCCGTCCCCTTATCAGCTCGTTTACTTCCGCCCGATCCGCTAGCTCCACCGCCACCACCGCTACGCTTCGAAGAAGACGACTCGCTCACCGACGACGAGACACTTTTGACAGATCCAGGGCTGTTGCTTGGGCCCAGGATTTTGCCGCTGCCGGACGTCGACGGATATTGGCCGCCGTAAGAACTGTCGTACGCCGTGTAGCCTCCGCCGGAGTAGTGCTGCTGCGGTGGAGGACTGTACGTGCCCGAATCCAGCGGCTCTTCTTTCACCAAACCGCCGTACGGATGGTGCGAAGTTGAATGGTGTAGTTGTTGTTGCTGTTGGTGGTGTTGCTGTTGCTGCTGCTGCTGGTGGGGCATGTACTGTTGTTGTTGCTGTTGTTGTTGAGTCTGGCGCATGTAGTTGGCCAAGTAAGGGTTGCCGGAAGAACCTGACTGACGGGACAAGTCCGACAGCAATCCTTCGCAGTCAATCAGACCCTGCAATCAATAATTTCCCGCCATCAGCAAATTTGTTCTCAAAAAATTCTTCTACAAGTTAAAAAAACAAAACGACAGGGGAAGAAGGTTCATTTACCTGGAGATCCAGCGAGATTTCGGGAGTGTTGATATCGGCCAGTTCCGGATAGGAGGCCTCGGCAAGTTGTTGCTGCTGCTGTGGAAGAGAGCCGGGCGCGTTTCCGAAAACGGCGCCGGATGGGGGCACGCGGATGGGAGCCAGTCCTCGCGCCGATGTCAAATCGGCGAGCGAATTGTTGTTTGAATTCAAATGGAGATTATTGTTGTTCGCACTGCGACGCTGATTGTTGTTGTTGTTGTTGTTCTTCACTGGATTGATATCGTGACAATGGTCCTGAAGCTCATAGAATAGCGGCGAATCCATGGCCACCAAAGAACATGGCGGTGAACTGCCACTAGTAATCATCCAAAAGTCTTCGACGAAACTTGTATCGTGAACGAGTTTGGTTCAAATTGAAAAACACTGGTAGTGGAGGATAGCACTATGACTCTGCACTTCCTTGGGCGAGAGGAGAAGAGAGAGAGAGCGACGAGAAGACGTTTCAAGAACTTCGAACGAACTGGACTACCCGCCCGATTGGGCCACGTCTTTTTATAGACTGAGCGGTGGCGCTGGCGGTTTTAGGCTCCGCCCACTTGCCGTCATCAGCCGTCGCCTGATTGGCTTTTTCAGTTTTTTGATACCGACACCGAGTAAGTACTAGAAAAATTAAAGATGAATCATCCTTAACAGCTTAACTGTTTTTCAATTGTTTTTCTTCGATCTTCATTCTAAGAAAAATTATGCCTAATTGAATAGGCCCATTTCGGGGTTTACCAGATCGAAAATGATCTTTTCTAGGGGCAACCGGAAGGTGTGCGTGACGCATTCGTTTTTCGTCGAAAGTCGTCGGTGTTAATGACGTCACACCAACCGTATTTTATTGTTTGGACTTTTTCCCGCCACATAGGAAGCAAAAGAAGCGGCCTAATTCTGTTTCCTTCTGCTTCTTCGAACTCACACTCACGTTACTGGAAGGCCACCAGCCAGTTCCAGGACTTCCAACTCATGCAGTTCCGGTAGCCGAAATGACTCACCAGCAGCATACACACACGAGACATCATGTCATTGACAATCAACGCACAACACGTACAAATGTATTATAAATGACATCTCGATTTTAAAATTCAGAACTGAAAAATTCATTTCGATTGGGAATTCATGATGAGTCACCATGAAAAGAAGGTAAATATCCGAAAGAAAATCATCTAATCGCCAACCGAAAAACCTATGAAATCATGTCACGAAATTCCTTGCGAGATAAGATTTGGTGTGTGCGTTAGTCTCGCCGGATTATCAATATCGGAAGAATGCGACAGCTACTAGCTGATGAGAGAGAGGGAGCTAGACGCGAGTAAAAAAACGTGAGTTGAAAGACATTTTTGCTACGGCGTATAGCAGCAACCCTGCATGGGGACTTGTTATTGCATCAGCAGGAACGAAAACATGGCGTCTCGCTCTTGACATTGTCAACAACAAACGGAAATCATTTGTTTCTAAGGTAATTTGATTAGATAAGAAAATTTTGTCAGTTCTCTCGAACTGTTAAATCATGAATGCTTCATATTTCGTAACCTTTCGGCACGTAAACAATAGATTGACTCGATTTCAGAAGCACCTGAAACCTATGTTTTGTATGAGCTTGCAAATGTTGAAACTTTAGTAGCTTCAGTTGTAAAATTTTTGTTTAAAAAACAAACATGCTAATTCTCATGTTTCATCACAAAGATTATTGAACCTACAAAGTGAAATTACCAGAAATGGTGCCAAACAGTGAAGAAAGCAATGGGGCTAGCGGTTCCGAACAAGCTTCCCTGAAATCCCCAAGAACAGTCAAGGGGAAAGCAACTCCTGCTAAAAGTTCACTTAATGTTGAAAAAGATACTGAAGAATACCGCAAACTGAGAGATAGAAATAATGAAGCTGTTAAGAAGAGCCGCACAAGAACCAAATTGAGAACACAGAACACATTAGACAAAGTGGAAAAATTAAGGGGTGAAAACACCAAACTGGAAGATCGGATTGAAGGTCTCAAGAAAGAACTTGAATTACTAAAGGAACTCTTTGTTAGTCATGCAGGTATCAGTTTTCAAGTTTATTTTAAAAATCAATCTCACCCACCTGTTGCTTAATTTCAGGTACTAAGAGCATGAAGAGACTAACTGAAGTGGACCTTGATGTCCTTTTGGCTGAGGCAGCCCCAAACAGCAAGAAAAACAAAAAAGGAGCCACACCATATACAGGCAGAAGTAGAGAGGTGATTGAAAAAGAAGTTCAAGCACTTTTGGGGCAGCCATGCGAGTCGGACGAAGAGGAAGATGACGAACCGCAGCCTTCGACATCTCGCGAGATTGATCAAACGGATATTTCTGAACATGAACATTCGTTGATGGACGACCAGACAAGCGCCAACAATACCGTCGATATGACGACCGAAGAAATTCTCACTGTGGACCCCAATGTCGTCGATGAAGAAGTAACTGAAACCTACACCATCGTCGATGACGGTTCAGGTGGTCCCACCATTTGGACAACCGAGAATGGAGAAGCTGTTGTCGTTACCATTGAACAGGATGATCAGGGAACTTTGGTTGCATCAGGCGTTCAACAGGATTTACATGATATCATTCAGGGGGAGATTTTGATGTTGGAGTAAGCAGCAAAATCAATACATTGACTTCATGTTACTTTACGGTTAATTCATCCTCAGGTTAACCCCTCATTGCATTTCACAGCTTTACGGAAGTTTAATTTGTAAAACGATTGATTATTGATGACAAGGGATTTTTCTGAAAATCTTTTGTATCTGTAGACCCAAAAATATCAATAACGATCTCGGAAACTGTCATCTTTGACTTGTAACTACTTTTAATCCTATCACCGACGTGTCTAGACAAGAATTTCACCCCGTCCAAAGTTAGGGAAATTGCTGAAAGTACTGCTACTCGAGTTAAAAAACTTTCGACAAGCCCGAGGCGGAAACGGAATCTGAAGAACGCTTGAATCCTGCCGACGACAATGTCAGCATTCCAGTTACTAAATATTAGCCATCTTTCACGGGATTCCCCGTCCACAGGACTCGCTTCATATTCCTATGCAAATGGAGAACCAACAGCAAGAAAAACGAGGATAAACGACTTCAATCAGGTCAGCCTTTACAGAAGCTGCAGGACAGGTTCCAGAATTTGCCCATGGCCGGGCCGGGCTATCTTCTTTTTTCGATCAGAAAATTATACAAAGGGTCACTGGGCGGGGCCTACTATTTAACAAGACCAGATGCGAAAGTAAAACGGTCACACGCGAAAAGTAAAAGGTCTCCAGAATGCAGCGACCAACTGTCACGAAATCCCTCAAACGACAGGTTTTTTAAGTAAAAAATTTCACATTTCATTTCTCCTTTTATGTATGATTCGTATCCTTATTTCATTGGGGAATTTCAGCGATTCAGTTTATTGATTTCAGATCGCTCAAATTTGCCAACAAAGAAGACGCGACAATTAATCAGCTAACACCAAGGCATATTGGTTATCCATCAGTATACAATACCCTCAAGGCAAGGATCCCAAGCACAAATTTTTTGGTAGTGTCACCCATGAGAAAACACCAAGCCGAGCTCGAAAAAGTTAATATTTGCAAAGACAAATGACAAACATCCTTGATCGATGAGTCAACAACACGACTAGTTCAAGTATGACGTCATCTTTATGGAAATTCCCTTTGCAGATCAAAATCCGTTATTTTGCATATAAATAACTCGTCAAACATCTTCCCATATTTTTCATCAGCTTCAAAGAAAAAAGTTTTAAAACCGTTTTTATTTTCTATACCTTTTACAAGCTTTATGGATCTTAGTTCAAAATAAATCAAAACAGCTAGTTGGTTTCAGGCGCAAATCGTTTCCGGTTCTGCTAGAGATTTTAGCAGTAATATTTCTTGTTTGTAGTAATCATCACTGATGAAAGGTGTCTCCAGCACGATTGGAATATCTCGAAAACGGGGGCAATTAATAATTCTCCTAAATCCTTCAAGCCCAATCTTTCCTTTGCCAATTGATGCGTGCCTGTCACGGTGGCATCCCAACGCTCCTTAAATGATAAGCATTACGTGACGAACGTACAAATACAGCAGTCATCAATATTTGTTATATTGCCTACCTTCAGAGTCGTTGAGGTGAACAGCAACGAGATAACGAAATCCGATAACACGCTCAAACTCTTCCTGGAATGCCTTGAATCCTTGGGACGTGGCCAGATCATATCCCGCAGCGAAAGCGTGACAGGTGTCGAGACAAACTCCGATTCTTGAGTGGTCAAAGATACGTTTGATAATCTCTGCCAGGTCCGAAAGATCACCTCCAACTGTGTTGCCCTGGCGACACATATTCTCCAACACAACGGCTACTTTAGAATCAGGTGTTTGATCGTGGACCCAGTTAATACTATCAGCGATTAACTGAATCGCCTCCTCACGTGATCCTTTTCCACAACTAGAACCTAAAAGATTTTAAGTGTTACATTAACCATAGACCAAAAACCTATTTTTAAAATTTTAAACCTGGGTGAATGTTGTAGTAAAGAATGCCTAGTCTTTCGCATCTCTGGACCTCATCAAGTAGAGTTGCTCGGCTTTTACCTAAAATCACTGCATCACTACTACCGCAGTTCATCAGATACGAACCATGCGGTAGTATGAGATGAGGAGAAAAATTGTGCGCTGTGCACGCATCTATTGAACGGATTAAATCAGATTTATAATAATTAGGGCTAAGTCACAAATACCTTTAAAAAAATAGTACCTTTGAAACGTTGGACAGTAAAATCTTCCATTGGTTTAGAAACCCACTGCCTCTGATTTTTAACAAACAAGGCAAAACATGTCCCTCCAATATTCATAGCATTGGTGATTGCATTCTCCAGTCCACCTGAATTAGCAAGTGAAGAATTACCACATCCGCCGGGACTAGGCAACAAAGTTATAAACAACCTGCTGCTGAAATGTGGGCGCCCAGAAATACTTTGTTATCATACTTGATTGTGCCGTTAAAGGGACTAGGTCCGTCCGTTCGTGGAACCCTTTTTTTATTTATAGGGATGACAATTTCTGGAATCACCAATTCAGGTTTAGAAACCACAGTTGGTGGTACATTTGCTTCCGAACCGGACTTTTGTGATTTGGCGGATTTTTCTATTTTTACTTTATTTGCTTGTTTGACTTGTTTCCCACTCCTCTTGGATTTTTCTACTTCCATCCCACCATCACTTTCTTTAATGTCATTGGACTCAGCAGGCAAATTCTTTTTTTTATGTATAGATGTTTTCTTCTTAGAAAGAGTTTTGCCTTTTAGGGCAGTTAGCTTTTCACTTTCATTTGAGATATCTTCTTCTGCTTTAATATCAGTTGGTGTGGTCTGTAAGGTATTAGAAGCAATAATATTCTGCAAATCCACTGATTTCTTTGTTTTTCTAGATTTTGTATCCTTAACAAGTGTATCAGCTTTGACCCTATCGGTTTCTTTTTTTCAACACAAATTACAAAGATGATGAAATTAGTTATAATGTCTTAGCTAGGTTGAGGTCAGTTATTCTTAGATTGTAGAAAAAAATTATATATATATATGCACACAGCTGTGTACTTTGTAACTTTGGGTTAAAGTGAGCCTTTACATGACTTATTCAGCTGAGTTACAATAAAATTTACAACTGTTTACCTTTCAATTCAGTTTTGATGAAGGACTTCGTTGTTGTTTTTTCGGAAGATGCAGCGATTTTTGTATCCTCAATAGACGAACACTTCCTTTTGACGGAGCTTCTTGTTACTCTTGAAATAGGCTCATCTACTGTAGCAACAAGTTTGTTCGCCATATTAGTTAAACAATAAAAAATGGAAGGTTTCGAAAAGAAAACTTTTTGAATTGAAAACATAAGAACAATTTGAGGATTCGATTCGAAAGCTTTGGCAGCAGTCGACACTTAACCAAGGCCTACTTAACAGACGACTAAGACGACTCATATTGGCGCTCAAAAGAAGGTTGCCACATTTCACAACTTATATTGTATTGCCTGTTCATTGATTCGTTCGCGCACTTTGAATGTTTTACTTGTCATTTTTATTTGCTATTTAATAAACAAAGACAATTTTATTTTCTTCTTGCAAGCCACACACTCACAATGCATCTAGTAGGAAACAATAGGTGGCAGTGGTGGCATAATACAAAAATTAAAACACGGAGTGCGGGCGGAGAAGGAAGAAGAAGAAGAAAATAAACTAAAAGCGATCTCAACTTCTTGCAAGTTCAATAGTACCAGCAGACAAAACTTGGCACGTAGCCCAGGAGTACAAATTTTTGCTATAACTTTAGATACTTCTAATCCGGGAAATTCTAACAAACTTATTACAAACTATGACCATGCTAGTACCTACCAATAAGAGATCCTTACAAATGCATGCGCGAAGTACAATCGTTTGCATGTTATTAAAACCCCGACACAACTACTCCTGCGATTATAGAGACGAATATAAAACTGTTGCTCAAAATTAAATATTTACCCATCATCAATAATAGTCTATTTAGAAAAAAAAAAAAAAAAACTAAAAATGCAGTTGTCTGAGTCCGTCAGTTGTCTGGGAAAAGAGCGCAGCCTGACCGGGACCCAAGGAGGCGGGGATCACCAACCCATCCCCTTGCTGAACGGCCCTCTCGCTCTCCAGCCACCTTCTCATTCTTCTTCTCTCTCCTGGTGATGAATGCTGTGTTTGTAAAAATACAATGATGCCATGTCAACTTGGTGTACTTGCTGTTTTACCCCAAAACTAGCAGCATTCGGGATCCGAGTACGTCTCGAATAAAATACCAAAATATACGTAATTTGATGCAAGACCATGGACCAAGAAGAACTGATGTATTGCTGTACTAATCTTAACTTCCCAAGATGGAAGCGCGCTTGAAATTGATTACGCTCGCCCCAACCCTGTACAGAGATCTAAATGATCGAGTGTTAAAAGTTATTCATTTGTAAAATTTGGAAGAGCGCTCGCGGCCGCGCGCCCTGCAAGCATACATTCACAACAATTTTTTATTATACTTCGAACACCCTTTTACACGCTTGTTTATACAAATGTCTGAGGGAAAAGCTCGGAATAATTGGGTTAACGTGTCAAATTCTAATACTTTACATACGTGTAAAGAACATTCGGTATGAAAACCGAATGTTTACAAAATTTGACTGTCTATGAAAAGTTGCTGTTTAGCATTACCCTCAGTATAATCAGCTGGCTTGGTTGTGTGTCATCCGGAATTGTGTAAAAAAAGGCGTTATTTGGTTTTCTTCTTGAAGACGATTGGCAATTTCATCGAGGATGTTTCGTTCCACTTCGGAGTTCGACAAGCAGCTGGGTAGGATTCCTTTTTTATTTTCTTCATTGTCAAAATGAGATTACAGCGACTTGTAAGGCTACACTTACTATTAGTACGTGTACGGTTTCATCACTCCCCATTTCCGATTGTGTACTTTGCCAAACATGTCTGAATTAGAAGTAGAGCTAGGCAAGATTTTTATATTTAGATAATAATGGCCAAAAAGTACAATATTTTATTTTGATTGCAGAAAAAGCCACTAGTCCGTTGCTGCTTGAACCAGATTGGCAGTCCATTATTCAGATTTGTGATATCATCTGCCAAGGAGATTGCCAGTAAGTCCAAAGGCTACTTTTGAAAAAGAAAACAATGTAAACATATTCATAATTTCTAGACCAAAATATGCCATCACCGCCATCAAGAAGCGTTTTTACAACCAAAATCCATATGTTGCTCTGTATGCACTTCAGGTACCTGCCAGCACTGAAAAATGCAAATTTTGCATAGTTAATTTTATGTTTCTAATATCATTTTCAGGTTCTGGAATCAGTTGTAAAGAATTGTGGGTCTCCAATTCATGAAGAGGTTGCTTCCAAAGCTTTTATGGATGAACTGAGGGAAATGGTTCACAAGACAACAAATGATAAAGTTAGGGCAAAAGTTTTGGAGCTCACACAAACATGGGCTTTTGCTTTCCGAAACAGTCCAAAGTACAGCATTATTCCAGTAAGGTTTTAGACTCAATTAATCTTTCATGTTGCCCAAAATAGTATTAATGTAAATTTCCCCTGTTTAGGATACACTTAATATTTTAAAAGCAGAAGGTTACACTTTCCCCACACTGCGTGAAAGCGATGCCATGTTTGCCGCAGATCGTGCTCCAAATTGGAGTGATGGAGATAACTGCCATCGCTGTCGAGTCCAATTCTCTGTGATTGTTCGTAAGGTACTGATCGAGCTTATCATTCTTTAAAAAAAGATAACTAATCTCCTAAACTACTTTTCCTTCTTGTAGCATCATTGTCGAGCATGTGGGCAAGTTTTCTGTGGTAAATGCACCCCTCGTAGCTGCACACTACCAAAGTTCGGCATTGAAAAGGAAGTTCGTGTTTGCGAAGATTGCTTCGACAAACACAACTCGTAATACTTCAGTGTTAAATATTTAATGAGAGTCTATTTCCTGATAAGTTTTGTTTATCTCCTATTAGTGATGGTCGCTCTGGAAGAGACGAGTCGGATTCAATAAGTAAGCCAACCGAAGTGAAAGCAGAAAAAAGTCGCAAAGAGGAGGAATTGAAACTTCAAGAAGAAGAAGAACTTCAATTAGCTATCGCATTATCTCGATCTGAAGTCGAGCATAAAAAGGAATCTGGAAAGATGCATACCCAACGCACCTATTCATCTCCAGTGAAGGTATGCTCGATTGAATCGCCGAAATACGATAACAATATGTAAAACTGGTGTATTTTTAGGAAAATCCAACTTCCAAAGTGACAGCAGCAGAAATAGAGGATCCAGAGTTGGCCCGCTATCTTAATCGTTCCTATTGGGAACAAAAGCAACAAGAGAAAGACAGTCGAGAAAAGGATACTGAACCGTCAATCTATCCTAGCGCCCCAGTTACGGCAGCAGTCCCCTTGTCACCGAGTAACAATGGAATGAAAACCGTAGAGGTAGACATCTTTATCATGTAATATAATGTTCAAGCTTATTGATCGAGTTGGACGGAATAGAGATATCAAAACGGCGAGACGGATGAAGTGGATGAATTCTGCTCAACGCTTAGCAGTCAGTTAGATATATTTGTTAACCGGATGAAGTCAAACTCGAGCCGCGGACGAAGCATTGCCAACGACTCTTCTGTGCAGACCCTCTTCCTCAACATTACAACTATGCATACTCGGCTGATGCAGTACATAAATCAACAAGAAAGTGCTCGAGGTATGCTTCTCATTATGAATGATTGAGTGCATTGTCTAATTGGCTTTCCCCTGTCCAGTTTATTATGAAGGGTTGCAAGATAAACTTACCCAAGCAAGAGATGCTCGAGCTGCGCTGGATGCGCTGCGAGAAGAACACAGTGAGCGAATTCGTCGCGAGGCAGAGGAGGCCGAACGCCAGCGCCAGATCCAAATGGCCCAGAAACTGGAAATCATGCGTAAAAAGAAGCAAGAATACTTACAATATCAACGCCAGTTGGCCATGCAGCGCATGCAAGATGAAGAGAGAGAGATGCAAATGCGAATGGAACAGCAGAAACAAATGTACCAATTGCGTGGACAAATGCCAATGCCAGGTATGGGAATGCCGCCGGGCCAAATGCCACCTGGCATGCCTGGCTATCCACCTCAGCAGCCTCAACACGGACCGTATATGGGTCCTCCTCAACCTTCAGCCTATCCTCCTGAAATGTATCACCCAATGCCTGGACCGTACCCCCTTCCTGGTGCCCATCCTGGTGCTCAAACGCCCGGTGCTCATCCCGCAGCACCGATGGGACCTGGGGGGCTTCCTCAAATGCCCGGACCCAATTATGGTCCTCATCCAGGCTATCAGCCCTATCCTCCTCAACAGATGCAACAACAGCAACCACATCCCGGTATGCATCAATACGCGCCTCATCAACAACAGGTATTTCGATCGACTTTTTAAACTCGCGTTCATTTAACTAAAAATTTGTGTTTTCTTAGCAACCGGCTTCTGCACCTGCAGCTGGACCTGGTCACTATGCCCCTCAACCTCAAATGATGATGATGGCTCCACCTCAACAGCAGATGCAACAACAACAACAACAGCCTCCTCAATTACAGCATCAACCCGCTGTTCCGCAACCAGCCGTTGCGGAGTTAATTTCTTTTGATTAATTTCTTATCTTGGAAGATATCAAGCATTCCGATTGTGTCAACATAAAACTATCGTGCCCGATCAGCTTGCAAGATCCTTTCGCGTTTTAAAAGTTAGATAGTACCATTCTGATCGATAGCGATATTTAGCTCGAGTTGTTCAACACCTATTAGGTTATCAATACATTAAAAAATCGGCGAATTCTTTCACGAAAGTTTACAATGGAACTTAATTTTCTCAGACAGTTACTTATTGATTTGTGCATCTTTACTTTACACTGAGGGAATTCCAGGTCTAGGGGATGATTTCATGCAATCGCGTGCTTTACTCATGCGTGAACCAACAGCATGGGTACGGTAATTGTTTCGCAAGACATTAAAATGTAGGCTGTCCAACATTTCATGTGTTGAAAATACATTTAATGACAGTACAATAATTTGTTTTGCTTTTTGCTGGAACAGTTTATAATAACTCGAGGGTGTTGTGACATCACTACAAAAAAAACAGTACCAAATATTTTATATCTTCTGCACCTCCCCCGCCTATTAACCCGCGAGACAAAAAAAAAAACAAACAAAAATAATCTTGATTCACACTTAAATTTTGTCATTCCGTGCATTAAGCTCGGTCTTTTAATAACCTTTTTATTTGTGAATTTTTGACTATGATTGGAACGAATCAGAGAGCGACTGCCTTAAAAGCGAGCCATATTGAATATATTCATCCCAAGAGATTTAAGGCCCAGCAAGCGTACCGTTTCCCGTTTCTTAGTCCTCGAGTGTGACGTTGCGAAACAGGTAGGACATGGACTCTTTGTTGTGGATACGACGAATGGCTTCTGCAAGGAGAACACTGATATCTACTGTTTTGATCTTATGGCACTGCATCTTTTGAATTTCATGTGGAATCGTATTGGTAACTACGACTTCGTCGATCGGTGAATCTTCGATAAGCCTAGGGGCATCAGATGAAAGTAAGCCGTGTGTGGCCATTACGTAGATTTTGTAAGCACCTCGGTCCTTCAAGACTTCGGCAGCTGCCACGAACGACCTCACGTCGTCGATCATGTCATCCTTAAAAGATCGAATCAAATTTTAATATTATGCTTAATTATGATAACTTCATTAACAATTCGCAACGTACCACCATGATAGCGATCCTGCCGCCGACATCTCCAACAACATTAATCGGTGGCTTTTCTTTAGCAGTCATAACCGGCATTCCTCCGGCTGCGTCCATAGTGCGACTGCGTACTGATGGTGGAGAGTGCCTTCCGTCCACCATGTCTGATTCAGCCTTGAAAAAGAAAAGATTAAATTAATTAAAAACAAAATGGCGCAAGGGTAGAATAACGAATCAATTACTTCTTTCTGTTCGCCGTGAATGACGGCGATTCCTAGACGAAGGCGCTCAGCGTAAGAAGTGGCTTTCTTGGCTGATCCAGGATCACGGGCTACAATTACAGCGTTCCTAAAATCTGGGATCTAACCAACGAAAATAAAAAATTACACATTGAAACCACGAACAGGTGCAACATGAATCACTCACGGATTCTTGAATGTATTGAAGAAGAAAAGGAGAAGCTCGAAGATTATCAACTGGACAGTCGAAAAATCCCTGGATCTCTTTCTGATGCAGATCCATAGTAATTAAGTGATTTAGACCGCTGCGACACATCATCTTTGCCACAAGTTTGGACACGATGCATCCCCTTTTGCGCATCTTACCTGCATCGGGGGATTTTTGATTGGTGGAAAAGGAATGAAAAAAAAAGGATCTATGTGAAATTGAACCAGGTAATAAACTGGACACGTACAACTCGAGTTAATCACAAAGAAACTAAAAAGAACTAAATACAGATAGTCTGTGGGTACATAATTTTCTACGTGCAACCACGAACTACGTGCAAACATTGATTAGAAATGCTAAATACTAATACGACTTCTGAGGTATTGAACTCGGTTGAACGTTGCAGGTCCTTTAGACATAACGAGGGGAAAACTAAAACGGATAAATAAAAAGATTACACTGTTTACTGTAGGGTAGATAGGGGATGACACCCACGATGCTTCGTGCCGAGGACGTTTTGCAGGCGTAAGCCATAATCAATAGCTCCATAATGTTGTTGTTGACATCTCTAAAATGTTAAAAACATTAAGAATTTGCTTCACAGCTTCTATATCTTAATGTTGAAGAAGTTTCACACCACAGTTCACAAACTTTTTCCAGAGAGATAGACCATTCTGAGAAAAGTTACTACTGTTTTACCAAACCGGAAAGTGTTCTAAGTCATAAACTATATTTTAAGTAAAGTCTTTACTTGGTCCCTGTCTGAATGATATAGACATCTTTTCCTCTAACAGAATCTGCAATGTCAACCATGGTTTCACGATTTGTTTTGTGATAAATTGAGGCAGCTCCAACCTTGATACCCAGCCGCCTGATTATTGGGAATAAACATACCATGAAAATGGAATCATTCAGAATTTATTAAAAGGTTATTCAAATACTTGGCGATAAGTTCCGCCAGTTCGGGGTGAGAGTTTCCAGTGATGACCATCAATTCTCCAACTTTACTGCGATCCATTCTTGAAAAATATTCTACACAAAGAAATGTCGGAACGATGAACCATGAAAACGATCTGAAAACGTAATATCTTTTTTATAATAAAAATGCACAAGTACATGAAAATCTCGAATGGCAATTGTAGAACCGTTTCTCCCCTTATATAACCTGGAAACAGATCAATGTTGAGATTATAATTAAGTAGGGTGAAGGGGGAATCGACGAGAGTGACGTACTGCAAGAGCAAGAACTTAACTCGCGCAAGTGCGACTGCTAGCTACAGACAGTACTAAAAGCTGGCGACGGGTTACGGCAACTTGTTGATCCCTGGTTCAAACAACCGATAAGGCACTCTCTGATGACTCTGAATACGTTGCCGAACCCAATAACAGCGCTGGATCGACCAACTGAAAGTGAAATGTAAAAATGCCTTTGATCAAAGGACAAGATTTTTGTTTTTTTGTTGAATGGACTACATTTAAAAAATGAATGGAAATATAGACGACACGTTTCGTTTGATTATATTTGCAGAAATTTTATTTACCCGCCAAAAAGAAAGGGAGGAGGATTTTGGCTGAAAAATTGGAAATGTGTATTGAATGTAAAAAGAACTTTTTCGTGTGTTTATCACGCGCGTCATAAATTTGTATGAGTTGTGGATTGTGGACTCGTATCTATGCAGGAGTTGAAAAGAAATATATAAATATCATCTGATTTTGATTGTGTTCAAATAGAAACGCAATGTTGCAGTCTGGCAGTCGACAATCCATTTGACAGCTGTGATAATATTGAAACCTTTCCCGCACAAAATCAAGTGGAATTACCCGCTAAACTTTAAGTAAATCGTCGAAACGATATTTTTACAACTGTATCTCTAGCCGTAGGTGTCCTGGACGAGATGTTGAAACACATCCTATCGTATTTCTTTCATTAACTATGTCTGTCTGCGTAAAGTTCCGTATAATAATAGTTTTGTTTATTATGCAGGCTACTACCAGTTGTTATATCTTCACGTTTAACTAGATCTTCACGAGTGACGATGGAGGAATCATTCCCTAAAACGTTGAACGAGTTTGGTTATGCCTTCAATGACTGTTAGTATTTTTTGCTGCATCTCTTTCATGTTAATGACACCTGTTTTCTTCTTGCCAATCAGTGGGCCAGCTGCGAAAAATTGATCCAGATACAGGAACCACAGGGGACATTCCATTTGAATTTGATGTAATGAAAGACAATCATAATTACAACCAAAGACACTATGAGGCCTTAGGAGAAGTAAATCAATTTTTATTATATTATCCTTATTACTTTTAGTAGTTATTTTAATGAATCGTCATGAATGTTTTTATTGTTTTATAGGTAATCAATAATTATGTGTATGAGCTGCTTGAAACTAGAGGGAAACTGAAGAAACTGGTGTTGACAAAAGGAGACTGTATTGCACGATCCAATGAAATTGAATCTTTTATTTATGTTAGTGATGATGTTTTTACAAATGAAGATAAACTTATTGTTCTGGTGCATGGAAGTGGAGTAGTTAGAGCTGGGCAGTGGGCAAGAAGGTGATATATTGATTTCTTAAACCTATAACTTATAAATATGTTGATATCACATTTTTATTTTAATGTTAAATAGGTTGATAATCAATGACAACTTAGATACTGGAACACAGTTGCCTTTTATAGAGATGGCTAGGAAGCAAGGTTATGCAGTTATAGTATCAAATACAAATGACAACTATAGAATAATTGACAATAAAAAGAAATTGATCCAGGTAGGTTCTACGCGAAGCTGAGCTATGTGTATGTATTAGGGCCGTTTCTAAGAAATGTCAATTGTTTTTCAGGGCAGTGAGAATCCAGTGAATCATCTACTTTCAGGTAGCCGTCATGGTCAAATCGATCTTCTATCTAAATAATGATTGATTTTCCTTCAACAGTGTGGAAGCAGGTGATTGACAAGAGTCCAGCCAAACGTATCGCCTTTATTGCGCACAGCTACGGCGGAGTTTGCACTTTAGAATTGGTAAGTTACGACCGCTAGATGTCATCGCCAAATTCGATTTCAAATTCTTTTTTTCTTTTTTTTCTCTCTCTCGAAATGAATCGTAGGCAAGTCAGGTCGAGGATAAGTTTCAAGATCGCGTGTTTGCCCTGGCGATGACGGATTCCGTCCACAGCATGGTACACCACAGTTCGATCGCGGCCAGCCTACAGCAATTCCTTTGTCAGGTAGGACACGAAAAGTAACATTGGTTGAGGGAAGTCATTACCTATTCACTAGTCCGCAACAATCTGCCGCTCCCGCAGAGAAAAGAATTCCAAACGGGGCTCACAATTTATCATATTTTTTTCTGTTTCAAGAGGGGGGGGGGAAGATTGGTCATACTGGGAGAGAACGGATAGTAGTAGGGCAGTCAAGCCACTGTGTTGCGTGGACAGGTCAAAGGGTTGCGCTGTGCATGTCGCACTTTACACAGATTTGTATAGCGCGCCGCTCTTGTCTCCGTATTTCCGTTTCCGGCCGGCTACTACTACAGCAACGGTCCGGGTCTCGGACTCTTGATCTCCCCCCTCTTTTCTCTCTCGCGCAACATTCTTGGTCTAATGTTTTGTCTTTTTTTTTTTTAATTTTTTTTGTTCTCCCCATCAACCGTTTCATTCTCCCCGGTGACGTGATTTCCAGGCCGGCTTGAATGATGCGGGGGTTATAAAACAATAAAAGCGTGGGAATTTCCTGTAATTCATTATGACAATTTATATATCCACCATAATGCGTAGTGTGGCCCCACTCAGTGGATAAAGTGACTCGGGATGCCGCCGCAGCCGCCGCCGCCGCCGTCGCATCATTCGGAATCCGATCGAAAAGGAATAAGAGACTTGTCATTTTGGCGGCTCGGGTTTAAATCATTATTAATATATAGCGCTTTTTTCTGTCTACCTGGAATGCATCGGCCGTAAAAATGTGAGAGAGAAAAAATAAGCGTATGGGCTTTTGTATCTTAACCGACTATAAATAGTTGGGAGCCCTGGGGGCGCGCGCAACATCTCTATATGACGTCTTTTTCTTCCCTTTTCCTCTTTTTTTTTCTTCTTCTTCTTCTTTCCCCTGACATATCTTCGCGTCGTATTGTATTGCGAGATGTTCGTTGTGGCCGTCTGAATGGCTATCGTAAATTATAACTTTTTTTTCCCTCTCTTATTTCCCCTTGAAGAAATAACACGCCGATTTAGCGTCGGTGTCTTCTTCAGTCGTTTTATCCTTTCGGTTTTCATCTATCCGTTTTTTTTTCTCTCTCGTTTTACCTTTTGGCTTGTTGTCGGATGGTTTCATTGTTGAACTTTGCGTTATCACGGCGAAACACGACACCCTTCCTTTGGGTAGCTATATGAAACAAAAAAGAAAAAAAAAAGGTGATATGAAACAGAAAAAAAGAAATGTCATCGAAGCCATTGAAATGGTTACAACGACCGGAACTGGAAGAGAGCAGGGCAGCTTTTTGATTTTGCGCGGGCTTTAACATATATATGTATATACGTGTATGTACACGGAGGGGGCCAAAAAGAGCGGAAGGAAGGAAGTGGACCGGTCATGAGCGCCAAAGCGGAACCCGGGTCCCGGATCAACTCGTGGGAAAATCTCCAGCGCACGGATTCCACACTGTTTTGCTTCCTTCCTGAGATTTATCATTCTTCTCTGTTTCAATGATTCCCGAGTTGGTCGGACTACCACATTTTTTGTTTTTTTCGGGTTGAAAAATCGGTTCGACTGATGATCGTGTTTCGGTCTTGGTCCCTAAACACATCCGACAAGGGGGTTAGACGACAAATATGAATTAATCATTTCCTCTTTCTCTATCAGATTGGTCGCAATTGGATATCATCCGGCTTGCCTTTGGACACGAAAATCGGAAGTCCAGCCAACGATATCGATCGCGTCTCGGCAGGTAAAAACGTCGTCGCCTTATCAAAATGTTTATTTCAACTCTGCTGACGATTGTTTGATGGGGATTATTGCAGGGCACACGCAGCACGAGATGACCTCGTACTGCAGCATGGCGAGCATATTTGAATTTCTAGAAGAAAAGCACAAGGCCGGAGAACAGAGTTAATCGCTTTGACATCTACGTTTGACAGCACCTTTTTGTTTTATTTTCCTAAACGAAAATGTTTTCATTCCGAAATATTCTTGCTCTTTGACTTGACATCCATTCTACCCCGGGTGGATGGAAGTGTCGTACAGTACACTGTTTCCTTTGACTGCATTATAATCTCCCAGCCCTCTCTAAAGCAAGAAAGAATAAGACAAACAAACAAACGAAAGAAGAGCTAGAGAAAAGTTGTAATTGGATTCGACGTTTGTGTCGAGAAGGGTTCATCAAATTAGCGTCTGTTTAACCCTGTTTGGCTCGGCCAGTCACCTGTGTACACCATCAAAAAGGCACCGGGAGGTGTAGCGTATCCGTGCGTATCGTGCGGCCAGCAAAAAGGGAAACGTGCACCGAAACGGCTTCGTTTCTTCTATCTACCTACTACTCCTCCTTCCTCTCTCTCTCTCTCTCGTCTTTTGGGGCCTTTGCGCTCTCGGACTAGATGGGGGCCCCTCCAGCGCGTGTTGTTACATGACAGAAGCCCTTGCGTCACGCCGGGTGTGCAAGCTGAGATTTCCGCCGACTTGCCTTATTGGCTTTTGGCGGGGGTCCTCGACGGAAGCCGTTCAATTGCAAAAAATAAAAAGGAAAGAGAAAAAGGGGAGGCTAAATAAGGAGGAGGAAGTGTGTGGGTGTTTTTTCAAAAGGGGGACTGTATGTAAGATATATATCTACCATCTCTCTATCCCGCAAGCTCCGATATGGCGTCTTTCGGAGGGTAAGGCGCCAGTTGCGCGTGCGCGGCCGGAGAAAAACAGGCACACAAAACTTTCGTCGGGAGTGTCCGTGCGTGTCGGCGGCCAGTTACGGTACACCGGGCTACCGGGCGCTTGGCCTCTCGGCCCCGCCCTCTGCTTTGACCCCCCTCCCACTCCTTTTCGGAGCCTTTTAACTTGGCAGCCAGGAGGAAAACGACGAAACGTCGCCCCGGCAAAACAAGCACAACAACAAAATGAATCCCCAACGCTCCCGCGACAGTGGTCCCTAATCCATTTGTGTGTCGTTGAGGCCGCAACGCCAGCCAGTGCACTTCATATTGAATTAAAGATTTATAGAAAGAGAGGAACTTTATATAGATTTTTTTTCTGTTTGGGTTTGAAAACTAAGACTGATGAAATTTCCAGTTGGCGCCGGTTGAGGGGATCAAATCGTCAATGTATTACACTGTACACTGAGAATTAAACATCCACGATGAGACAAAAAAAAACAAACAAACATAAAAAAGGAAAAAAATTGAAGAGGGTAAAACCACTGATGAAAATCAAAAGAGAATGAAACACATCGATAATTAATTATAGAGAGCTGTCTCGAGAGGGAAACTGTACACAACTTTGGCTTGACGCTGTTCACACTCACGTACACGCACACGCACACAAATTGAATGTTTTTGTCTTCAGAGAGAGAGGGGAAATATCAGACGAATGAATAGAATAATGTTTTTTTGTCACTTTCCAATAATGCTTGTGAATGATCCATTTAATAATCATATGTATAATATATATATATTTTTAAGTTTTTTTTTTCTCTTTCTTATGTCGAAAAAGTTTTAAAGAATAGAAACATAGAGAGAGAGAGAGGAAATAGGAAGGAGGGAAATTATATATGTGAAAAAGGAACCGTTTTTGCAGATCATGACCGGATGTCTACTTTGTCAAAAAGTATATCAGGGTAGGGGCTAGAGAGAGAGAAAGAGGAGAAATATATATATATATACTATATAGTTATATATAAAAGAAAAACATTTTTCAGAGAAAAGAGCCGGGATAGATGAGACTTGTTACAATCTCGCTTTTGTCATATACCCATGTAGCACACGCGGTATACACAACACTGGTCAAATATTAGGTTGGGTTATGAATGGGTGGTAGTGGTGGCGGTGGTGGTGAAATGTATAGAAAAACATTGGTGGATATCGAATGACGAGTCGGATATTATTATTCGAAAAACGAGTCACGGAAGCTATGGGGTGAGATTTTAGACGACAAGAGTCTTTGTGACAACCTGAACAACACATTATTTTATTATTTGCAGAAACACTTTTTCTTTTTTTTCCCTTTTTTGTCTGTATAATGCCGAGTGGAGGATCGCCCTTGATGACGACGACGGCCAATTTACATCGACGGCATGTAGGGCCAATTGAAACTGGAACCGGAGAGCAACATGTCGCGGATGAGCGTCTCGATGGGTGTTTTGCCCACCAGCCGGACGAAGAAGAGCTGCTCGATGACTTGAGACGACACGGTGCGGAGAGACGGCAACCTCAGGAGCAATTTGCCGAAGCGGACCGGCTGATTGGCGTATTGCGTCCGGCAGTACTCTTCCAAGGCGCACTGCGACTTTTCCTGCAGGCTCTCGATGTGCGCCACATCCGACAATCCGCAAGCGTCTGTAAAGTAAAGGAGAAGAAGACAACACAAAGTTATCGATCTGATGGTTGCAACAGGCCACTTGGTTGAAAGAGAGCCGAGTCTAGTATTCAATGGATCTTATTGACCGTGAATGAAAAATCTGGCTGGCCCTGAACCCCCGGCCCCAATCGAAAGCCATCTTTTTGTTGTATAGCTCTCTCTCTCTCTCGACGAAAAGAATACAAAATAAAAAGCAGCATATAGTCTATTTGCGAGCTGATGCCCTTGTTATCCGATACTATTCAAGCACGGCACGGCACAGCAGAGCGCCCAGTAGATTGTATACAGTTTCCCCTTGGCTCTGATTTTTTCCCGTTGGAATTGTGTTTTTCTCTTAGTTTTTCTTTCATACAAGACCAGAGGACCAGCCACTCGGGTTCTGTCCGTCTCTCTCCCCTCCGTCGTCGTTGCGTGCGACGTATTATGCACCACATCTGTCGCGGTTCCGCGCCCTTTTGTGTGTCCCAGTATCGCTCCAAACCGAGAGGGGAGAGACTGAATATATGGTCCTATATGCGCAGCCAGAAAAGAGAGAAAAAACCGCAAAATCGTTCGATTTCCATCGCAATAACGGACGGACGCGATGGCGGCGCTTTTTTTTTTCTTTCCTCCTAATCAAGTCTATGTCGTCGCGGATGACCTCGACCGAAAAAAGAAGAAGAAAAACTGATGACTCGTCTGATAAACTTGAGCCACTTCTATTGCGCTGGATCGAGGCGGTTGGCGACCGATAAGAGAACTCGAGACCTTTACCAATGACCTTTTGCGCGCCGGCTACGACGCGCTAGTCTTCTTCTTCTTCTTCTACTTCTTTTCAGACTTTGTCTGTGGTGATTTTCTAACCGGGGAGGGGATATATGAGATTTCTTTCTATCCCGACTCGACGCACTAATCCCGCACGTGTTCCGCACCGATAAGCGCGTCCAACCAGCAAACAGCCACCGAAAAGAGCCCCACACCAAGAGAGGAAAATAAGAAAATACGTCGAAACCCAATCCGTCGCTTATCGACTCTAGACTCGACGGCGGCTCCGTATTGCGCTCGTCTTTTTTACTGGAATTGCATTCAACTCGAATAAGGAGAAGATCTAATTATTATTTAGCGAGAAAAACAAGAAAAATTTTTTCTACGGAAAAAATTCCGCACGCGGCGGGATGCTTTCACTCTCTTCCTAAGGTTTGATGGATCGGATGCGTTTTCTTCAGCAGAAAAATGTTTCGGTATTATATACCTGTGTGACCAAACCGTCTCGGATTGTTTCGCTTTGAAAAAATTCAAAAAAAAAAGAAGGGCGGTCTTTTTTAAATAGGGACCATCAGAAAACTCATCGGTCATCCAGAGACCGCTAGCCGTGCTCTCACCTGATTCTCTCTCCCTTTTTTTTCTCTCTGTGGTTTACATTGTGTTTTCCAGCGGTGTAGTACTCAACTGTATAGTCTCTCTCCCCCGACGACTTCTTATCAATTCAACGTTGAACTCGATCAATTATGAACGACAAGTGCATGTCGGAGCCCGGTCGATGGCTGGGAGTTAATGCATCTTTGAACGAGGTGTGCGTGTCGAGTTTTTGGGGGCAGACACACAAGAGACTACATTGGGAGGCTATTGGTGTAGGGAGAATAGAAAGAAACCGGATGGCGGGAATCGGTAATGAAGAGAGAAAGATCGCTTCCACCTCTTGTCCATCCGCTATAGCGACGAAAACCCCCCACTGGTGGGTTACCATGGAATATTGAACCAGATTTCTTCGGTCGACCGCTGCGGTTTAACCTTCTCTACCCAGAATATAATCTCATATCGATTGGCCGGTCGATCGATCCCGTTTGTTTCGTCACTTTCTCTCTGTTGTGTTTTCCTTTGGGGAAGGAAACTGAGTGACGCAATTTCGAGTCAGACGACTAGACTTTTGTTTCTCATCGTGAATGATTTACCTGTGGTGAAGAGGACGATGGCTTTGAGACAAGAGTACTCGGCCGAGTCGACGTGCAGGGCTTTGAGCTTCTCCACTTGCTCCTGGAAGATGCGGATGTGATCCATAAAAGCCACAACACGGTCGGCGGCCATGGGACTGGCGTGAAGTCCGGCGGCGGCCAACAGCGGAGCCACGTGCAACGGCATCGAACACTGCGACGCGTTCAACACGAACAGTTCACTCCACACTAGACGCAACAGGGCCACCTGGTCCGTCACCTGTCGCCCGGAAATCAAACCAATTTAATTAGAAACAGCGTTGTCAATTAAGGAAATATTATGTATAAATACCTGGAGATCGGGGAAGAAGGGGATGTTGCGGGCCCATTCGACGGCCGAGAAGAGGAGCCGGGCAGCCAATTCGCAAATGTTGTCGATGCCCATAATGTTGTTGGTCGGCTGCATGCACTGGCCGTAGCGCGACGTCGGGTACGGCTCGGCTCTCAGCAATAAAGAAATGTAGCTGGACAGGTAGCCGTGCGATCCGTTGATGCCTCCGTCGTTGCCGCCCAGACCGCCGCCGACTCCAACGTTGCCTCCGCCGCCGATCCCGTTGGTTAGCGACAACTGGCCGGGGAAGCCCGGATGTTGTGAAGGCGGAACTCGACCTCGCTGGACAGCTGAAACAAATTTTCGAAACAAAAAATGTAATTACAAAAATTCCGACGAAACGATTCAAGTAGACACAAGGAGGATTATGAGAGGGAGAGAGATGGAGTTGGTTTGGATGATGGAAAAGGTGAAATGAGATTTTTTTTTTCTTTTTTGTGTTGTTATTAATTCCACAGAGTTAAACGTCACGTCAGTTTACGGGTAAAAAGAAGAAACTGAAAGGTGGGTGTGTCGGGTGAACTGTCCATTAGGCCGTGAAAAAGGGTGTCGCCGCCCTCTCGCAGCGGGTGGCTGTGTTGTAGTAACATTATGGGAAAGCGTTTGCCGGAATGGCTGGAATTCAATTCGTCGTCTTTTCGGGTCGCGCAATTATTGTTTTACATATTTTGGCGCTCTCTTTTTTTTTGTCAGCGAAAAAACCTTGAGAAAAGGATCGAATGACCGTAGCGGCAACGCCGGCCATGAAAAACACGCCCGTTTTCTTCTTCTTCATTCCGTGCGCATGTATAATACGATTATTCACTTTTCTGCTGCTCGGACCCATTATCATCTCTGCCCGGCTAGTTTTGAACTTCCTTTTAACCCCATTTTCCTTTTCTCTTTTCTTTTTTTGGGTTGAAACATTTCCGGCATTTTCCTCAGTTCAGAGATGGACCACAGTCGCAAGTTTGCGTGCGTTCTCTACATGTATACAAGAGCAAACAGAGCCAGAGAGAGAGAGAGAGAGAGATCTCCGTCACGAACACGAGAGGCTTTCTGATGGCCAATGTTTGTAATAAATCCCGGGTTTGTTGACGCGCTTGCAAAGATAACACGAAACAGATTTTTCTTTCTTTCTCGACTCTTTCGGTTCGGATTGGAGAATTTCTCAAGTGTTAAATGGTTGCCTTGGGTCTTCCCGAACAACTCGGTTTCTCCATCTTGATTACGTATGTATATCGAGAATTTTTCTCGACGAGTTAAAAAAAAAAGAAAAAAAGAGTTGAGATAAAGGTGGTAGGCGGATAGAGACGGAAAAGCGGGGGGGAAGAAACGAACTCGTTAGCCTTTTGCTTGATACATAATGGCCTATTCATCTCTCCCACCTTCTTCTTCTCGGTTCCTCTTCTTGTAGTTTCAAAGCTATTGTTATTTTTTTTTTCTTCCTCGAGGACGAAGAGGAGGGGCTTTTCCCCCCTTCGTTTTTATTATTTCATCCATAAGATTGTGTCTAGTGTTCCAGCTCGCGCACATACACACGGCATCGTGCCGAAACCTCCCGCACAGTCCCCTTTTTTTTTCTTCTTCTTTTCTTTATATTCTCTCTCTTGATTCTTTTGTGTGTGCGGTTTGTTATTGTACTTGTTCGTGAAACATAAAAGACTCGGAAAATATATATATACCCAGAGAGAGAGAGAGTCGGGATATATATATGTACCGACATCCGCTCAATCAGCGACAGACGATTACATTGCTGATCTAGACAAGACTCGGATTGAAATCGGAAGGAAACCCGGGTTATGTTTAATGATGGTGATTGGTTCACAACCCCGGTAAACATGGAGATACTGATGTTTGTTAGATAAAGAAAGAAGAAGAAGGCTAGTTGTTGTAGTAGTCGAAAAAGAAGGAGAATAATGCATAGGAAAAGAAGAAAAGAGGCTCTGGAGTTGTAGCAACACATGTCGTACATGAAAAAGCCGCTAGCGATATTTCGTCTTGTAATTCTTTAACTATTTCTCCAATTGTTTAAGAGGAAAGAAGAAATCTTTTTTATTTTTTTTTTTAAAAAAAAGGGTGGAAAAAAACATTACTAGTGTTTGGGGTCTTGAGGGGGAGGTGTTGGACATTCATATCTCATGGTAAAGAGAATAATGTAACTTATTTCTTTTTCTCCTTTTTTTCGGTTGAAAAATCTAGTGGAGATGGAGGCCTAGTTTTCTAGTGGTTTTTGGAAGGTCGCCGTTCCCACGACCTCCGACCGAGGGGCCTTGGTTCGTTTTTGGACTCTTGGGTTTCCCTCTCTTTCTCTCTGAAGCGAGACAAGAGTAAGTTCTCCTCTCCGCTCCGCTCGGACCATCAACCCCATTGCGCACACCCACCAAGAGGGACGACCGACCGAGCCGAGTCTCTCTCTTTCTATTCTCAAACAAAATAACCCGTGTGATGCCAGGCCCTTGTTGTGGGCTCGCCTGAGTCGGGGAAATTAAAGCAGACACATTCCATCACTATCACATGGTAGACTATGCAGCAGCAGCTCTTTTCTAGGGGGGGTTCCTCGCTTGCTCGCTCGCTTATTTATTAAAACAACATTTTCTCTTTTTGTAGAGAGCCCTAGTGGGCCGTCATGTTCTTTCTCTCGTCTGTCGAGGGGTTGAAAAGTTGTTTAAATATCGCAATCTGGTCAACTTTCAATTTTCAAAGAAGAAGAAAAAAAGCAATTCGAGTTCTTTCTTTCTTTTTTTTGGTAAATAACTAATTATTTTGGTAGTTGTACTGCTCTCGCCCTCTCATTACGACGGCCCCCAGCAGCAGCAGACGAGCCTCTGTGTTTACGAGTGATTAACCAGTTGTTAACGACGCTCTAATCACAGAATTAGAGCTATACTACTACTACACCATCACGGCTCCTAATCACAAACCCCACCAAATAAGATTCGTTTTTTTTCGTTGTTGTTTCAGTTTCGATTCTTGTGCACGCCAACTCAATTAGTCGATGGTGACACCATTGATTTATAGAGCCCATAGTTTGGGTTGGTTGAATGACAGGGCTCCTATAAAGGCGCACACAAAGTTAATGAGCAAGTTAACGAATGAGCCGTGTAGAGACCTACACTCGTTTTCTCCCTCTTCCTCATTTTTTTTGGGTGGCTCTTGTTCACCGAGTTGCATGACAAATGACTCGGTTAGGAGGGTAGAGGGTCTAACAGAGTGATTCTGACGGTCGACCACGTTTGCAACTGAGGGGGTAAAAAAAGAGAGGGTGTCAGTTGAAACCGCAGAGAAAGAAATCTCGGTAAATCTCGACCGTGTGTCTGCGTGCCCCCCTATAGTGTTATGGCAGAAACAAGTTTTCGCTGGCCAAGTGACAGAAGGTGGGAAAAAGAAAAAAGGCAGCCCCAATTTTTAATTTGGCGCAAGGTCCAAGTTGACCCTCTTCTGTCGTCAGTCAGACGGTCAGTGATGTCGTCGTCGTCGGGAGGATTTTTTTGTTTTGTCAGACAGAGTCAGAGAGCCATCACCCACCATTGTGACCGACCGCTACTGCCGGCCGGATAGTAGTAGTAGTAGCAGAAGTAGTAGTAGTAGTAGCAGAAAGAGGGTTCCAGACTGTGGTAGCTGGTGGAGGTGGTTGGTGGTAGTGGTGGTAAGGGTGGAAAGAGTGCATGATGCTGTGGTGGATGGATGGAGCGATGACGAATGGGGACCCACCTTCTCGCCTCATGCCCATCTTGAGGCACTTCTTCAGACGGCAATATTGGCACTGGTTCCGGTGGTGTTGGTCCACCGGGCAGTTCCGGTTCCCGCGGCACGAGTAGCTCAAGTTCCGGCGTACGCTCCTCTTGAAGAAACTCTTGCACCCTAATGACAACAAAAATAATACAAAAACATATCAAGTTGATTGTCATATTCTAGACATTGACGACGGCCCAGTTAAATTTCTATATTAGATAGAGTCAGTTCCTCTTAGTCTAGCTAATCGATTGATTGAGGGGATATCGCTGTACAAGAAGATTGGCTTGATCCTCATAAATAGCTGATACTACAGGGGAGGACTAGAAGCGCCATGGCGTGACGGGCCAACAATGCCGTAGGGATGATGAGGGCCGGTAAGACGAGCGCCAACCGTACTACAACAACAATTGATTGTCTATATAGTCGTAGTAGACGTAGAGAGGCCTTAGACTTCCGTCCACAATCAAAGGGAGAATGGATGTCATCAACGAGAGGAGAGCTACTACTACTACTACAACAACAAAAACAAACAACCTCGATCCCCCTCAACGACTTTACGACGCTCATCACTCTACTTACGTGTCGTAAATAAATCAACCTGTGCGTGGATTGTCTCTCATTCAGTCCATAAAAGAAAAAAAAAACGGGACGACGGGCTCAGGATCAACTCAACGACAATCTCTTTAATCCCCTCTATAGAGACGTCTGCCTAACAAATTCTTTCCAAGGAGAATCGTCAATGAAAAACTCGGGTTTCGGCGATGTAATCAATTATGTAAGGTCGTCAGAGTGGAATGACCGTGAGCAACTCTATCTACTATGTCCGCTAGTTTTCCTTTTTTTGTTCTATCCGGCAGGTAAATAGACGACGGTCGTAAAAATAAAAAAATCGGGCAGAGGAGGCCCACCGCCGAGTCAATCAACGCGCCGTTCGAGCCCATCAAGTCGTAAAAGTTTTTCCGTCGAAAAGAAAAAAGGCTAAGCCCGAAACGATCGATAGAAAACTTGTTCCTCTAAGGCCAGTTCTTAATTGAGCAATCATAGGAGCGTTAAATCGCGTTATGGCCGTGTCTGTCTATCAAATCAATGTTTAGTAATTATTGTTACATACCTTCGCAGGTGAATTGTCCGTAGTGTTTTCCGGATGACTTGTCGCCGCAGACGACGCACTCGACGTTGGGAGCGTCCTTGCCGTTATTGGAGGCCGACGAGGAGGCGCCGGAAGAGGCCTGCGATCCTGGCGTCGAGATCTGCGGCGGAGGTTGGTGGTGTTGTTGCTGCTGTTGTTGCTGTTGCGACGGCGTCATGGCCAGGCCGCCAAGGCCGCCGAGCGACGCCGAGCCGGGTCCGATGGCATCGTCGACGCCGACGACGCCGACGTTGTTCAAGCCGACATCTCGCCATCCGCCAGGACCGACAACTCCTCCGCCGCCCAGCAGGACCCCCGATGGCATCGTTCCCATCAGCGACATGGCCGAGCCCGACAGTAGCGGAAACGACGCTATGATGACGCCTTTTTCCTCCTCCGAAATTGAGAATCAACCAAAACACCCCCGTTTCCCTTCGCTAACACTGAAGAAAACACGCACAAACACCAGCGGAAAATTCGCAGCAGCAGAGATTTGTTTGGCTAATTGACGTCCGTCTTGGCAAAACACACTAGTCACTCTGGGCCAAGTTTTCAGTTGGACACTGGGCGACACCGATCCATCACTGTTCTTTTAGTTTAAAATTTTAGGGGGGAAAAAAACAACCGGCTAATTTGCAAATTGAAAACTGACCTGATTGGAAATAATTTTGTTGTGGGAAAATCGAGTTATTCCGTCAGTGGAGAGACACAACGAACGACACTGTGAGTGAGAGAGACGGTCACACAACGTGCTGGAAGAATCGGCGGCAAGTCGCGGAGATCGGTTCAAAGGTCAGGAGTATCGGAGCGGCAGAGGGCACACGTTGAGGCCGTTCGGCCGGCAGCGTTCAACTGGCCCCGTGATACCGTCTCTCGGGTTCATAGCTCGGGCAGAGCCGGGCGAGGGAGCCGCGAGATGAGCCAGTAAGAAGGCAGGGTAGAAGGGAAAAGGAGGTGGTGGCCTTTGGGGCTCGTCGCTATGGCAACGGGGTCTCCCCCTTCTTTTGGGCTACGGTCGGAGCCCGGGCGCCCGCTTCAGAGCAGCAGCGCAGTCTGGCACTGCACACAGCACACCGAGTCCGTGTGTCTGTGATGTCTATTGGTGCGCGCCGTGCCAGAGGCCGCGGCCCCCCGGGCGCCCTCCGGCCATCCCCCTTTGATCTCTGCCTCGGCCCCCATTGGACGTCGTTAGCGCTCTGGCTCCTCCCATACCTCCCACTGGCGCCCGCTGACGTCACAACGTCGTCGCACACAGACACCTCTCTCTCCATTCGGCTGCTAAAATTCAACAATATTACATTTTTTTTGTTTTCTTACCAAATCATTTCGCTCCGAATCTGCACAACAACTTCCGGTCCGATGGGAATTTCTGTCGTGATTTATATATATTTTGAAAAATTCTATATTCTATAGATATAATATTTGTTTACATCTTGTGGAGGGTGCTGCTGCTGGGGCGTATGCTAAGTGGCGGAACGGCGGAGGCGCCCTGTCGGCTTCGCGAACTTTTGAACTTTCAGACAGTTTAAAGGTAGTTGGCCGCGTGTGCTGCTGCCGGAATTGACCCCAAAGACCTTTCTTCTTCTTTTTCTTTCCATCTACAACTCTGAAAAAACATATCATAACAAATAATAGAGTCTAGGCTATGAGGCGCGCAATCCGCGCAGAAGGTGCAGCAGCAGAGCTCGTCATGTCACGTCATAAACTGACATTGAGCAGAGACACAAGGGAACCTAAAACCACCCCAACAACATCCAGCGGGGGGTTTCTCTCCACCCCCCCATTTTCTGTAAAGAGGGAAAGCCACTAAAATATTACACTGTACATTTTTACAGCCCCCCTTTTATGTAGAGAAAAAAATTGTAGAGTTGCTGCTGGATCTCTACGGTGCGTTATTAGATCTCGAGGGGAATCAAGGTCGGGCACGGGAGCTTGTGATGTAATCCGAGCTGACTTGATCCAGCGCGCGCTTTGGTCTCCCCTTTCCGAGTCCAGGAATCGGCTTTTGTGTTTTCTAGTCTATTCGGCGTGTCATCTTTTTATCGAATCCATCTGTTCCGCGGAAGACGGATCGCTCTTTGAAAAAAGAGAGAAAAATCGATCATTTTAATAGTATGCAGAGCGGCGTGTCGCGTTATTGCGGATGATGATGATGATGATGTCGAGTCAAAAGAAAAGGTCAATATCCCGCACGCGTGACAAGCAACATCTCTTTCTCCCGACTCTCTTTTGGGGGCCCCTCTTGGTCCCTTTAGCGCTTTTGCGGCGTCGCGGCGTTGAACTCTGACCTGTCGGGAGCCGAGTGGGGGGCGAAGAGCACATCGCGCGCGCGCCGACTACAACCTTAAGGAAAGAAAAGAGAAAAAAAAGGACTGAAATTATTTTCTTAAGGGAAGAAGGAAGAAAAAAAAAAGCTTTCGAGTCGATTGACAGAGCGCAGCTGCATACACCGGGTCTTGTTGTCTCTTAAAAGAGAGCAAACGAGGTCTAAATGCACTCTCCCAATCATCATCAGTCGGCAACTGGTCGATATATAAATATCTTGAACCTGAAACTCGGAGCCTCAGCCCATCCCGTGAGATCGAAACAGATGGTGTTCATCATTCCCACACGCAGTTCCCTCTCCTAAAAAAAACTAAATTTATATATATAACAATAGGCTAGTCTTTAATGAACTCATTGGGCTTGTTCTTTCCCCCTCTTGTAGAGACGGAGGGTGTGCGTCAAAGATTTATGTCTTTTTTCCGAGTAGAACGTCTCTTTCGCCCTCATATCGCACGGTGATTTACACGCAATCAAACATTCCGACATTGATTTTGAGGAATGTCTGTCTAAAGAAAGAAAGAAAGAAAGAAAATCTCGACATTTTTTGTTGTACCTTGGCCGTCTGAGGATGTCGACGTCGAGCGGAAGTTGTTGCCGCCTCGAGTGGCAACTCTAGTAGTAGGACACAGTCATGAGAAAAGAAAATATCATAAAAATAGGGAAGAGAGAGAGAGAAAAGTATAGAAGGATGTGTGTGTGTATAACCACTGGCCGCCCTCATTTTCGTTTGGGCGCCCTCTCTCTCTCAGCTGTGTGTTCCCCTCTTTAAACATATAGTGACCTCGGTCGTGACTCGTTATATATACCATGGGAAATTCTCTTCTTCTTCTTCCATCCCCCCTTTGGCTTGATAATGAAAATGCCCGCCAGGTACGCGCGCATTACGAAACCCGCAAGGCAATTTTTAACAAAAAGTCTCCAAAAAATTCTGTTTTTTTTCGGCGCAAAAAAAGATTTTTATATCGTTTCCATTCACATGATGGCAGACCTTGGGATTTGACGTAATACGCTGATGAGATCCATCAAGTCTTGCGGTCAACAATAGCTCGGTGGTGGCCCAGAGGTTTCCTTCCACCATTTTTCCCCTCAAAATGAAAATTTTTCCACGGGGAAATATTTTGACGTCTCATCATAGACTATCGATGGCGTCAAAAGTAAAAGTGTTATTCCATCAACTGCGGAAAAACCGAAGGAGACCACCCATGTTCTCGATAGATTTATCATCATTTGTTGCAAACTGATTGGGAATGATGGGCTTGGAATCAGAACGCGTTCAATAGTTTTTTTTCCAAAAGGGAAACATAAAAAAAAACGGAGGGAAGAAGAAGAAAAAATTGGTCGAAGGTGATAGGTCACGATGCGATAACGAGGACGAAAGAGCGCGGGCCGCCTAGATGTGAACAAAACAAATATCAAAGTTTTTTTCAGAGTTTTTTCTTGAATGGGATTGAGAAAGAGAAAGAGTTAATGATGGCCGGATTGCCCACCGGCTATGAGAGAATGTATATATCCATGTGACGAGTATAATTACCCCTCCACCTTCCTCTGCTGCTCCTCGTCTTCTTGCCATCCAGTTGAATGAACCTGTGCCGTTGTTGTTGTTGTTGTTGTTGCACACAACGGCTGCGCTGCTCTTTCCACTTTCTTTTATTGAATGGACATGGACAAAAGACTATACTAGCTCCTGGGTAGAAGAAACGACGAGGGTTATAACGAGTTGTTTGTCAATGAAAGAAAGAAGAAGAAAAGGAGAGAGAGAGCCGTAGACTTGTGTGTGTGTTGTACAAGGTTGGCTTGCATCCGTGTGACCCGTAGCGGATGACCCGGCGCGCCATGGCGCTGGAGGCCCATCCGGACGATGGGAAATCTCGGCGGCAGCAGCGTCGTTCGGCGGCGCTCTGTGGTTTATTTTCCTTCTTTTTTTCCCTTTTTTACTAGTTCCAGACGCTTCGAGTCGATTGCCAAGTGTAGTAGTAGTAGTAGGTACTGGCAGCAAACTAGAAAGACAAAAAAGAATTAGTAGAAAGCCAGGTGGAAGTTGTATGTACGCTAATGCCGGCAGGCTATATACTTTTAAACATTTAAAGCTTTTTTCCTCCCCCTGTTGTTTTTTTCTTCTCCTTCTTCTCCCTTTTTTTTCTTGACTCTTCCGATGATGATGGCACAACCGGTGTGTGGTAGAGAGTATGTGTGACCCCAACAGCGTGACCGAAAGGTCAACTCCATGTGTAAGGGAACGTGTCTTTTTATGATTATTTTTCTCTCTCTCTCTCTCTCTCCCGAGAGAGAAACTGGGCGGAAGTACCAAGTCGTTCACCTGATGCCGCATCCTCTCCTTCATCAGCTCCTGGCTGCTCCTCCTCTTTCGATTCAAGAGACTTTGTTGTTGTTGTCGAATTCACAAGAGTCTTTTCGTTGTTTTTGTTTAAAGTTATTTGCTTCGGTCGTCGTGAGAGAAGAGAGGAGAAGAAAAAGAGCGGACATGGTGGTCAAACCTTGGTCGTCGTCGACTTGGACGCTGATGGCGTGATGAGCCGTCATTACGATACACACAGCCGGCCTCGGTCATTAGAAAGTCAACCGATAGTTACACGGCCGGTTATAAAAGCCGTCGTCGACTCTACGATCTCTATGGGGGGAGAACCAAGGTGACTCTTAAAAGAACTCGGCGCGTTGCGGTCACCTGTCTCCATCCGTACTGCTTGCTACCTTCATGCCTCCATCTACAATGGGAAGAGAAGGAAAAAAAAAAGAAAAGAAACAAGTCGTGTAATTGGCCTGGGCAGACACATGTGCTACCAGAGGGGCCTTGCCGTGTTGTTGTGTATAGGCAAAGGTAAAGTCATCATTAACACCTTTTACCTGCTGCAAACAGAAGAATAGCCTATCGCGGCTGCTGGACCTTGGAAGGAGTTTTCTGGTGTAGAAGAAGAAGTGCAAGAGGATGGAAGGGCTCCTCCACTTATTCTTGCGCCTTCCAAGAGGATGCCTCTAGGGCGGGTTGGCTTGCCCAGTGTATATATCCTTGTGGGGTAATTTCAACGGCTAATTGCGCCAGAAAATGAGGCACCGCCACTTCCGCTGCTCCTCCTTCTCCTCGTTGCCATTTAGCCAGTCCAGACGGTTGTTGTTTTCTTTCTTTTTCTTCTTCTTCTTCTTTTCCCTTCCATTTTTACTTTCTAGACCGGCAGCAGCAGCAACACAACAGTTCACCAGGGTATGGTATATATGGCGTCGGAACAGCACTCACTATTACAAGGCTCCCTGTATATATGCACCAACCAACAACACAGAGAGGAGAGAGAATGTTTTATGGCATTAGCTAGGGAATTTATTGTGTGTGTGCCGTACAGCGACTACGAGCACAACGCAATTAGACTTTTATATGAGCTCTAAATTATCCACGACTTGCCGAGATCAAAGACGAACAGGTTCATAGAGAGAAAATCTTTTTTTTCTTTTTTCTTAAAAGGAAGAAGAGAAAAGAGACCAGGCTTAAATTAGGGTTAACAATCATCACCGGCAGCTCCGGAAATACCTACAGTCCCAAAAGTGGACACGCAGCTATTCTGGGCTGCACACATCTTTCGCCGTCAAAGTGCAACGTACTTTTTTGTTTTCAAGTTTTTTTTACACGAAAAACCCACACACGAGACATTTTTCTCTCACAGCAAAATGGCGTCGACCGATGCTGTTCTTACTCGAGGTAAAAAACAAAAAACAAAAACCAAAAGGGGTAGAAAAAGAAAGAAACGAACCTTCGATTCCGAAATGGCTGCCAAAACAACAGGATGAATAAAAGCCGCGGGTTGACCTCGTTCCGACCCTTCGTGACTGCAGTGCAGTGGTCTCTTTCCTCTCTCTCTGGTTCTTGGCATCGGCACGATTCCCTTTTTCATGGACGCTCCAGGTTTTTGCGGTGGTGAAGCCATTTGGCTTCAAACGAATTTACAACTATTTGTGAAATGATATGGGGTGTATAGATTCCAACTCACAGCACCGAAATTTCCAACCTCGAATCGATCAGATTTTCAGGCCGGCGATCAAAACGTTGCCATTTATAATGCAATTAGATTTAGTCGTAAAAAAAGAAAATCGGCAATTGCAACGTTGGAATTTCTCAAATTGGCGAGGCAATTTTTTTTTGGTTCTCACACGTATCCTCGAGTGAAATTTTGATTCCCTTCGTTCGTCGTGTAGATAACAATTGTGAAATTAGCAGATGTGGAAACTTGCATATTTCCAGTCATCGCCTGAGAATGTGAGTGAAAAAATCCCTTTTATCCATTTTTCTTTTTCAATTTTATTATTTTTTGGAATCGTTTAAAACACGTGTCCTCGAGTGAAATTTTGATTCTCTTCGTTCGTCGTCGTGTAGGTAACAATTTGTGAAACTAGCAGACATGGAAACTTGTATACTTCCAGTCATCACCCGAGAATGTGAGTGAAAAAAATCCCTTTATCTATTTTTCTTTTTCAATTTTGTTGTGTTTTTTTTGGAATCGTTTAAAACATGCTAAATACTGAAAAAGAAGCCACAAAAACGAGAACTAGGCTGCACGTCGACCTTCCCGTCACGCTTGTGCCATGCAAATTTTTTCCCAGTCGACACAGTCGTTAAATACTTTTCGTAACAAAACGAGGGGCCTCGAATGGTTTTTTTTTGTTTAGTTTTTCAGCGAGTCACAAAAAAAGAAAACAAAACAGAAAAAGTGAACAAGTTGCAGACACGAGTCGGTTCCCTCTTACCCAAGTCGGGTCGATAACGCACCCGAAAAGAAACAAAAGAAGTGTGCGTGTTTTTTCTCTTATTTCTTTTTGGCTGACTTGTACGGGGGTCGTCGTATCTTATCCAGAATAAAAACCAGAACACCCTCATCTCCCTTTTGTGCTCTCATTCCGAAAAAAACTTAGCCAGCAGCCAGCACAGTCTTCTTCTTCCCTCTTGTGTCTGATGTGATAGAAAGGCGATGGGGAGAGAGCAGTCAAGCACATGTGATTATGAGGATCCAAGCACTTTTTTTTTCGCTCTTTCTCTCTCTCTTGGGGTGAGATGGGCCGAAGATTAACACTCTGGCCCAAAAGAGCCTTGTCAAGACGTATGTTACGTACCCTTTAGGCTGTGTCAGAGATAGGGGAAAGCCATCTCTTATCTGCTAGAAGTACAAAGTGTCGTAATAATGCCCGCGTTTGCACATTATCCGACCTCCCCTCCATCCCCAACACCACCGAAACTTAATGGAGTCTCTTAAAAAACTCTAGCTCTGGCTCGGCGACTTGAGCATCAGACAACCGATCTGTGATTGCTCAAGAGAACTTGACCCTATACAACAATACTCGGCTAATGAATATCGCACAGATTTCGAATATATAATCGGCAGAGCCATTTTTTTCCATTCTTTCTTTCTTTCGTTACTCTCTGGCCGTGATTGAATCCACGACAGCTGTGTGACCCATAGCGACATATTGAAAGAAATCTGGATATATTTATAGGTCCCAATGTGTCCCCAGCGGTCTAGTAGTAGGCCTTCTGTTTGATATATAACGTTTGAGGGGGGAAAAGAGACCGGAAAAATAAGAATTGAATCATATTCTATATACTTTGTGGTTCCGCGAGAGAGAGGGTGTCACCCTCGGTTCTCTTCTCTTTTTTTCCTCTTTCCTTTTTGGCTCCCTTTTTCTTTCTTGTACATATTGATTATGTTGGGAAAAACACAATACTTCCATCTGAGCAAGTCTGTTTATTACATTAGCATGAATCGGTCACCCTTCGGTCCAAATGAATCACGCCAATTGGGGTAAAAACCAAGAGAGAGCTAGAGAGAGTTTTTGGTCACTTTGTCACCACGATCGATATAGAGAGAGAGAGACTGGCGGGCGTTGTGGGGAGGGAGGAAAAAATGTCGCCCAATTTGGCGCGGTCAAATTGAATCGGATGAGAGATGACATGAGGATTAGAGAAGGAAGAAGGAGAGAGACGGCAGGGTGATAATAGTCCCCCATAGGAGATGAGTCTCGGGGAGAGCCCCTGTGCTCTGCCGCACTCTTTCTATTATAAGATGGGCAGCAGCAGAGAAAAGGGATTTCATTAGAGAGAGGAACGGCGAGGACAGACGGACGCAATGGCCGAGTCCTTTTCAATCGCGCGGCTTCTACTCATTGGCTCAGGTCACCGTCCAAAGGTCACTCGGCTACGGGCGCAAGAAAGAGGGGACCGAAATCGCCTTCATCTCCTTCTCTCTATAGTATAGAAGGAGAGAAAAGAGCCCGGCCAGCTACTACTACCACGGCCATAAGAGGCGGACACGATGATTTCTGAGCCAAGAGACGGAACGCAATCAGTCGACAAGCAGGCTAGAGGAATTGGCTTTGATCCAGTTGGTACTTGAAGACATTGAATCCTTCTCTCTCTCTCTGATGCCTCTATAGCTCTTTGGCTATGTGTGCTCCTACCACCGTATAGTAGTACCAAGAAGAAGATTATGGTTGACGATGATGAAGCAGCAGCAGCAGCCCAGTCGCTGGCTCTTTCTATTCAAATCTCCCGCGGGATGAGGCGCGCTGCATACAGAAGCGGATAATGAAGCCCCGAACGAGAAATCTCTTCCGTGGCTCGTTCCGCAATCTGGTCGGCGACTTTCTGGGCTATATGGAATCAGTTTTCTCCCCCTATAGCTCTCCTTTCCTTTTCTTTCTATTATTTACATTATGTGTTACTCTACAGCACTGAGCGGATGATGAATCCCAACAGTCAATCAGGTTCCTCCTCCAGGTCGTATAGCGAAAATGATACGGCTTTCGTATTGACTCGGAAAATCATCGTATTAGTTGGGAATAAGAAAAGCGATTCCGTAACTCGACTCTCCTATAGCCCGAACATCGTCAGTAAGGGGAGAGAGGAGGGAAAAACGGGATTCATTCCACTTTTTGTACGGCTGCTCTCTTTTTAGAACCTTTTTGTCGTTTGGCAAAGCTGTAGAAAATCAAGAGGTCACGTTCGTCGACGCCGAGCGACCGTCATCGACGTCGAAACGTTAAACGGATCTACCGGAAAACTCTTGGGCTCTCTTTGAGTCTTTTGTCTGCCCGTATGAGGTTTCAAATCCTTCCTCCTCCTTCCTCTGACGACACAACGAGTCAACGACGGAAATCGGAACAGTCAGCAAGCTCTTTGATGATGCTCACCCCAACCCCAAAAACAAAAGGCAACCAATCGGCATTCTACAATGAGCTCTACGTCTTCTGGCGCAATTGACGTTCGGCGACTCTAAGCTTCTTATCCCAGAGCACTACTTCTTTCTTTCTTTTTTTAAAAAACTTTTACCTGCCAACCGGTGAAAGTCGATCAAAATCGTTTTTGACCGCCGTTTTTCTCAGCCGAGATAGAGAGAGAGTGTTGAATAAGCCTTGATTTTTGTCTGTTACTCAAAGAGTCGTTAAAGGGGAGCAATACCTGCTGGCTGGTGTGAAGTTCCCACGACTCGTCTGCTGTTGTTATAGAGAGAGAGCCCAACGGTCAGTTTTTGTGATAGTCTTTCTCTGCCCCTCTATTACCGTTTGGAAAATGATCGCGCCCAGTTTCCCAGCTATTCCCTACACCATTTCCTCTTTTCTTCTTTTTTTTCAATCAATAGATTCAAATTTACAACTCGGCCCATAAAACTCTGCTGGGACGAGTCTTTGTGTCTACTTCTCCGTGTCCGTGTGTGTATGCATTATAATAATTTATATGAAGAAGAGAAAGAAAATGCGAACCTGATAGGACTCTTATAGCAGATTTATATCGGGAATAAATCGAACGAGTCAGAGATCATTCGATAGAATAGATACCATCGGCCTCTTCTATTTTTTATGATGAAGACGAGGGTGATGTATGCAAATGAGAGATAAACGAATGTTTTCTTCCAGTCTCTCTCCTAGTCTCTCCAGAGAGAGAGAGAGCCGAGGCGGCATGGGTGGGCCAAACAACAAAAGGCCGGCCATCTCATCATCATCATCAAAACGATACAGGCGGCAAACACTTTTTCTCTCTTGTATTATATCCCGGAAATTTTTCATTCTCTTTTTTTCTTCTTTTTCTTCTTCATCCTACTTGAGAAATTGATTTTAAACAATTTTTTTTTCCTTCATTCTTTCTCTCGAGAGACGCTGCGAAGGAATTTGTGTGCTGAATCATCATCTGCGTCGTCATCATCAGCCGGCCAAGGGTGGGGGCAGAATTTACGGCCCAATCATGCGCGACACGTGCTCTTTGTTGTACGTCATCTCGTTGCCTTGTTGCCTGTTGTCTACGGGAATCATGACATCATTTGAACGAAAAATCCCTAACCCTGCGTGCCGCGTCTTCTCTCCCTCTCTTAAGAGATATCTACCAACCCCGCCAAAAGGTTAATGAATAAAGGTTAAATAGAGGTCGGCACCTTCTCTTTTCTTTAGGCCTAGAGAGAGAAACTGATGGATATCGTCTCCGGCAACAATCGGTGTAGGTGACAATCGGACTGTTTCTCTCTATGTAATCAACTGTACAGGCCATAGTTTAGTCTACAAGTGCTGGGATAGGAGGCCGGATATCATGCGTTCATTCGTGACCTCCCTTCGGGAAGGAGGAAAAAGAAAAGAAAAGAAAAAGAAAAAGCAAAAAAATCCAGGTGTGAGGTGTCCCGAAGAGTTTGAACGGCGGGCGGTCGGGAACCGAGGGGGTCCTAACACACACCTTTTCATTTCGATTATTTAAAGGTAAAAGAGGAGGAAGAAGGATAAGAAAAATATGAAAAGTTAGTCGGGAAATTTCGGTATACGAAGACGCTGTGTTGCCTTATCGCCCGGTCGAGTTGATTAGAAATCCATTACGGCGATAAGCTAGTAGAATATATAGAAAGAAGTTTGTATATTTTTGTGGAAATCAGTAAACTTGTGTCAAACGGCGTAAATAATAGCGGCGACATTGATTTATCTTTTCTATGCCGAGATGATTTGTCACTTTGCTGGGCCAGTTGCATCCGCATCCGAAAAAAAGAGCCGAGGGAAAGATGGTGTGCAGAGATGGTGGTATAAATGATGTTTACGGTTATTAATGATGGGCTTGACATTTCGACCTTGGAAGGTAAGAAGGTGAGACGAGCAACAGCACGAGTCACGCTGAGAGTCTAGATGGCTATCTCTGTAGTTGTCCTCTAAACTATCGATCCCTTCCAAAACTGATCGATACAGTCGCCCTGCGAAAAAACAGAAAAATCTCTTGAAGAAGAAAAAAAGTCAGAAAAAAAAACTCGAATAAAATGAGGTGAATTTTATTACAGTCATTTCAGTGTGTGTGTGTAATGGGCGGGAGAGTGCACTGGCATCATGGCGGCGGCGGCGGAGGAGTCGTTCTCTTACGGCCACATCCGCTCCATCCGTGCGTGATGCGGTCAACGTCGGGTCACGCCAAAGTCGTGTTACAGAAGAAGAAGAGTCGAGTCGATTGTCATCAAAGTTGATCCACATCATCGTCGGAAGAAAGAAAAAGTTCGTCATTGGACGCGTTCAATCTGTCTGACGTCGACTCTTGAAAAAGAGATGTAAATCGAGTGTGTATAATTGGCGGTTAATGACGCCGAAGGGGCGGCATAGACAACTTGATTTGGTGCGCGCTCCCTTCATCATTTGAATATTAGAACACTCTTCTTCTTTTTCTTCTTTCCTTTCTTTTCCTATTATTATATTATAGCGGCTAGAATGGATTTGCATGCGTCGTTACAATGTTTCTTTCACCCCGCATTGATACACATTCTGCCGTGGCCCTCTTCTTCTTCTTAAACTGAGAAAATAAAACATTCTCTTTGCTTAACGAGCTCATTAGCCTTTTTCTCTCTTTTTTTTCAAGCCCTTAAGGCTGAACCGAGGCCCGGTATTATTTTTTTCAAATGTGTTGTAGTATATATAAAGTAAAATAGCCGAGCTCCATTAAAAGGCCCTGTGAGACTCAGTTGTGTGTATCGGTTGGTTGGTCGGACGTCGTGATCGAGTGGCTGGTGCGTCCTCGGGGCTCTCACACAAATGAACTGTGGCCGAGCCGAGTGTAACGCCGGAAACTCCCTCTTTCTCCCCAAAGAACCGTCGACGGAAACCTTTTTTCTTTCTTTTTTTCTTCTCTTTGCTGGTCCTCCTAACCCCTCCGCCTACTCTCCTCGACGGTATTATTAGGCGACATACAACTGCCGTCGAGAGAGAGAAAAAATACGCCAACCACTACTACAACCCTCTCTGTTCGTCTCTTGTGATATTCTATTCAATCTATTGAGAGAGAGAGGGACTCATCGAGTGTATGTGTATATATATTGTTATTCCATTCGCCGGGTGCCCATCAAAGAGAGACGAGGAAACCAATCTCATGTAATATTCATTCGGGGCTAGTTTTCAATGGATCTCGTCCCATCAACATTTATCCGCAACATTTCTCTCTTTTCTCTCTTCTCTATTTATAACATTTCTAAAAACATGTCATTTACTTGTGTCTAATATACTACAAATAGACGGACGGGAGGATTTTCCTCCAATTTGTGGAAAATTCTCTTTGATGTGTCGAATCTTCTTTTTTTTTTTGTCTCGAACTCTGAGGACTAGAAAAAAAGGAGTTGAATGTTATAGAGATAGAGACTGATGTCGTATCGGAAGATGGAGGAGGGAAGGAGATGTCAAAGGTGAAATAGTCAGATCGATATTTTGTCGAGATGGGTGTGGTCGGCTACCGAATCCGATTTGACAACTTCCATCAACGTATGCAAATCTCTCTTTTCTAGGAGGACGACGTCGACAGCGGCAGCGATTTCTTTATCGATCCAACACGAAAAACGGCTAAAGGGCTCTCCGACTCTTCTACGTTATTGAAAGCCGTTAAAGGCTCGGACGCTATACGTCTAATTAGTTTCGACACCCTCTCTCTCTCCTACCGCGTCCAATCGGCTCAATTGTTGACAACTCGTCCAATAACAAAATTCCTCCAACTTAAGTCGAAATCATTTCCCATTTAGAGCGTCTCTCTCTTGGTGTCTATTTGAGTTAAAGAGGCGGTTTGTATGGGTGTATCAAATAGAGCGCGCCAAATTCGTCCATAGATCCCTCCCTATCGATATCGGACAATATAGCGTCCTGTTTTTTTTTTAGGTGGATCTATTCTTTTTATTCCGATCGAAGGTTTTTTTGGGGATTGGCGCAGCTGATTATAGCATCGGGATCTCGATTGATTTACGATCGGAGCTCCTCCTACTCCTCCTACGCCTAGAGGGACGGAAAAAACGGTGCGACGGCCGGGACATCTTCTCTTATTGTCAGTTATAGTCGGCCACAGCTGCAACCGATGGCTATCTGGCCAACCCCCTCTTCTTTCTCCTTTTTTTTTTTGTTCTTTTTGCCGAGATTTTGTGGGGGGGGGGGGGAAACGCCATCCCGTGACCCCAGCGCACAACCGCAGGACCGTATCATCTTTAATGCGTCCAACACCCACATCACAGCAGGCACACAGCACAAAAAAAATAGCCTTTTATAAGGGGAACAAAAGAAGAAGAGTCAACACTTCATGGACACACATTGGCTCCTCTTTTTTTCTTTGCTTCATCTATTAATAAATTACGACAAACCGGCCCTAGGGATGTACATCCAGTCGATTTATATAGTTTATTCTATAGTCGAGATGTTTATGGACGTTTTTTGTGATGGGGATAAAGTCGTCGGGCGATTGAGTGAGAGAAGAAGAAAAAAGAATCTTTGGGGAATCGTTAAGAAACGAGTAGGGAAAACGACTCCCTAAGCGAGCGAAGATTTCCCACCGAAAGTCGGGCAAAAAAGATTTCTTTGGGGTAAGTAAGTAAAAAAAGGGGTGATTGGGGTTTTGTGGGAACACACGTGGTCGCAAAAGTTTTCGAGGTTTTTCGGTCCAAGAAAAACAGCAGCATCCATCAATCGGTGGTTATTCGAAACCGCAGCACCACACCCCCCTCAAACCTATTTTTCGCCGAAAAACGTCTTCTTCTTCTTCTCTAGAGACGTCTAGTTAAGTGAAACGTCTCCGCCAATCTTCTGAAAATATGTCAACAACATCCTCAACTTGTTTAGAAGAGAAGACACAACCCTCTTATTATATTATTCTATTTGATTCGTCTGTTGGAATTTTTACAACGGTCGATCTCATCGACAATACGTCAGCGATATCTTTATCTGTTATGTGCTATATAATAGTAATAGATGATTGCTGAACTCTTAAAGTGTTTGGGAGCAAGAGGGAAAGCTCTCGGGTTACGTCTCTTGTGTCTTGGGCGCGTCGGTTGCGCCGCTTGTGGCGCGCGGTTTCGGTGGTCGTGTTTTTCCTCTTCTCTTATTCCACCACCAGTGGAAAAAAAAATCTCTTTCTCTTCTCTTCTCCCCCTGTCGTAACTTGCCGCCTCTGTAGAGTCGGAGTGGTTTTGTCTGTTGGGCTGCGGACGACATCGCTGCTGACCCCGTTCGACCTTCTTCCTCGCGGGATTTTTTCCGTCCACATGTGCGCTGTGTGCTCCGCACCGGCTGCGCTCTCTGAGAATCTGCGCGTGACCTTTTAGGTCTCTTTCACTTTCTCTCGGAAGGATCCATTCAATTTTTTTACAAAAATCTTTTCTGACGAAAAAAAAGAAAAAAGAAAAAGGCGTGGGAAAATCGCGGACAGGTCACTTGCTGCTCGTTAAAAACGCTCATCCGTATCCTGTGCGTCCTTGTCGGGACTGTTGGTGTTTTAGTCATTTCCTCTGTCATAACGAGTTCCACAGCTTCCAATGGGAACAACTCGAAAAAAGAGAGTATGTAACGTACAATCAAAACTAGAGGGGCTAGAAACATTTTTTTCTTTCGTTCCCGTATTGTATTTCTCTTTTTGTTTTGTTTTTTCAAGGGCTGATGTCTTCGTCTTCGGACGTAGTACTTCATCATAGCACGCGTGATGTGTCACGTGAAGCGTCAACACGCGCGGTCACGTTACGGTTGCAGCAGCAGCACCGAAAAACACTCCCGGAGAACGATTCATCTTTCAAAGGGTGGCAGGCAGCAGCTAGCTCACAGAGAACTTTGAAATAACTTTTTCTTTTTTCCTACTGCTCTGACACGGGGTTGTTGCGGATGTCTCTAGACTTACAGCAACTCGCGCTCTACAACAACTCTACTATAGAATGGAAAATTTCGTTCTTTCCCCCGAGAGAGATGCTGCGATGGTTGATGAGGTTCGGGGTCGCGGGTCAATGATGTTTGAAACGCGCGCGCTAGTCGACGATGTAGTAGTATATATCCCAACCTTTTGGTTAGGCGTTTGGAAATAGACCAACAATCACATTGCAGCTGACGACGACGTCAACACGCGCCAACAGGTCGACCCGGCGTCGGTCGGGATATTTTTTCATATTTATACAACAGCAGAGCCTGTCGGAGGGAGAAAAAGGCAAGTTCGACAGCCGCCGACTTTTCGTCATGTTTGACTCCCGCTCGGCTATAGTATACGATGAACAAGAAAATCATGCAAATCACAGGACCGAGTTCAGCAGCAACCCGATCCATCTTACGCGGTTGTAATGGAACTCTGCTGGACGCTGTTGATCGGTCTCTTCCTATCTACGGAAATGTGTGCGCGGCGTCTCTCTGTATCGTAACTTGTTTAATTCGCTCCAGCACCGCGTGATTACAGTTTGTTGGGGAATATAAGGAAAAGGAAAACCTTCTTCTACATCTTTTTTTTCTTCTTTTTGGTGCGTCAAGATGGCTTCCGGCAGATAGGCCGGCGTCGTGTTATTCCTTTTCGAGATATACTAATCCATCAAGAGACGCGGAGTCGTCCCGAAGATGTAGCAATGGAGTTGGCAACTGAATCAGCCGCTCTGTGGGAGCTAATGATGTCTTCTATTCATGCCTCAATCAAAAGCTGCTCCTGCTGGATCTTGCCGACGTATAGCTCTCCCCCATGCAGACCCGCAAAGTAATGAAATCAGAGCTGTATGCGCTAGGGACCGGACGGGGATGATTCGATTCGTAATGAGCTGTAGACAACGGACGTCTCTGCTCCTTTACAAATCGGCCGACAGCTGGGACAAGTCCGATCTGATTCCTGGAATCGTATCAAAAATAGTTGACGAAGCGTCTTTCGCCTTATTTTCTAGGAATCTCTACTCCTGGAACATTCTTTCAGTTAGGTTTACATTTGACTTAAATCATCAACTAGCAGGTGCTCAAAGTCTTCTGAATTATTCCAGCAGTTTGGAAACGACCTGGAAAATCAATTGACGCGCGCAATATCTTCCCCGGCCCCCTTGGATTCGTTAAGCCTACAGTCTCGAGTTGATGAAACGGGTGACAATTGCCGCAGTTGTGCGGAGCCGCGTTGTCATGGCAATGCTCTTCTATAGAGAGAGGAGCGGGCATACGTTGGCTGGCGCGCGAGTGGACGCGCTACATTGAGCATGCATCGAACTGTTGGAGCGGATGGAATCCGTGACGTGTTATCAAACCCAACCCCCTTGCGCAAACATCGTCTCGAGTGTATATATATATGATGAGTCGCCAGACTGGATAGATCATCATCACATGAAGTCGTAACCATCCGTCAATTCCGCCCGACCGAACCGTCCTGTATAACACCATCTTTGTTATAGGCTCGCGAGTTAATTTTGATGCCATCGCCGCGACGTTCTCTCTGAAAAAGAGAGAAATAACGCCGCAACTTTTTATATGATTACATTTTGGAACCGTGTTATTTATGCATCTGGAACGACTGTCCATCACGCCGCCCTCTCGATATCCACAACCCCTTTTATCCAGTGGTTGAAAGCCGTCCAAAAAATAGAGAAGGACTTTCCGATATAATACGGGGCAATAAATCGTTCCGTTTCGACCCTGCAGTAAAGATATAGACTTTGCTCCTGTTTTGCTGGCCCGCCGATATATTTATTCAACCAGGGGCTTCCCTCTATTCACTTTTTTTCTTCTTCTTTTTTTATGGACACATTTTCAACGGCCACTCGAATTTGTTCTCTCTTTATTTATTTTTTTTCTCTCTTTTTCTCTGGTTAAAATATATGTTAATGGTTATATAGAAGGGCTGCCTCTATTCAATAGGGTCATCGCTACTGTTGACCGGTTTTTTCTTTCTCTATGGCCGTGTAGAGCGCGCGCGCGCTCCATTTGTTACCATAATCCGCACATTTCCTTGCGCCCAGCCCGGAGTGCTCGTCACGCTCCGAATTTTTTTTCTTTTTTGCTCTCTCCGTCACGTGAATTATGATCGTTTTCTATATACTACTACGAAGAACGAAATTCCCCTTGAAGCGTTTAATCTCGTCGTATTTAAATTCCTTCTCCAATAAAAGTGTATAGGAGTATAAGTGCGAGCTGGCGCACGCGCGCCGAGGGAAAGTCAATTCGATTAAGGTAAGTTTCCCCATGGGGTCAAAAGCTCTCAGGTACTACAGCACAAAGCGGCGGCTGGCAATCAAAACTAGCACTACCAGTTGTTGTTGTTGTTACCTTAAAAAAAAAAGAAGATAAGAAATATATAGTAAGGAGGGGAGAGAATTCTTATTTGTGGCGCCTGGAACGCGCCCGATCTGACGCTTGAGTGATGCGTCAACATTTATCATTTCCAAAAGACTAGGAGTTTTTGAAACCGGTCCGTCTATGTATCCAGAGAGATATATATTACCCGGTGTGTCTATAACGTCAGGAGAAACAAATTGCCATGGTGCGTCCTGCTGCCACTGCTGCTGTCCGTTTCTAAGAAATTTGAAATAAAAGAAAAAAGAGGCTAGAGCTGTAGAGAGAAAGTCCTAACGGTCATCTCGAGTTATATTCGATAAGAAAAAAGGAAATAGGTGGTGCTGGTGTATAAAAAAACATTTATCGATTTGAAATTGAGCATCGTATTTTTGATGATTTCCAATTGAATGTCTCCTTGCCGATGCAAATGAGCCCAGCTGGGCCGCCGCCGCCGCCGCTCCTCGCCGGACAAATTTATCGACATTTATAAATGGTGTTTGACTCTTTCTTCTTTTTCTTCGACTCGGCTCTGTTAAACATCCCGAAAGGGATCTTTAAATGCTTGTCTATATAAACGTGAACAATAGCCGGGCCGGGCCGGCGTCCATTTTTTCTATTATTATATACAATATAAGCATCAGGGTCCCCCTCTGCAAGAGCCCGTGCGTAATGCACTGGGCGTGTGCAATAGCCAATATGTGTTGTATTACACAGAGACCGCAGAGACGTGCACAATAATGGCGGATAACAATAGATGAGCTGGAAGTTGCCCGGTAACCTGTCAGACAAGATGGGGCGAAGGAAGAATATAATATTAGAAGAAAACGAAGAAAGAAGAAGAGAAAAAAAAAACTGATAATAAATAGAGGAGAAGAAGAGAACCATTGTGACTAGGCTATTTCGAGGCAAAAAGGTTTTTGTGGCCAAGATGGCTGTGTGACAACGCATTGGTTTTTCGAGCTAGACATACCTGAATGGCCGCCCTCCTGCACTACGGATATTGACGTTTGACCGCGCGTGCACAATTTGCCATCCGACTACATTAACGATAATGTCTCCATTTCCTGGTCCACCCCGCGGCGCAGGAGACGACACAAAAGCTTCAGAAGAAGAAGAAGAGAAAAAAAGAAGAAAAAAACATTCCGTTCCGTCAGCTCGGCGACTTCCTTCCGTCGCCAAGTCAAAGACGGATTGACGAGTTTCTCCCATCATCTCTTCACCCGACGCCGAATCGATGGTCGTCCCTTCTTCTTCTGCTTTGTGTTTGATCTCCGAGTCAACTTTGGTGACGTTGACGCATCGCGGACACATCTTCTAGTTTCTTTCTTCTTCTTATATACCCAACTTACGTATTCCATCCGGCCTGATGTTATTATACTATAGGGTCGTAGTCCCTCTAGCTCTATTTATTGGATACTGTAATCTAATCGGCACCCGATGACACGCGACCGGTATACATCCCCCTTATATATTTCGTGTTGTTGTTGTTTTTTTTGGGAGGATTTCCTTCTCGTATATAATACAGCATCCCCCAAAAAATAAAAGCAGATCGGATCTCTCTTAGCGCGCGCTATATATCTAGTGCGGTTGTTATTTAGCGCGCGCTACTGCTGCTGCTCCTGTGGGAAAGCAGCCGAGCGGAATCGGTGCTCCTCCTCATGCATATTATCCGGAAGAAGCCCCAAAGGCGATTAATCACGCTAATCGGAGCTCGACTGGTCTATGTAATGACGTATCGGTTCCGCGTCCGTCATTTGGGCAAGACGCGCGGACGAATTAAGTTCATCCCGCCGCGCGTCGCTCCTCTGATTGTTGTAATTAAGTTTCAGCAGTCGCCCTATCAATCGATCGTCAAACATCAAACAGTTTTTCGTCAATTGATAAATAAGAAAGAGAGCTAGGGGGAGGAGGGAGTGAACGACTGGCTAACGAGTTAACGAACCAATCGGAGATTAGCGTGTGCGCGCAATGATCAAAGGGATACCACAACTTGAAAATGATTTTCTGCTGATTCAGTGAATGAAGAAAGCCGCGTTGATTCCGTCGACTTTTCGACTTTGAGTGACAAAAGTATTCTCTTTCGCAATAAAAAATCGAGCCTTTTCGTGCGTAATCGACGGGGAATATGCCAACGATCGAATTTGATGATTAACTGAAGCCGCTGAGCTTGGACGACTAGCGCTACTTCAACGGGAACTAAGCTGATTACAATCGTATATGACGATGTAGTACAGTACATCAGTCGGCGTAATTGGTCATTGCCGGAAATATTTCAGGCGCGTTCGTTTCTTGGCTGCTTTCTGACATCAAAAGAGATGAATTTCCGCAAGAGAAGAGTTGAGCCATTTTTCGTCGCCTTTGTGCGATGCGATGTTGAGAGTGTCCGTCTGATGAAACGGAACATTGTCGGAGGAGGAGAATGTAACGCAGCTCTTGATTTGTATGGCGTCGTTCACTCTGCACAGTGCGGCCACTTTGGTCTGAAATGTCCGTGTCCCATTATTCCTTATTCCCTACGAGCATATACCCCATTAACTTAGGGAACGATGTTTGATGTTACAAGTCTGTCGTAGACTACTCTCTTTCCCGGCCGTTTGCTCGACGATTGTCATGATGCCGTCATTGAACACTCTCGCTGTTCAAGTGTTCTCCCTGTTGTGCCCAACCATTTGCCTCCGAGTCGTTCCGGTTGTTTCACATTTTCCAGATTTTCGCAGCGTTTCTGTGGTAGGTAAAGCCATCTAGGGAGCAATATATACACCAATATCTAAACTGTTACCAGCGCCGACTTTTGTCGCTCGCTGGGAGGATCCCGAAGGAATCTTACTTAACCAGTTAATTATTGTCGTGGCCAAAGAAGTCGTTGATACCGTGTCAATAGTGTTTTTGTTATGATGCATACGCACTTGGCAGAACAGCGCCAATTCGGAGGGCGCCCGAACGCTCGGTAGTCTATTTAAGATTCACCTACTCGAAAATTAACAAACAAGGAAACGGGATGAATCTAGTTAATGACACAGTTTATACGGGGATCTCGCGGATCGTGGCGGAGCCCTGTTTCCATTTTGCTCCTTGCGCGAAGTTATATCCTGAACGCGAAATAGTTAAGAACATTTGATTGTTTAAGCCTGCCCTAATGTAACTTTGGCGAAATGCGTGATATGTTAAATATGTTAAGTTTTATCGTGGCTTTCATTAATATTGAGTCTAGCGATGTTTGTGTTGTAGAAGTAATCGCACTCAGCACAACACCGACGCCACAAAAAACTTTCGCCCTGTGTGAAAAGTTCGGTAGGATATTCATGATAGAGAGAGATCCCGCTCATATGAAACTACGCTTACATTTAGCTTTATAAATGAACACCTTACTTCATGCCCCGCTATTCACTTAGCAGCTCAAAAGAGTATTGTACGGAGAATCATTCGCCTAAAATTGTTATTTGCTTGGTTCATATTGATTCACACTTCGCACATATTCCGCTTTTCTATGCATTTCGTCAAAAATGAGGCCATTGGGGAAATCCCATCTTACTTGGCGCTGGCCTCAGCCTAAGGGTTCTAACTTCCCAGAACGTTTTATTCGAACTGCATCGTAAGGTAGACGTAAAGTAGTTGTAAAAGTAAAAGACGGCCAAGTCCTTCATTGCCCCCTGAATCTCAACATCTATTGCCCGTGTCATCTTAAGCATCTGCAAATCAACGTCGGAAAGTAAGAAAATTGGTTCACATTTGTCTTTGTGCTAATCTCGGTTTGATCTGAAAAATGATGCACTAATGACGGAAGTTAAATCAGTGGCAGGCTTTGTTGACAAGGAACTTGCAGAAATCGAGGATCTTATAGATAAAATTATCGAGGGAAATAAAATTTTGCAGCTGGAGTTAAAACATGTAAAAGCTGAAAAGGAAGCTTTTTATATTTCCTTTTTAAATAACAGTTACTATATTTTTTCCAATCAGGTTCAAAGAAGCACATACAAAGGTAAATGAAGCAACGGAAAAAATAAATCAAATGCAAAGAAAGAATGAGCAATTTAGGAGCGGACAAAAGCATAGTGAAGAACTTGTTGAGCTGGTTAAAAATGCTAAGGAGAGCATTGCCCGTGTTGACGAGAAAATTTCAGCAATAACCTCAGCATCTACATCACTAAAATCTGTAAAGGAAGCATTAGCTCTTAAGTAAGCTATTCAATATTTCAGATTTAAATACAAAATATCTGGTAGTCCACTTTGTATGATTGTATCAAACATAGGCGGATCCAAAGGGCGCCAGCAGGCCACTTTTTGAATTTTTGGGGGGGTAGCTTGTAAGGCCAGAGGTTTTTTAGGGGGGGGGGCGACAGTGGCTTTTAAACCCTTTCGAGGGGGGGGGGGGGCCATGGCCCCCCTGGATCCGCCTATGGTATCAAACTAACTTGTGTACCATATGTGCTAATTAGCTTTTATAATTTACTTTCCAACCAGATGCAGCCAACCAAATACAAAGCTAAATAAAGCAACTGAAAAAATAGATCAAATAGAAAGAGAGAGAGATAACTGGATGAGTGAAATAGAAAAAATGATGACGATGATTAGAAGCACTAGGGAATATTTAACTCGGATTGATGAGGCATGTTTAGCATCAACATCAGCAACAAAACCAACAACGCCAACAACAACAACACCATCAGCATCAAGAGCAAAAACACCGTCAACAAAAAGAACATTGCCAAGAGATCTTAACCTGTCAGAAAAAAAAATAAAAAAAAATAGCCCCTGATAAGAAGTTCTCCATGAACCCCAAGAAGATCCCTTCCTAAGAGTGTTGCATATTTGAAATTGTCAGTTTGTGGGTGGTGGTTTATGGTATTTATCTCACATAGTATTATTACACTGTTTTTGGTATTTCATTTAGTCACGTTATGATTTATTAAATTACATTTTCTGAATGAATACTGATAAAGGGTCTCAAAACAAATAAATTATCTATTAAATACTGTAAAATATGCTGTCTCAGTGTGCCGGAATGGTTAACATTGGAATCCATTCCGGCCCTACAGTATTTAAATCAAATTAGGACCGGAACGGTATGAGCAGATATAAATTCGATTCGTCTATTCGTCGTGTGAATAAATAGATTCGTCTATAGATTTAAAAAAGACGAACTCCAAAACTACGTATCTGAGCAAATAAATAAAAATCAGCCCGAAATAAGAAGTTCTCAGTGAAATCTCATGGCAATTCATTTGTAATAATAGTTGCTAATTATTAGAAAATGTCAGTTTGTGGGTTGCGGTTTCTATTATTTACCAAATATTATTACACTACTTTGGATGTTTTATTTTATTTGGTAACATTTCATTTTTGAAATTTTAATTTCCAACCGGATGAGAGGACAGATCACAGCCCCAAAATCGCGTAGAAGTGCTCAATTGCTCAATTGCGTAGAGACGGTGTCTTTTCTTCTGACTTGAGGCGGGGTTGACAATCGCATATAATGATTAATCTATGGTAACAAATTCAACTTACATAACATTTTGGCATTCTAATTCGCGCTCCAAAATCAAAAAAATTGTAACATCTTTGGCGGGGTATGGTTAGAATCTCTCTGGGAAATTTTTACCGCCTCGCAATTCACTTAGCAGTTAGCACGATTATCTTATGGGTCATTCGACTACAATTGTTATTAGCTTGGTTCATACTTATTCGTACATTCCGCTTTTCTATACATTTCGTTATAAACGAGGGCCTTTGGGGAAACCCACGTCGTACTTGGCGCTGGGCCTCAGCCTAATAGACAATTTCGGAAAACGATTTATTCGATTTGCGTCGTAAGGTAGACGTAAAATCGGTCGTAAAAGTAAGAGATGATCAAGTCTCTCATTGCCCCCTGAATCTTTGATCGATTGCCCGTGTCCGTCTTTTGACTGTAAAAAAAAAACTTCGGAAACTAAGAAAGTAGGTTCACATTCGTCTTTATGCTAATCTCGCTTTGGTCTTGGAAATGATGCATTAATTACGGAACTTAAACCAGTGGCAGACTTTCTTGATAAGGAATTTGCAGAAATCCAGGATCTTATGGATGATCTTAATAAGGGAAGTGAAATTTTGCAGGTGGAACTAAAACATGTAACAGCTGTAAAGGAAGCATTAACTCTGGAGTAAGCTATTCAAAATCTCATTGCTAAATAAACATACCTCTTGTTTAGTCCATGTTGCATCAAACTAAACATACCTTTTGTTTAGTCCACGCTTGAATTAGGATATTTCAATTGGTAAAATTTTCATTTTTGAAAATTTAATTTCCAAACGGATTTAGAGGACATATCACATTCCAAAAATCGCGTAGAACTGCTCGATCTTGATTGCTCGTCGCAGTTAAGGTATAAGGATGGTGCCTTTTCTTATGACTTGAGACGGGGTTGAGACTCGCAGTTACATTAGTCTTAGCCCATGTAAGCGATTTCTATGTAAACTATGGTAACAAATTAAACTTACGTAATATTTTGGCATTATATATTCGTGCTCCAAAATGAAAAGATTTCAAAATTTTTAGCGGAAGGAGGGCCTACCTCTAATTACTAATTACTAGAATCTCTCTGCGAAATTTACCGTCCCGCTATTCAAGCTCACTTACCAGTTAGCACGATTATTTTATGGGTCATTCAACTACAATTGTTATTTGCTTGCTGCATAACTCATATTGATTTACACATTCCGCTTTTCAAAATGCATTTTGTCAAAACTAGGAAATTAGGCCCTTGGAGAAACCCACGTCGTACTTGGCGCTGGCTTCAGCCTAAGACCGTTTCGGACGACGATTTATTCGAATTGCATCGTAAGGTAGACGTAAACTGCATGGTCGTAAAAGTAAGAGACACGGTCAAGTCCTTTATTGTTCCTTCAAACTTTAAATCGATTGCCCGTGTCATCTTAAGCGTTCAAAAATCAACTTCGAAAAGTAAGAAAGTTAGGTCACATTTGTCTCTTTTCTTTCTCGTCTTGGTGTTGTAATTACTGTGAAAAAAAATTATGCACTAAAGACGGAACTTAAATCAGTGGCAGGTTCTCATGAAAAGAAAGTTGCAGAAATCCAGGATCTGTTAGATAAAACTATCAAGGAAAAGGAAGTTTTGCAGGCGGAATTAGAACGTGTGAGAGCTGAAAAGGAAGCCATAACTCTGGAGTAAGCAATTCAAAATTTCAGATTTAAATAAAAAATCTTGTATAGTCCATTTTGTCAAATAACTGATGCTAGTTAGTTTTATATTTTCTTTCCAACCAGATGCAGCCAAGCAAATACAAAGCTAAATGAAGCTATTGAAAAAATAGAAGAAGTTAAAAGAGACAAAGATTACTGGGTGGGTAAAAATGGAATAGTCACTGCGATGATTAGGAGGACTGCGGAACGAGTGGCTCGTATGGACGAGACAAATTCGGCAACAACCTCAGAATCATCACCACCACCACCAACAACAACAACAACACCGACAACAGAAACAACAACAACTACTGTAACAAAAAGAACATTAGAAAGAAATCCTAATAGTCTGTCCAATAAGAAACCAAAAAAATAGCCCCTGATAAGAAGCGTTCCGTAAACCTCAAGAGGATCTATTCCTAATACTTAGCTGTTACATGTTAAAAACTGTCAGTTTGTGGGTGGTGGTTTACAGTTTTTATCACATATTATTATACTGTTTTAGGTATTTCATTCATGGCCCACTCACGTATTTTCGTTCACTTCAGAGTCTACGATTGCTGAGACAATAAGCGGGATTACAGTCTAATAGGAATGAATCTACATGTGGAGGTCTGTTGATGTTTGATGACTTATTGCCCAATGGTAAAAAAGTAGCGATATATCTTTCAGAGATTTAGGTCTAAATGTGGTTCCAATGGGAAGAATCGAGCGCTCCGCGCCGGAACTTGTCGTTCCAATCGGAAATGGAGTTGCTTCAGATCTGCTACAAAGCACAAAGCTGATCCACTCCGAAACTGATGCTCCGTCAAATTCGGCGGAGCAATCAATCTTGCTCAGGAACAGAGCAAGTTTTAACAATGGTTGCATAGGGGAAATTCCTTCTGATCTAGACGTTGACAGACCAAGCCATATTTCCGAGATAATGAAAGTGGTTGAAATTGTTTCAAATGGTCGAAACTGCTCAGAGATAGAGCAGTTTCCAAAATCCGGCTCGCAGCTAGCTCGCTCTCTTTCAGATCCTGCATGAGCGAAATTGACTCGCTGCATTTTTACCATTGGGACCTAAAAGGACCCGGGGCCTGAAAGAATTCCCTCCTGAAAGAATTCCCTCTTTCAGGCCTGGGGCCTGAAAATTTGTTGGTGGGCCTGAAAAGTTGGGGCCTGAATGTCACCCATCCATCGTCTGTGTTAACTGTTAATCTATATAGCTTAATAGCTCAACATTAGTCGACATTCGTACGCCTTTTTGAATTTCGGAAAAGTTGAAAGATTTGAGAGACATCTAGATTTGACAGAAGAAGAAACAAATGTAAGCCATCTACCCTTCGTTACTCCAACTATTTACCAGTGCCCTCTATTACCCGCGCTTTGTGCAGTCGTGCTCGTGCATGGCTCGTGCCGAAGTTTCCCGGAGGGATTCTATGCGCGAAAAACGGAGGGTGCTTTTCGCGCCATACGTTTGAAATATTCCTAGTTCTGAGCACAAAATGAAAAGACCAAGACTTTACTTGCGTTTCTATTGTTACCATAGTTTGCGAAAAAATCTCTTACACTGCATAGGATCTTTAAATGAATGTTTAGAATTAATTTTTTAAATTTAAATACTGGCTAGAAATGTCGATTTTGGGCCGACTTGAGCTGACAAAAAATAAGACGTAGCTGACGTAGCTTAGACGATTACTCGATTGCAGAAAAAGTTTACGTTTTTGGCTGATAGAGGCGCTAGTAGTAAATTAGAAATACCTTATATAAAGTGACTTTTGATTTTTTTATTGCAAATAACAACACTAGTTATTATTGCTATCATCCGAAAGATTTGAGAGAAAAGTCTAGATTTGACAGAAGAAGAAACTTAAATACGAAGCGATTTATTCCTTCGTAGGCACTCCAATATGGCTATTTTTTATTCAAATGTAATAAGGACTTACGTAACTTAGTTAGCCCATATGTACATTCCACCGCGCATTTGTGCAGTCGTGCTCGTGCATGGCTCGTGCCGACCCAGTTTTAACGCAATTCTTATCTAAATCCAACGTGTTTCATCGGTCTATTTTCCAAATTATTTAATTTCTAAAACTGAAGTCATTTAAACACGATACTTCCAAAATTTTTTATGATAATATACTTCGTTATCGAGTACTTTTTGGATGCTGTGTAGATAAAATATTTCTAACAAATCTGTGTTGCATTCCGTAGCATATTTCTGTTAGATCGCGTAACGTAAAACTTCTAGTTTCATTCCCATACCGCCCATACCCTCCGGGAACTTGGCGACGTAAGTCGCTTGACCAAATTTTCCCTTCTGCTAAATCCAACGTGGTGTGCGCGGTGTACTGTGTACAGACGGATTGAATTTGAAAATTGAAGTCACGAAACACGAGGGAGTGTTGGTTGTAAAAACTTGTACCTACTTTTTTGGATGCTGTGTTGATAACGTATTTCTAACAAACTGTATTGGGCACCAAGTATCTAGGGAAAGCAGCTAGATCAATACGTTATTCGCCTTCCCTTAACAGCTTGAAAAGTATATATTTTAAACTTTTTATTAAAGGGATTGATAAATAACTTTTTTGGTATCTAAGGCAGGGAAAATGACAGTACTATTATCTCCTGCAAGAAGGTGCTTGGATGAAAATTCTCCTATGTACTATCCATTTGGTTCAAAGCTGTCGAGAAATGCCTTACTGAAATATAAAGGACAAGAAAAGCCAACTAAGGTACCCTCTATTTTAAATTAGGATATTCATTGTAAAATGTTGTACATTTAAATTTTTTATGGATAGGTTCTATTCCTGGGTTGCCTTGATTTAAAAAATGTGCTAGAAACAGTTGCATTCAAGACTGATAGCGAAACTTCCTTGAACATTCACTTAAATCATTCTTGCCCAGTTTCGTTAGCCCGGAATGTTCTCATTCTAAAAGTCATCTCTGCCACAGATTTCAATATCAATTGCCCAGAAGATCTGAATTACTTATGGGACTTGTGGTACAATTTAGAGTGGCCCAAAAGTACCCTTGAAAGATTCATAGATGATGTGAAAAGTCTTATTAATAATGGACTATCAGAAGAGATTAGCTTTGCCCCTGATAGTTATAAATTTGATGAAATGCAAGGCATTCTTCAAGATTGGTTGTCATCTGCAACAGGAAATAGAGTTACTGAATCTTCTCAGAGAAAAAAGATTTTAATGGACAGGCAAGTACTCAAAGTGATTGTTCTTTGGGGTTCTTCATTCTAACAAATTATTGTGATTTACAGGAAACAATTTATTTCAAATGGAGGATTAGGGGAACTAAGTGGAATAGTAGCAAAAGCAGCTGGATTGGGACACATAACGTCATCCAAAAACCTAGCTTTGAGACGCGTCGCAGCAATGGTAACACAGCCTGTTCCTAGATCCCTCAACAAGAAGCTGTATCAAGAAAACAAAGTTTATTGTGATACTGGCTACTGCAGTTCATCGAAAAAGAACAGTGTTGCAGCTGTTAATCCAACTCTCCTCGAACCAAAAACTTTGAGTTGGCGGGTTGATGTGGTTTCCTGTCCTTTTGACAGTTATCTTCCGCTTCCTTTGGATGAGCTGGAAACTTCAGCCGAAGATTGTATTGTTACCCGATACTGCCAAAAGGTATTGAAGAATCTGCTGGCAACATACCGAGAAAAACAGAAGAGTGTTCATTTCTACATCCATTCAGGCGACGATTTTCCGTTTTGTCTTTCCAACACGTCGGAGAAGTTTGACGTGATCGATTCCTCTACTCTGGCAGATAAAGTAGGATTAGCAAACCTCATCGTGTCAGCTAGCCAAAGACTCGAACATCACCCTGACGCTGTTTTGTTAACCGAAAGCATCTTATGGGATGGTGTAGCTTCATCTGTTGCGCTCTACTTGGAAGAATTGCTGTGTGCTCCACTTAGCATGATCCCGACCATTTATGGACTTCGTCTAACTAGTCCCGTTGAACTTGGCTCTGCTACTCTTCAAGATAAAGACACCATGTTCGCTTGCCCTCCCGTGACATTATCCTGGCGTCCAGCTCCTCGATCTGAAAACTTGCCTGTTAGCAATTCCATTTCGCTGGAAGACTGTTTGAAGAAGCTCGCGAAAAAGTGTTTTTACAAGGAAGAAGAAAAGGATACGAAAGGAAATGTTTGCGGATTAAACCGCTGCACCCCTCTGACTTTTAATTTGGTCACTACCCGTCTAGTCAGTTTGGGTTTCAATCACGAGATTCTTCTGAAGCTGTTTCAGCCTCAAATTCCTCCTCGTTTCATGTTTGCTCAAAGAAGTTTGGATGCCTGGACTTATAGGCGACCAGTTTCACTAGTCACTGCTACTCAACTATTCACTCCTTTGTTTCAAAGTCTATTTCACCAAAACAAAATGGTGTTTCCGGGCACGACGCTAAGAATTGTATTGGTGCCATCCAATCGTTACGTAGACCAGGATATGCGATCATCTTCCCTTCATTCATTTAACTGGGCAGCTGAAATTCCTCGTGTTCACTACATCGACAACTTCCACCTCGTCCATCACCGTAATCCCGACGGTTCTTTCCGTTCTCTTCAAGTTTCGTTTCTTCTACCTCAAGAGCATGGACTGGAGGACACTCATTGTGGAGTGTTGGTCGACTTGGAAAGTGGAACAACGATGATGTACATCGGCGCGATCAAGGACATGCAGCAACAAGATTATGATGTTCTTCATCCCATTGCCAAGTCCTCGTTACCTGAAGTAGTCTCCCCTTATCCGCGTGTTTTAAAGTGTGAAGAATCGGTAAACGACTTTACTCTCCAAATCGATACCAACACAGATGTCCTGGAAGGTAATCAGTAATGCTATGCTACAATATTTTGTCCTCTTTCTAATCTTAAATTATTAAATTTCTTTCTAGGTTACGAAATTGTCACTGATCAAGAACTACCGTGCGAAGCTGCGAACACGATTACTTTTGTGTTTACCAAACCGGAAGGATTGCCACCCCTTTCATTGTTCTTCCCTTATCCAGTTTTGATTGAAGGTTTAGCGGAAGGTGTCCAGCTATCTGGTCGCTTGATACAGTTGGTGCTGAAAAAGGCGTTGCACGAACCGTGGCCTTGTCATTTCAAAGAAGAAGTGAAATGGAACGTGGAAGAATTTACTACATGGAATCCAGAGGGCCACGAATCTCCGTTGACAGTTCATCTTGTAGCTGGGCAAATCGATTCGAACTCACTCATGTTTTCCGATCTTAAACTTACTTCGCCCCTGGAAGAAGTCCGTGGAGTGATCTCGCAAATATTTTGCTCACTTTCCGAGTATCACACGATAGTTCTGTCCGATAGCAACGACGGAACGACACCAAAGAAAGAGATTTGGCTCCTTCGTGTGCATCTTCCACTGCGAAACTCTCCTTCCGGCAGTCCGATGCTATTAATTTCTGCCCTAGACCAAGTCATGGCCGAAAAACTAATTGCTAATGGAGATTCGGAAGCGGAAGAGATCTGTGAAGAGTTCTCCGATGTCTTTTGTGAAGATTCCATGAAAATTCTCTCTGTTAACACGGAAGAAGCGGCCACACTTTTGCGCTACGTTCTTCGCCTTAACTCAACTAAAGTGATTCCAACTCCGTGGCAACAAGAAAATCTTTCATTGGGAGGTCAGAGTCCCGTTTTAGCAACATTTCTGACGCCGCTGTACTTGGATAATCAATTCGGAATCGATGAAGAAGACGAAGATACAGAAGATGAAGAAGAGCAACTTCGTTCTTTCGAAGACATGCTTGGTGTTCCGACATTTAACCCTAGCCGTTGTGCTCGATGTGGAGTTCAGTCCAATGACACGTTGAAGCGTTGTTCCAAATGCAAAGTGGCTTATTATTGTACAGTCGATTGCCAACGAGCAGACTGGGCAAAACATAAGATTGCTTGCGCTTTACTGGAACGTTAAAGTATTTTTCATCTGAAAATCCCTCAGATCTGTATGCATTTGGTTTGTTGAATTAATGCAGTTGTTTTGTTATTTTGTCTTATGAAATGGGAACTGTTTGTTTTGAATTAATCCAACTGTTTTGTTGTTTTGTCTTGAGAACTGTTTTTTTGCAAACAAAGAAAATCTAGTTTTCCCCGAGTAATTGAATAAATTCGTTGAGCAAATACAGACTTTCCTTAAAACAATTTTTCTTTTGGCATTATACAACAAATATTGAGCTCAACAGAACTGGCGCCGAGCAAGAAAAGGGCTAGTTTCTATACTTTTGTTAACGAAAGTAATATTTCAAATATTATTTGCGTTTTTAAGTTTTTGCATTTCTATTAGTCCATTCTTTTGATAAAGACAATAAAAGACTACGTGATTTTCAAGACGTAAGTCGAATGGACGAGCCTAGACAGTTAGACCACCAAGATTTAAGGATGAGCCTCACATATAGCGTCCCATTCATCTTTGTCGCAGTTACCATCGTTCCAGCATCCGGATGATTCGTAATTAATGTACATACAATCTTCTCCGCCAAACGCCCCAGTATCATCAGGCTGTTTGCTGCACCAGTTAGAGAATCCAGGGTACAAATTTGTGTTGGTGCTCTCCCATATCCACGTTCCCTCGTTTTGTTCATCGGTCAAAGACGTCCAGAAATAGGCCTCTAGAGAATTCGTTATTACTGTTCTCAGTTGATTAATTCAATTCGTCTCATTCACTTCACTTACCGGTACCCCAAGCGGCATTAATGGCCTGTTCTTCCGTATAAGTTTCTAGGGTAATTAAACTCATACCGTGTTCAATGCAATACGTTTTCTGAGCGGGACGACTTCTCTGTTGGCAATCAAATGATTCTTTAACATGAAAAAGTACTCTGAGGAAGGCCTTGCTGCTTGCTCTACCTTGGTGAAAGTAGCGCAGTAACAAGAGACGTCGTCAACCACTCGGCCGCATTGACTTTCCGTTCCCAGATTAAACGGGCAATTGACAGCCTATAAAGCACTACGGTTACACAATAAACTATTTTGGAGGGGCGTAGTACCTAACCTTTTGAATTTTGAGTTGAAAATTAGATGTTGGCAATTTCTTAAAACGTACGCTTGCTGCTGATTTTGTCGTATAGACAGCCGCTGGTAAATCTTTCCTGGATTTCTCGAGAATCTTTTGATTCTCTACAAGAAGAATTTTAGATTCTTCATTGAATCCATCGTATATCTATAGATTGAAATGAGTTTTGCTATAAGGACAATTCTTTTCTTAAATCTTGTTAGTGTTTGTACAGCTAAAAATTCTTGAGCTTGCTCCAAGTTCCCATTTACTACAGTGAAGGCTAGGATTCGGTCTTCTTGTGTTTGAAACTCCCATACACAGTTTTCTTGCAGAGTCGATGCATCAATGAGAACAGCATTTTCAATGAAAACCCGTTCTCTACAAGCTGATAATTACATATTTTTTCATTTCAGTTTGTTGAGCTTGAAAACATATCGCTTTATGATAGCTAGGCTATATATACTTACGAGCAATTACGTTTCCTTGAGCAAATCCGATCAAAATCACCAAGATGGAGACAGCAGAAAAGTTGGAACTTGTTGCCATTGTCATTCTGGTGCACCTAAAATTTAACCCAATGATGAAACTTTCGACCATCAACAGAAAAATGGGTTTTATCAACTTTCCATAATTTCGTTACGTTTTGCAAAGTGATTCTGATAGCGTAAAACCCCATTGTCTCCACCTACTGATTTATCGAAAGATGGAAACGTGATAAGTAAACAAACAAGATCATAGGTTGTTTGTCTAATTTGTCGTCTCTAGTTTGTTCCTTTCCGTGGACTACATCATTATTGATAAAGTAAATCGAATAAAGTCTGGTCGCTTCGGCTGGCTTTGGTATCGCCCAACGAAGCATGTTCCAAATAGTTGAATACAGTTTGAGAATTGGAGCTACGATTCCATTTACCGCAAGCGTATTGACAGAAATTCTGACATGGATCTGCGGACGAATCCATGGCTGAAAACATAGTGACCGATCAACTAAAACACCTATCGCTTTTAGTGCATACACTTTGTTGTCTATTTGCCTAAAACGAGGAAAACGTGTCCCAAAACATAAGGGGTTTTACGAAAAATAAGCTGGGCCCTCTTCCCCTTATGTTTTCTTCCGACACTTACGTGCGCCCCCACGACAAAAGACACGTTTTCCTTACTACGCGTTACGTTTTCGACACGCTACGAAAATAAGCCCAAAATGAAAAGACCAAGACTTTACGTGAATGGACTATTGTTACTTAAGACATAGTGCCAGCAGCACGGTACACAATCTTTAATACGAAGCGATTTATTCCGATTATTTTATTTGATGTGCTACCTATATAGTCAATACAATATGGCTATTTTTTATTCAAATGTAATAAGGACTTACGGCAACTTAGTTTTTATACATATGTACATCTTTCACCGTACATTGTAACACATTCACACGGGGAGCGAGTGGGGTGGCCGGTGGGGGCGGACCGTACATTGTAACACATTCACACGGGGAGCGAGTGGACCACGAGGTCCCGTGAATTAACGCAATTCTTATCTAATTAGAACATATTTGTAGTTGCATCTTCGATTTTCCAAATTATTTTATGACAATCTATGTCAAACCTTGCTGAAGTAAATACACTTTGTTGTCTATTTGCCTAAAACGTCAGTCGCTAAGAAAATGCGATGTCAAAAAGTATAAATTAACCTGAGAAAGTCTGAGCTGCGCGTTCAAACGTTAAAGGGACCTTCTGTGTGGGTCGGTTGACTCGGTTCCTTAAGAGAATTTCTGCCAAAGGAAAAGAATGGAAAAACAAACGTGTAAGCGAGTATTTATTGGACTTTCTGATCGACGACGAAGACCGGATTGATTCGATAGGTCCAGTTGTACAAAACGGGCGGTGCGGTGGAACCACAGTATGCCATAACACAAAAATTCGAATAGCTCTTACCGGTTGCGTTAAATTGCGCGCGCGTTGACACTGCCGACGCCATCTGACGATAGCATTCCGAATTCCTGATGTGAAGGAAGAACAAACCAAAAAAGGTGAGGGACAGCGATGAGCGATGATAATTTAAAATTGCAAATTGAAGTGTCATAATGGCAAATTGTTTACCTATGGATTGGGCATAATATAATAATGAAAATTCAATCAAAACTCATAGATATTCCACTGTATTTATTATAAACGACATGGAGTATGCTACTGCTAGATGGCGTTTCCGGCTTGGGGGAGTGGATAAAGCGTCCTTGATGCTTTATAGGCAAATTTTCAAGATTTCAGAATTTTTACTTTTCTACCTTGTTAAATTCAACTGGACCATGAAATAACATTGTGAACAATGAGCAATGTGATCAGAATATGATTCCACGTCAATTAAAGGTTCTTTAACAGTGAGAAACCTGTTTTACTAAGTTTGGCTGATTTCTGTTACTAAGCCCTACACAAACCCTAACTTACAAAGCGTGTCCCTTTATATTCTGAGTAAAAACTATGTTAAAGTATCGCTTCTCGGCCTTTTGGCTAAGATCAAAGTGTAGTATCTGTTCTTATCAGCTTAATATCTGATACGGGTCCAAATGGACCCCAGAATATTAAACTGATTTTTGGAACCCGGCGGGAATACAGTGCTTGCACTGCTCCCGCCACGGGTTGACCCGGTATTGCAGTACCTCCGGGATCGGCCCACCCTCTTTGAGGGATATCATTCAATTAAAAATAAAAACCCTCAAATCTAAATAATAAACTAAACCATAACTCCTATATAGCAACATTTAGTTAAGCAAATCGAATGTCCATTCATAACTTTTAACAAAATCCGTTAATGAACAACGGACGAGACGAAGTCTTCAACTTAAAGTCCACTTGTGAGATATTCTTAAAACATAAAATGAAATAAGTAAGGGAAAAATTATAAAGAGAGAGGCGAACTTGATACGTCAGCTCTAATTAACTGAACATTCGTTGCTCCCTCAAATGCGTCAAATACTTATACCGATTTGAAAACAACACGAGATGTAGCACGGAATTTGCATCCCAACTACGACAAATAATTAGTTAAATTAGTTACAAATAAAATGCACGGACTCACCATAGTAACCCTCGTGAACTATACAATGCCGCAGCTGTCGTAGAGTGATCTCTCTATGCGTCAAATCAAATGGCGATTCTCAGCGAGCTTAGCTCCCTGGTGGGGCGGCTTCTGAGAATGGAACAGACAGTCAAACGGCTGCTGTACAAAACTCTATCCAACAATGTTGTAGACTATGAAATGTTCCGTGTGCTCATCAAAGAGACGGCGGCGATCATAAACGATTGCCCAAACGGGTGCGTTAACAATTAAAACGATCTGCAATCATTGGAGACGGTGAAGTTGATGTTCTACCAGCAGTATTTTCAATGGGGCTGGTCACTGAAATCTAACACAAAAAAGAAGTTTAATTGTGTGAAAAAGAAACTTGTGGCTCGTAGAAACACAAAGCCAAAAAAAAACTGTGCGGATGACTAATAGTTTACACGAGTTACTAGATGCTCACATCACTCACTCACATAACTATTCCATTTGAAAGTTTTCCATTAATGGCCACTAATAAAATGAAAATTTTGCACTTAAAAAGCAGTAAAAAAAAAAGAGTAGAACAGTGACACCACAAGCTAATTAACGCCAAGATAACAAAAAACACAAGCAGGCTCAATATCCACCGTTTAACTGAATTAAAGAACAATCTGACTGAGCATGGCGTATCTCGTTTCCAGAACCAGGGAAAAACAAAACCACTAAAAAAAACATGAACATACCAGATTTTCCTTTAGTTATCCAGAAGTATTGACAAAACAAACCAAAAAACGTGTGTGCTGTTGCCATGATGGCCACCAGCATGTTGGAAGAGTTAGTTTGGATTGTTCCAGCCTCTCGTCGCCACAATACACTATGTAACTTTACTTTACAAGAAACTTGAAATGATTGTCCGAAAATGTATCCGTACTTATTACATCATTTTATTCACTAGCAACCGAAGACTAATGAACCAATCTTGGTTCATTGGTAGAGAGTCGGACCTGACCTTGGCGCCAAAAGAAAGTGAACTGAGGGCTGACCGGCTAAGGCTGTGCCGCTGTGTCGCTGTGATGTGACTGTGGCAACAGGGGACTTGACACTTTAGGAGAGGGAGGGCCACACGCCCACACTCCACAAATGGTCTTCCAATCCCACTGTGCTAAAAAGGACGCCTCATACGAAAAGAAGGCCTGTCTAGCATCGTTGACCTACCATAACCCCCGCTGGTCAATTTGTCGTCGTGATTAGAAAGCCAAGGGCTTTCTGACTTTTTTGCTATTTGGAGTTTAATTTATGCAGGATTATTAAATAGCAGATAATCTGTTTACTTTCTGAGAAAATCATTCTATGTTGTTATGTTAGTATTTATTGCAAAAAAAAACTACCAGCTTAAGGCACTACATTAACTAAAACTAGGGTGTCTTTCCGTACCAGGAAACAGGTTTGGCCTCCCATTTCCAGTATTTCTTTAACGAAAATTGATATCGTGTATGTGAAAAAAAGCATATATATATAGATCTATAAAAATAAGATATATATTGGTTTAGAGCACGGTTTCTTTAGGCCATTAACTAAAAACTTTTCAGGATTAACTTTGATCAATATATTGGTTTACTTCTAATGCAGTTTCAAGGGACAATAGCTGCATACCATTTTGTTTGCAAAACGCCTTGTGATCCGACTGAATCATCTACTTATTTATACATTTCAATCAATTAGCAAAAAATAAATAAAAATTTGACAGAAGTTTATTCAGCCGCTTTGACTGAATCATTTTTACTAACTGATGTTAAAAGGGCACAGTAGCAGGACACTTCGTCAACAGCTCGGCTGCATTCGCTATTTGATCCCAAATTAGCCGGACAATTTACAGCCTGCATTGAAAAGCAACAAATAAAATCTCACGACAACGTTATTTGCATTTGTGTTGTCTAATTTGCTATTTGCAGTATTTAATTTACAGGAGAACCTTTTGGATCTTGAGCTGGAGACCGGAATCCAATGGTAGAACCTTCTTCAGCCGAATCTTCACTGACGACTGAGTAGAGAAGATAACCGAACGTGATGAGTCTTTAATACTTTGCAATTCGTTAACCTGCGTGTTCTCTGCTGCAAGACATGTAGCATTTCCATTAATTTCCTCGCAAATCTAGTACAACAAATTTTAAACGGAATTTTAAGATGTAATACTAATTTTCATGTTAGATGTTAATAAATACGGTAAAAAACTGTCGAGCGTTTTGAATATTTTTATTCTCAGTCGCGATGATTGTGAAGGCTAGAATACGATCTTTTTGCGTTTCAATTTTCAATGAACAGTTTCCTGTATAAAGGGCGTCAATCACGGCAACATCGTCAACAAAGATTTGGTTTTCACAAGATCCCAGGCGATAGTCTATATATTTTAAATATTGAATATTAAATAAAATGTGCACTTGAAAGGGCATTCCATTAATAGTGTCAGTGATGAAACTAACTTGTTTACCGTGGGGTTGCGCAATAGTATTCTTGCTATCACCGGCCAAGACTAAAACCAGCTGCCGGTAATAAATTGTATTCTTGCTCAATAACTGTGAATGATGAATTCCATCACCGGCTCCAATCTATGACATAAATAGATAATGCTCGAAAACCAGCGTTACGATGTAAATTGCTGCCTGTTTCTTCGCCATGGCAAGTGTAACTGTGAATGATGAATCCTATTTAATAGAGCCGAATTCTCCATTAATCTATGACATTTGATATGTTTATAGATAATGGCTTCAAATTATCAACTGCGGCGTGAAGCAGAAAAAACAATTATATATATATATATATATCCTCAATCTTTCCTTGTATATTGTGATATTGAAAGGCGGTAATTGAACTGTTAGAATTTCGAAACAACTTTTAGTTTTAGAAGAACATTTTCAATTTAACTTTATTTTTCTCGCTTCCGTTATAGGCGTTCTGAAAACGCAAAATGTCGTAGTCAAAGATGTATGTTGACTGTAAGCGACCGTTTTTTTTAAAACATAAGTGTATTCAGAATACCGTTTTTCGAACTATGATATTCGACCATTCTTTACCAATTGGTTGTGTCCATCTTCAAAAGAACAATCAATTGAAGATCCTGCATCATAAAGTCATTTGAAGAACCGTCCACAATACCGCTACAGCCGAGTAAAATAAAATGATAAATTGAAAATGATCTTATAAAACAAAGTAGTAAACAGATGAACTTGAAAAGTTGAAATTACGTCAATTCGCGCTAGAGAATAGAACAATATATATTTTGGAGATTATAATGATCGCAGCACCTATATATATATTGTTTTTTTTTCAATTGAAAAACGCCCATTGCGATTTTAATGGAAGTGCTGAATATGTTTTACCCAAAACTTTAAATAATCGAAGATCTGGCAAAAATATGCCTTTTGCGGTTTTAAAATCGAACAAAATACGACGATTGGTCCCATCATGTCAACTCTGTTGGCTTTGCCGATTGCGCTTTCAGTCGCAACATGCTAAAATGAGCATAGATGAAGCATATATAATCTTCAATAAGTTAACCAAAAACGCTATTGGACAGAACAATTATTTACTTCGTAGGTTTTATTGTGTAACGTTGTATCCGAAATTTGTTCATCTTTGATATAATTTCCTTTTAATTTCATTTCTCGTCAAATATCTCTCAATATGTTTACGAGCGACTATGAGAAACGTGAGAATTACTTAAAACTTAAGACTACCTAAAATTCATGGCAAGTCTCTTTTATAATTCCATAACTAGATTACGAGCTAAGTTGGCATTAAAGCCGTTTCTATTTTCTAAAGATTCAATTTCCATTTCAAATCACCTTTATAGTTTGCTCTAAACTCGAGACATGTTTATCGCTACCTGACGGCGCTAATATCACGTCATGTTACTCGCAAGGTTATTCGATTCTATTTCAAAGCGAATCGTGACCAAAATCACGAATTTTTTTAAGGGGTGACGAATAGCCTAAGACGTGAGCGACTAATAAATTAAAATACACGATTGTGAGATTATAGTAACAGAATAAAAACGAGAAGAAATATTGGTGGCACAAAAAGTTGAGCTTAGAAGTAGCATCCGTGATATCCCAATCAGTTGTAATCAAGCGTTTGCGTTTGTTAATAACAGGTTTGCTCTGAATTGCTACCCTTATAATTACGCGACGAGTAAGTTTCTTTTAACAATACATTTAATTTCAAAGACGATAATACACTGACTCTTTTTCAATAACCGTTTCTCATAAACTGAAGGATGAGATTGCTGCTGATTTCCATTTTTATGATCTTCTTGTCGGGATGTATCCTGGCTGTGCCCTCCCGTAAGTGCCGTCGCAAGCCCACTGTTAAACCAGTTGAAGACTCCGGTGACTTTGTTAAGGAAACTCCTGGCGTAAAACCTGATGGCAGACCACGAGGAAAATTTCCTCATTATCACCAACCCATTATTCACGTGGTGATCGAATCAGACAAGAAGAAACATCATCCAAGCGAATCCGTAATGGATCCATCCACCATCAATAAACCTACCGATTATACTTCCCATGGTAATTGTTGGAGAGTAGACGATCGTGGCTTTTCCCGCTGGAGAGTTCACTGTGATTTCCACGGACGGGACCTTAAGAACTTTGAAACAAATAATTTGGGTGATTGTCGAAATGGTTGTCGCAATAATGAAGAATGCACTCATTTCACTTACAATTATGTGCGCAACATTTGTTTTCTGAAACGATCCACGTCTAATTTTCAAGAGAAGCCTTCAGAAAATGGCTTTTGCGGTTTCATCCCACATCGAATTAATGTATCCATCGAAATATCTGCTTACGCAGCTGATTACGCTCGCAGTCGTAACTGTTGGAGTACAGACAATGGCCAAACTCACTGGGGTGCCTATTGCGATTTTCACGGAGAGGATATTATCGAAAGGTTTCCAACTAACAGTCTTACTGAATGTCGTATCGCTTGCATTGCTAATGCAAAATGTACCAACTTTGCTTATAATTATGTGCATAACGTCTGTTTTGTGAAGTGGTCTACGACTACTTTGATCGAAAAGTATACCGACAGCTCCTTTTGTGGTTTCATCGAAGGAAGAAGCGCAGACACTGTCAAACCTACTGTCAAATCAATGGACCCCATCACTGAAGGAATTCAAGTTACTAAACCTACTGTCAAACCCATCGAACCTATCACTGAAAAAATTCAAGTTACTAAACCAACTGTCAAGCCCACAAAAAAAAAAGTTGCCACTGGTAAGTGTTGGATTGAAGAGGATCAACCTTCGTCGTCCCGTTTTACCCACTGGAATAAGCTTTGCGACTTTAACGGACGAGATATCACGTCTTTTAAAACAAGCAATCTGACGGAATGTCGAATTGGCTGCAGCGATAATCAAATGTGCACTCACTTCGTTTTCAATTTTAAGCTTAGCGTCTGCTATCTAAAGCGGTCTACAACCACTTTCAAATCGAATAAGGCAAAATTCGCAAATTGTGGTTTTATCGTTGATCCTAATGGATCTTTTCCGAAGTGTTAGATAGTATCAAAATGCGTCTCATTCCGAGCTGTCGATTGTCATAAATATATCAAATACATTTGTTCTGGACCCTGCAAAAAAGCTATTATCTTGCAAGTTACATTTTAACAAATTATGAACACTGCTCCTTTGACGCAACATATCCCAATAATTTTTGGAAGATTTTCAGATTTGAAGGGGTCCGGCCGAGAGGACGAAAATTATAGTAATAAGTAAACGCTTACTTTCCTGTTTAGTTTGGTTACTGAGATTGTTATGTAATATGAGTAGGCTTCTGTAGATTTATTGCCATAGTTATCCTGAATCTAAAAGTTCTTTTATAAGTAAAAATAGCCTCGCAAACCTCTTTTATAATTTTTCTGGTGAGCAAGAATCGATTTCAAGAAAAAAGTGGGTGAGGCCAACGAGGGTTTATTATTATTTATTAATCAGGCAAGCGTTGGATTATTTAACTTTGAACATTTTTGAAGAAAAATACTTTGCGCTGCTTTCACGGATATTTTAATAGGCTAAATTAATTTAATCATTTTCTTTTTGCCTGCCGAAATCTTGCTACAATAGTAAAAGACTATGCGCTTTAAAATTTATTAAGGCTGTGCTTCACAGATAGCGGGATTCCCTGTATCCCAGGATGTTCCGGTACAAGGAAAGTCGTTCCAACCGGATGCTCTATTATAGTTTATGTACATACAGTATTCGGCTTCGTTAGCATTATCGGGTTGTCCTGGTGCCCAATTCCCGTAACCAGGAAACAGATCGGTCGCCGTGGCTTCCCATTTCCAAAAGCCTCTATTTACAGCATCATCAGCCAAAGAAGTCCAGAACTCGTAGCCTAAAAGAACATCATTTTAACATTAGACAGTTGTAGTTATGCAAAATAAAGCGATCTTCAGTTGATGTCTAATCCATCCTATCGTAAGTATGCTACTAATAAGATATCAGATTACTTAATCGGTGCATTATGCATGACTATAGGCTAATTACAACCGTAGTTAAAAACCAATTTGCTAATTGCTCTAATAAATATTTATTTACCTACGCCCCAAGTCTTTTTTATGGATTCCTCTTCTATTGCAGTTTCAAGGGACAGTAACCGCATACCATTTTGCTGGCAAAACGCCTTCTGACTTGGTTGCGTCCTCTTGTTAGGTTTGAATGAAATCAATGATCAAACGCAAATGTGCATTTACTTTTGACTGGATCGTGAATATTATACCTGTGTGAAAAGGGCACAGTAGCAGGACACTTCGTCAACAACTCGCTTGCATTGACTGTTCAATCCCAAATCAGCCGGACAATTTACAGCCTGCAATTTAGATTTAGCATAAGGAACACGAATCTCCGTATTATCACATTTAGAACTTTTGCGTTGTCTTAAAGTTCACTTTTTGGATCTTGAGCTGGAAACCAGAATCCGGTAATGGTAACTTTTTGAACAGGATCGTCACTGACGATTGTGTGGAATAGGTAACTGAAGGTAAGTCTTGCAGATCGAGAATATGCTGGCTCTCTGCCAGTAGGGATAGATCCTCGCCGTTAACCGTCTCGGAAATCTAGAGCCAAAAATCGAGCCAAAAATTTTTGAACATTAGTTAAGGAAAATAATTATTCGTTTGATTATTTGTTGAATTTATTTGTTTACAGTTAAAAAACCTTGAGCGTATTCAACATTAGCACCAGTCACAGTGAAGACAAGGATGCGATCTTTTTGCGTTTCAATTTCCAAGGTACAGTTACTTCTATACGGGACGTCAATCACGACTACATCCTCCACAGAAACTTGTTCTGTGCAAGATCCTAACAAACCTAGATTTTTAAATACAATGTGCGCTTTAATAGACCTTTAAATTAGCAGAAGCGGGGTATGGAAAGGTAATCGAGCTTACCGGGATGTTGCGCAATAATGTTACTGCCCTCGGCAGAAAAGGAAAAAGCCAGTATTACGATGTAAAGTACCGGTACTGGCGTGCTGTATACTTGCTGTTCTGTCATTGCAGATGTAAACTGTAAATGATGGGGATCTTTATTTAGTGAGCCAAGTCCTCCATTAATCTAAGATGGCATTTGACATTTTTTAAAGATTAGACCCCTTAAGACCTAACCAAACAACATTGTGATAGTAACATGAAAAAGGAACCAATATATACTATATAAAGCGTAGTATCGATGGCTTTTATCGAAATCGGATAATATTATTTGATGTGTTCTAGCCTGATTCGGAGTTTTTGGTGAGAGCCAACCGCTTTCTGCTTTAAGAACTTTAACTTGTAAAAAGTTCAAATGAATACAAAAATTATCTTTGATGCAAGGCCCAGTATTCAATTCATAAACCCTCGGACGCCGTCTGACTAGCCAAGATACAGAATTTCCTCACAAAATTAACATGAGTCATAACAGTTAACAGAATGGTATAACAATTCTGTTATAAGTTCGGGTGTTTTTTTTTGTTAAATTGCTACTGGCAATCTGAATTTAATCTGATATTAGGGAATATACATTACGTCTCTTTTATTTATCAATTGACGCATTATTGATAAGGCATACAATCTTTCCTTGTGCTACAATTGCACTTTAACAGTATAAACTGGTTAGGCAAAGCATTTGGCTTGTTCTTCGGTGGGCAATTCTGTCGTACATCTTTTAGACTCCATCTTCAGAAGAAAAAAAAAAAAGATTTACAAATTTTTATGTCTGTAATGGCGCATCTGAATTTCCCATTTTTTGTCATCCTTGTGGTGACTTTAACTTGTTCCGTTTACGGGAATTTATCTTTAACTCACAGTAACAGTATTTCAACCTTACTTTCATTATTTCGAAGTCAACATGATGAATTTTTTTTGTGTAAGTTCTAGGTTTTGATTCGACGACGGCTTGTGGAGAACGAATCTTTGTTGAAGATCCGGTCGTAATCGACGTATCGTCTCACCAACACTGTCACTGGGAGATTGAAACGCATAAAGATCGAATTCTAGTCTTCTCTGCTGTTGACGGAAATCTTAATAGACTTTTAAAAGATTTTATTAATGTAAGCATTTTAAATAAGCGCATAATAGCTAAATCACTGTTAAGTGTCAACACCTAATATCTTTATCTTCAAGATTTACGACGGAGTTGATGCTAATGATTCTGCGATTCTTCTAGTGGAAAATCAAAAGATACTCGAGCGTTCTCGAAAAGACTTGCCAGCATCGGTATACACGTCGGGTTCCGTTGCTAGACTGCAGTTCAATAAATTCACAGCATCAGATAGTTTCCAGTTGAAAATTCAGAAAGTAAACTCATTCATCTTTATACCGCAAGGCATTCAATATTTTGTATAGCTTATATCTTAGTTTACTATAGTTTATTCATACCTCTGATTAAAGGCCGTAAATTGCCCAGCAAATGTGGGAGGAAACGAATGCGGCCGTGTTGTAGATGAGGTTTCTTGCTATTGTTTTATTACAAGGGTCAGTATCCATTATAATAGCTGATACAACAGCAAACGTCAACGAATTTGCATTTTATCGAATGTTAGGGGCAATCTTGGTCGGCCCAAAAGACGTATTGTACCAATAACGGTATGAAGTTGGTAGCAATTGAAAATGAAGTAGAAGAGCAGTCGATCAAAAAAGCTTGGCCTATAATAAATAGTAGGTTTTAAATACGTACAGGAATCAAGACTAAATAGTTCCATAGTTTTTTATTTGGCTCTTCTCTTTCCTAATTTTGGAATTGTATGATACTTCTAGCTAACTACTTAACCTGGACATCTTTGATTTACTTACCAACCGAAAAAATTTGGAGATGGGACTCTACGGGTACAAATTTATATCCTGGCTACGCTAATTGGCACGGAGCTCAACCTAGTGATCCATCAAAAGAGCAATGTATGCATCTTTGTTCAAGCAGAGGTGGTCAGTGGGAAGATTACCCTTGTACTTCAAATTGCGCAGCCTTGTGCGAATCGCAACCTTAAGTTTAGGTGCGTTGAACTGTAGTGTTAGTTCAACTGGGCGTCATTTGTTATATTTGTGGCGAAATATATGTATTTCCGTTTGCGAAATAAATATTCACGATATTCAAGGGAAATCACCTCGAAAAAAATTCATCATCATTTAGGAATAAAAATGTAGGATGTACAATAGAAATCTAGGTCGATCCATTCTATCAGTATACTGAAGGAGACGAGGGGGAAAAAAGTTTAAATGAAGAAATAATCACTACAATGAGATGAGAGGAAACAATGGGCCCTGCTGGGAAGATTGGGGCTAGATGGAGTGGTTATATAGTCAATAATGGAGCACGAAGCGGTCGATGTCCGATGGCTATCGGGAATACGCCTCGTCACTTATCAAATCTTCTGACCACGACCATGCAGCCAGCTGGTCTAAGTACGAGGCTATTAAGTGCAGTGATAGAACATGAGCAACATCCAGGCAACATCAGACTCCTTTTCTCTTTCTAATAATACACAGGTACCTCCGTAGCACAGTGCCGACGAACGAATGAAAAGAAAGAAAAGAGAGAGAGAGAGAGAGAGAGAAAGTATGTGCTGCTCGTCGACGGAGACGCGTAGTGTCAAAGAGCGCTAAAAATCATTTCCCACGTGCATTAGGTTGCAACTTTTCCCGCCCGCAGGACTCTGGAAACCAACGTCCGTATAGATAACCCCATTTTCTTTTTCTCCATCCATCCGTGTAGTGTAGTATAGTAACTGCGCGTGTATGTTGATTTATCCCACTCGCGCGGATGAAAGATGAGCAACAAATCCAACCCGCGATCCAGGAATGGGACCGTTCAATCACTTAGGCTAATTACATGCATCATTCCAAGCATTTTTACACCGCTGCGTGCCGTATAATGGAGCGGAGAGCCATAAACATAATGAGACGAACCGTAAAAAAGGAAATATCCCGTTTCTCATCTAATCAACAGTGACACGAAGGCGAAAATTCTCCAAAGTCAATCTTGCCTTACGAAAAAAAGATTCCCGTCTCCACATCCCGCGAAATTGAATATTTCACGCGCCAATTGCTCCCGCAGGGTTCCGTATTCGATTTCGGCCGGCCGCAGGCTCCAATCACTGCTGCTCGCTGATAGCAAACTGGGTTACATCTTTTTAGTGCGCAATTTAATCTGCGCTTGCTCTAGGGACCTATATATGGTCGGCAGCCGAGACAAACATCCTTGGGAGAGGTACTAGAAAGAACCGAATAACCCCTCGGAGCCGTTACCGGAAAAGATCAGTTTTTTTTTTCTCCCAGCCGTTTATAGCCTCAAATAAAAGCAGAGGGCGGGAATCTCAATAGGTTAGAGACGCGCAGCTCTGCTGCAGCTGTATATATGTATATATATATCTGTAATAAGGAGAGAGAAATCCCCCACGGCCCCCGCGAAAAGGTGCTCACCGTCCCATCAGCTTTGCTCTATTTCAATAACGACCTCCTCTGGCACCATATTTTGGGCCACTTAGCGCAACCAACGGGTTGTTGCGCCGATGTTTCAGCTCCTCCACTACTAGACCTGGTTCAACTCATAATTCCGCTTTTTCTTCATGACGTCACATGTATAGTTACGCGTTCGTAGAACATCACTACACAAAAACGAGCTCGTTCACAGCATGGGGGAAAAAAATACGGAAAGGAAAAAAGATATGCAGAGGAGAGCGGCTCATCAATTTCTCGGATGTGAAAGCTCATCTTCAAATAGACGCCTTCAGCTATAGATAATAATCTTGTTAAGGGCCTCTCTTTAGAAGAAAAAATAACAATTTCCACCTTATTCCCGCGTACTCTTGTGGTGGTCTCATCTGGGCCCGAGATGACGCTATGCAAATTGAGGAAACTATTGCGAGACAATGGCTGCATAATATAACCGATGCGCAGCCTCATTAGTAATACCGACGCAGACGAGGAAAAAAACAATTCGCCAAAAAAATAAGAGAGAGAAAGAAGAAAATACCGTGCAGAAACAATAAGAAGGACGTCTATTGACATACTATTTCTATAATTCTGTATATCTTGATTGTCTATGTGCTCTAGCGACCCATTTTTTTCAACGGATTTGACAGTACCTAGAGTGTATATTTATGCTGGTATTATCGAGATGATTTCGCACTGCGGCAAAGAAATCTTCTGTTGGCCGCATGGAAATGCGGTCGTGCGGAACTTGTCGAGATTTACAGCCGGTTATTTAATGCCGCTTTATTTTTCTCGATTTTTTTTCAAAATGTACAGATCGGAAAAGACATGGCGCAACAAGTCGGACGGATATATTTTCTCTATATAACCTCAAAAAAGGGAAAAGACGAAAATCGTCTACTATAATCCTTACATCAGGAAGAAAAAAAAACGACGGCGACGAGCCGAAGTTGAACACAATATTCAAATAAGAAAATTGTGCGGTTTTCTCTGGAATGGAGAGAGAGAGAAAAAAAACCGGTCGCGACTCTTTGGAGAGAAACCTGGCTTTTTCCCGCAAAGTAATGCTCGTATGAAGTGGTTCGACAGGGCCAAATGAGGTGGGAGTTAGTTCCACTGATGGATGTTAGCCCTTCTCCAAAGGAGATATGCATACAATGACATGATTGGATTTACTAAGCGTACGACGAGCCAAGTCGCGGACCACAGCAGGTTTTTTTTCTCAAAAAATCAAGACGAACCGGTTCTTTTTTCCATATTTTTTTTTGTGCGTCTTTTGTTTATTTTTTCTTTCTATGTAAACAATGGAATGTAGGTCGGGGCGATACTGGCTTGACAGTTAACTATAGGAAGACGAATCTGTCTCTACAATGTCGGCGCGTTCGTGTCTTTTTTTGCTGCCAAACTAAAAAAAATTCGAATGTAAATGCGTGTCGCCAGCGGGCGAGAAAATAAGCTGAAAGGTGTTTTCCCACTTCTTCTGGGGGGAGAACAACAACAAAAAAATGGCATCGAGAGAAAGAGAAAAGAAGCTGCTTGTATAGAAGGAATAGAACCTTTTTTCGGTTCCTCTCTGCTTGTCTGCTGATAAACAAGAGAAGGAGAAGAAGAAGAAGAACTTTCACCTGTTTTCGTTTGTTACTTTCACCCGCTGTTTCATCGCATCGTTATTTGCGCGGGATGATCGTCAAACATCGCAGCTAGTGCCCGTTCGGCATCGCCATTAGGCGGACAGACACGTACAGAGAAAGATTTCTAAGCTTTCAGGAGCTCTGGCTGTCCGTCGGTGGTGAAAGTCTTTACGAATTTGCATGACTACGACGATGTGTAATTTCGCTGTGTTTTTTTTAAATAAATAAACGCAGCCAAGTGGATGGCGCAACGGAGCGGAAGTCTAAGCAGCGTGGTTGTTTTTGAAAACGTTTATTAAAACCAAGACGAGCCGCCCATCATTTGATGTCGATCATCGCAACCTATGGTCGCATCGTTGATTGAGAGCTTCATCGTTCATCGGAGAAGAGAAACAGGAGGCGTGTCCAGGCCCATCTAAAGGCCGCACGGAGCAGCTAGCAGCAGCAGCGTAATCATCTCAGTCAAAAGCCGTTGAATCACGAACATAGCCTGATGCTCTAGTCCAATGTAGAGCGGTTGCGTGATTACCCGTTTACCACCACCACAATACCCACGTCATCGACTACAACTCTTATTATCTCCCTCCCGTCATGGGCAGGATACCATTTCCAACAACAAAAAGAAGAAGAACCTCGTCTCTAAATGTAGGTTATAGGAAACAAAAGCCAATTGCGAAAAAGAAAGAATCTCAAAACAGATGAGGTTTCGATATTTATGTCACAACCGATTTCCTATTTTGAAGGGTTTCGTGTAACGCCGCTTATTGTTTTCCCGGGCGGCCCGGGTGATTCAAACGGCAGAGGAGAATACTGAAAGCCGTGTGTTATTATCCGCCTCTGCCGAGAAAGAAGGCGCACACGCCCCAGCATCGTCTTCTTCTTCCACAAAAAAGCGGAATGAGGTCGATTGGATGACACAGTGGGAGGGATGTCCGGTCTTAGTCGACAGTGCAAACGTTCTGTACACCGAGAGTTTCTGAAGGAAACACAGTAAGACGGCGGGAGAAATATGTATAACACGAAAACAATGCCCGTCGGCGGCGTGACCTAGAAGACGACGGGCGCCCGCGCGCACAACGCGTTCTCGCGGTCGCTATTTTTCTTTTTTTTTTCTTTTTTCTTTCTCTTTCTCTTTTGCCCGCCTCCTTCGCCTAGTCCCCCTCCCACCATGCCGCTTCGTTTTTCAGGAGTTACTTTCCTGTTCCGGAATGACTGGGCCGTCAGTCGTCCAAGAGCTTTCCAAGAGTTCGCACCTATACTTTCTTTTAAACTATTATCGAGTGTCGCCAATTAACATTAGAGCGATGGAAAGTGTCGAGTTAAAGTAGCGGAAATAGGAAAAAATGTCGGGTAAAGTGAATTCGTCTTCGACGGCCGAATGGGTCCGGTCGTCGTCCGAGTCGGGCTCGATGACGCCACCATTGCCGCTCAACTCTATGAATCGAAGCAATATCAGCCGTCCACCGGGCGGAGGAGTGCGGAGTGAAACGAGCAGCAATGTCAGCGCCAGCCAAGTGTTTACCAAGTGGCTCATGAAGAAACAACAGAAAGCCGGTGGTAGTTCGGAAAACGATTCCAGCGGGCCGCACATCCTCCACCATCATCACCAACGGGCCCCGATGAGCTCCATCGGTCCCGGAGGTGTCAGCGTCGTCATCGGACGGGGTCAGCTCTTTCCCGCCCGTCTAGCCCTGGCCCTCGGGATGGTCAAAACGCTTCTGGGCGTCCTCCTCGTGGCTTTTGGAGCGTTAGCTCTGTGGGAACAGGCCTCCATGTCCTATCTCGGTTCCGGTGAGTTGTCCAGTTACCTGATGAGGGTTCGAGGAATCTTCGGCGCCCGACAAGTCCACCACCGACGTCGTCCGTTTCTTTTAACGCTTTCCAAAAGAAAAAAGAAAAAAGAGCCGTTGCTCAGAGAAGAGAAACAATAGGCACCTATTTTTTAATAGCTTCCTCAATTCGTCTTTTTTTGTCATTTTTCCTACGACGCGTCTCTCAAGTCTCACACGATCATTTTTTTTGTTGTTGTCTTTGGCCCAAAGTCCACTATATAACTCGAGCCAATTTAAACGGCGCCGGTAGGAGAAAGCAGCAGTCAGCAAATGTTTCCGTGCATGCAAATCGTAAATGCCAGTTGACGTCACAAAAATAGAAATGACTAAATGATAAACTTTACGCCGTTCAAGAAATGGTGGAAAGAAACTAAATGAAACGCGCCAGGAGGAGTGTCGAGAACCCGTCAAAAAAGAAAACATCATTTCCCAACGACCCAACAGTCGTACTCGGCAGCGCCGTAAAGTGAAATAATCCAGAAAAGAGAAACAGTTTGCCATCAGCCGGTCGTAATCTATGAAAATGGCCAGAGGACAAGTTCAATAGTCGTAAAAAAACATTTCTCCTCTTTGTAAATGCAGAACGGCAGGATGACGAGTAGGTACTAGTCTTCAAAGTAGTATATCAACCAAAAAAATGTTATTCCAGGTCGAAACTGTCACCCGCAGCCATTTTTGTTTTTAAAATATTGCCGGGCGTTTTTTTGTTGTTGTTGAAATCTGATTCATGAGAATTGACTTTATCCAGGGCATTGTGTCGGGTTTACACCTACTGCCAATCTTCAGTTGACCACCTGTCGTTCACGGACCGACCAAGAAAACCACTTTTGAAAAAATTCTCAAAGTCTCGTCCGTGACGTGATTTTTTTTCTTTTTTTTTGCATCCATAGTTTTCTGTCGGTCGTATTTTTGAATAGCTCGTTTTGGGTTTGGACAGGCGGTCGACCGCAAGACACAGCAAGAAAACGAGTCAGGAAACTCTGTAATATATTCATTGTCTGGATTGTCTGGACTTTTAGGTTTATGGACGGGAGCCGTGGTGGTGCTGAGCGGCCTAATGGGCATCATGGCCGGACAGAAACGGACCAACTTGATCTACATCGTCTCTTACCTGTTGATGAGCGTCCTGGCCCTAGCCGCTATCGGTCTGTTGCTCATCTTTGCCGCTACTGGCCTTGCCCGCGACTCGGATGCCCCTCACGGATACTTTGTCGATCAAGAGGTATATCAAATTCTACAATAGAGATTACAATCTCCGCTAAGGGGTTGAGAGAGAGATCATCGTCAGCGAACCGTCGCTAAATGTGTCGACCGTATTTCTATTCTCTGCACTGGAGAGAAAAAAATAAAGAAAAGAATACGTAAGAATGCTCACTCATCTCTGTGTTCCAGTTCTTCTTGCGATTCTTTTCTTCTTCCAAGCCCACAAAACCAACACCGCGCAACGCCATTACACAGTCTCAATCGGTGGAGCGTGTATCAAAACACCTGCAAGACATCCGACACTCGGGCGGCTTGACGCGCCGGATGTGCTACAGGCCCAATTACAGTAGATGATTCCCGAGAAACCTAGATTTTTTCAACTCGATCCAAAATGATGATAATCCTTCAATTTTGATATCGCGGGAAAACGTGTTAAAGCGTAGACTGTACTGGAGAGTGTAACAAGCGCAACAGATGACGGACTAATTGAATGAAATGTTTGATACGTTATAGGAAGGGAGCCGAGTCGAGTTCCTGGGGACGGTGCCACTTCGTCAACGACCGATCATCATCAACGCCGTTCAAGTGGCTCTGGGCACGCTGTCGACCATTTTATCACTAGCGGCCGTCGTCATTTGCCTCCGCGAAGCGTGTCTCTGCTACGGACCGCAGTCGCCGAGCCAGCACCGGCGACTCGTCAACAGTAACAGCAGCTGTAACAGTAGCCATCATCACAAGATCGGAGCCAATCGGATCGGATCCGTTCCGAATATGAATCTGCTGACCGCCGATCAAAGCCCCGAGGGTCAGGCTCGTGCCTACCGTCTTTTGCGCTGGTTGCGCCAGTCGCACCACCACCAGCAACAGCAACACCAAAGGCCGCCTCCTCCGCCTTTGCTTCGTCGCCTCTACAGTCCACCGGTATATTTATTTTGATATAAACAATAGGCTAGCGCGCTCGCAGCTCGCTTCTAGCTCCATTACCGTTATGTAATCAGGCGACTGTACCTGTAAAACGACCGTTAGGCGGGCCCCGCAATTTTGGCGTGTGGGCCGGCCAACACCTCTTGATCTAAAGTCAGCGGTCAGAAAAAAAAAAAAAAAGAAAACAGAGAGAGAAAAAAATTTATAGAAAAAAAACCTGTACATGATTAGGCTATGGCGGTACTATCGGTTAATTGTCAAGTGTTACTTTATGCGCGAACGAAGGTTCCGGTGGCGGTAGCGGCTCATCCGGTTCCAGTGGCTATTCCGACGACGCCGGCGGCCGGACCGCCTTTCCCGTCGTTCGTGACCGGAGCGCCAACAGCCTACGTAATACCAGCCGGTGCCATGCTACAACCCATGATTCCAGGCCCGGCATTTTACTCGCTCACGAGTCTGCCCGCTCTTCACGCCCCGGGCATGCCACCGGTCAGTTGCGGCCACTGCCGACTTCTTTATTTTCTTTTTTGACTTTTGAATGGTGGCGCGGTTTCCCAAATGGAACATAAATCAAGCGCAATAATCTGACTTTAATGTCTATGATTCAAAAAAGAAAAACTGACCGTCTGATGGTTTTCTGCAGCATATCCACCACGCCAATTTCCTGCACCGGCCGCCAGAGATGGCCAGTTTGCCCGTTGGTCCACCACCGCGCTGCGAGAACACCAAAAAGGAGAAGAGGAAGAACAGCAGCAGCAACGGCGAGGAAAAGCGAAAGAGTCGCCGCAAGTCTCGCGGCGGTGACGGAGACCAACCGGAAATGAAACCCGATCGTCCGCAATTGATGTCGTTCGGGATGGTCCCGACCAAGCCGCAGACGCCGCAACAGAAGCAGCTGGCCCACCAACAGCAGCAGCAACAACACTCGGACGGCGAGAGTATGGTTAGCGGCTACGTCTACACGGGAATGGACCGAGACATTGCCGAAGAATTCATCCTTCACTCGATGACCATCCAGCAACCATCAAGCGTCAAGAGCGGAAACACCAAGCGCGACGTATTTTGAATCCAACAAGAGAAAAAGAACAAAAAACAATTTCCTTCTATTTCCTGTTCACCTACTAACTCTACTCAATACTTTACTAATGTTATAACAGATAAAGGATTGTTATGTCCGATTGTACATTTATACAAAAGAAAAAGGGAAGACACATTCCTCTCCACCAAAATCTAGAATTTCTTTTCCAAATTTCATTTGACGTGGAAATGCGCCAAGCAGAAACTTGTGGGGCGACGGCGTGAAAATCCACGTCTTGCAGCTCCAAGACTTCCGTTCTCACACAAATCTTGAGCGAGTCCGAATCGCCTTTACCGGTTGTTGTTGTCGGCGCAAAAGTTTCCCATCACGACAGTTTGGGGATGACGGATCTGGTGGAACATTCTTCTCAAACTTTTCCAAAAGATTTTTTTTTTCGGTGATTTCCATCTTTTTCTCCGATGGGCTCGACGACCAACTTTCTCTCGATTCGGATATCCGTCGCGTCGCTGTCAACGCCTTAACCGCAGCGGAACAATACGCGACGCTTTCTATTTTTTTCTCGTCTGTCTGTCTGTCTGTCTCCTTCACTCTGCTGCCGGGTTGGCCATCTTGTGACCCCAATAACCGGAATCGATTTCATCAAGTCATCTTTTATTAGTTTCACGATCGAAACACACGAAATAAAGAGACAAAGAAAAATACGATGAGGAATTTTCAAGGGGGGGAAATGTCGACACACTGAACACATACCGAGTAAATTGACGTGCAAAGAAACCAACAGAAAAAGATTCTGCAATGTGTTAATCATCCTCCTCCTCCCACGCACATACAATCACATCAAAACATTTCATTGTTGCAGATTTTTCTTTCTTTCTTTCTCCGAATTAAATTTTTCTTTCAGTTTCTCCTCTTTTAGATTTTTGTGTTAAGTAGTCTCGTGTGATTCGCATTAGAGAGAGAATAGCCGGAAATGACTACCGCCTTTTGATCGTCGGGAGCAACGGGAAAGAAGAAAAAAGAAAAAAAAAAAAAGGAACGAGTCGGGAAACACCAAAGAACCCAAAAATGGCCAGTGCCGCGGGAAAATTAAGGGAGAAAAAAAACTATAATTTTTTCCCCTTTTCTTTTTGTTTGTTAAACTTCGTTTAGTCCTTTTCTATTTTTCAATTGAATGTAATTCACGGATAAATAGGAGAGAAAAAAAAAAAGAGATGGCCGTTTTCTACGGCCATTAAACCCGCGGATGAATTGAACGGTCTCGAGAATAGACAAAAAAAGAGAGAGAGAAAGTGAAACGATATAAAGAGTCTCGGAAAAGGGATGGTACATGCAGAAAGTTGACTCAGCGTCGGTTGAGCTGCCCTTTTGGGATCCGACTTTACTCGTACTCCAAGATCATTTTGTGATAGAAGAGTAGATACCTGAGAATAAAGATTTGGTGCCAAATTAAAATAACGGTACCGGGAATAAGGTTAAACAAAGAACGGATACCCTTCACTCTGGAGAACGTCACGGATCTCGGCCTTGGTGATGAGGTGGTCATCGCACTTGAACCAATGGTCTCGGTGTTGGCGAATGTAGGCCGTGTAGTGACCGGCTTCAATGGTACCGACGTGGTTGATCACAGCAAAAAGAGAATACCTGAAGAGGAGGAACCAGAAAATTTTGGGTTCCATCACTTTGTCAAAAGGATAATGTATTTTGTTTTTTTTGGGACGGGGACGAGCCGACAAATTTTACATGTTTTCGGTGGAAACGAGTGGTCGATGGAGCCTGTCGGCCCGATCCGTCGCCGAGTTGACGTTGTTGTTGATGTTTCGACGATGAGACATGAACGGGCTCATGTCCAGATATTCTGGAAAAGCGATGAATGACGAGATCTTTTTATGGAATCGATTGGAATGTTCGAAGCGCTGCGTAGTCAAAGAGAAATCTCAAGTCAAATAGGGAGAAAATCGAGAAAATCCATCAAAATAAGATCAGACCTTCAGGTGAAAACTGGCCACAATGGGCAGCTTTTTCATAGTGAGTTGCTTTGTGGACTCTTGGTAGCTCAGACACCGCGAACACTTGATCTTGGCTGAAGATCCCAAGTGCTCGGCGCGGGTGAATCGCTCCAAACAGTCCTGCAACGACGTGGGAACCGTCCCCGTGCCCGTGTTTGTCGTCACGACTTTCGTGCTGGGCGACGGGCCAAGGTCCAGTGAAATATCCCAAAATGGATCTACAGTCGTTGAAACGCCACTATCCAATCACATGCAATATAACGGTTAGCATCGATTAACAAGGACTTGGAGGAGCCAACACGTGAAAGGTAAATTACTGGCAAGCTTGACAAACGACGTCAGACTGCAAACCACCCGTGAAAATTTGATCTATGATGCAATTGCACCGATTGACGGTATTATTCTCTTGAGGCTGAATAGATTGTTGTTCATTCGGTCCTCTGCACACAAACAAAAGGCGTTGATAGAATCACCGTTTAACTATGGAGCCTAAAGGCGAAAGTTTTTACCTGCAATGTCGGTGAAGCACATCTAAAGTGGCAATAAAAAATTCGTGAGCGTCTTGCTGTTCGTAACCAGCTAAATGGCGAGCATGAGTCCAGATCAAGTGAAGAAGTCTATGCAGCGTCAACGGAGCCTTGTTCCCTGAATAGAACTGTAAAGGGCGACAAACGAAATTCGTCACGACTCTGCTGAAAATAGTTTACAGATTTTGTTTGATTTGGAAAGAACCTCTTGAAACAAGCGAGAGATTTCGCACACGAGACAGCGTCCCGGCTCGTCCTGAAACTGACATATGTGGCGATCTGACAAGAAAAAATCCCTGAGCAAGGGAGTATGTGTCAGGGCCTGTACTATGCAGTTCATGAAGCAGGTGTTGCCCAAATTTACTAGCCCTCTGAGACCTGCCAAAACATCGAATGGTTAACGTTGTTATCATCAAACATGAAAAAAGATAGAATTTCGATACCTATGATGGATGAGTCGGTAATCTTCTTGCGGCGTGGATGTTTCTTCAAAAGCTCAATTTCTTCCTCAGTTGGTTCCCATGAATGGTAAACCTGACCTAGGCCCAATGAGAGTGAAGCTTTGGTCTGATGCTTTTGAGCAATGATTTCCAACTCCCGGTCGTAAACATAGTCCCCACACTGGAAACAGCACACTACTCCATATGTCAGATCTACAGCTGCAGGAAAAAGGATGACATTGCACATTATCAAGGGATGTCCATGAGTTTAGCTTTGCGACTTACCTAAGAAATGTTTCCGTTGCTGAGAGTGTGCCTGAATGTGGCCAGCCCCATAGCAACCAAAAAAGATGCAGTGAAGGCAGGCATGGAGCCTGGGTCCTCTACGTTGACAGACATGGCACAAGCACGACTTGGCCTAATAACAAAAGTGATGAGCCTATGCATCTGGCAATTTATAACTTTGTCGTACCTTGCGTTTGCGGGCCTCTGAAGAAGTGCACGCCACAAAAAAAGAATGGATGAGCCGGTAGGGCCGAGTCCCCTTGGCCGCTTTGAAGTTGTTTAAGTGAAGACAGCCATGGGCACTCATGGCCACCGACGGTGAGTTAGACTTGGGCAAAATGTTGGCGGCTTTATAATTTCACACCTTTTTAATGTAGCGACCGGTTCAAAAATCTATAAAACTAGGCCAACGCGCCCGTAAACTCGGTGGCTTTTTTGTTGTAAGCGAATAAAGTTATCTAAACGCCATATCGAGTCTCCTTTTTTGTAGTCAATTCCATTTTTTTTTTTTCATGTGTGCTTTCTGCTAGCTCACACACCGTCGCCATCTTCCGTCGAAAAATGAAATCTGGTGTGGCTGACGCAATCGAGGAATGGAAAAGGTAAAAAAAATAAACGAAAAAGAGGGAAGAATGAAAACTGGAAGAAAAACCGCAGACCGGCACACCTAATTATTCCGTTCCTGCCGGAAATGTGACAGAAACCGCTAGCTTTTGTTGTTCTGGGTTGGACTAGTGAACTTTGCGCCCTCAAGGTAGGAAAGCTAGTCCTAGAAGAAAAAAAAAACTCGGATTTCCTCATTTTTATGTGAAGTTTATGACATCGATCGACGAAAGTTACATGATTTTGATTTGGCAATGTTTCACTTGGCGAGGTAAGAGACATGAAACATTTCTGCCCAGACACAATTTCGGTATGTGAAATTCAAGAATGTTGGAAAGGAGATGTTTTACACGGATAGTGAAGCTTATCGTCGATGATGCGAAACCAAGGGGAAATAAAATCGAAAGTTGAGCTAGCCACTTCAGGATCACGAGAACGACGAAAGATAGGCATCTGGCATCAGCATGGTCATCATTTCTCACAACACCCTTGGCGAAAGGTAAGTGATAAATATGTAAAAAGATCAGTTATGAACGGAATGAAGGTCCAAATTAGTACGTAATAAGATTCGTTTTCAGCTCAAGGGCATAGCAAAAATGTCGTTTAGACGTGATTTACGAGATATTGTTTGTGTGTGGTCAATGAACGTCATCATTTGGCGATGTTTGCACGTTTGCCTCGATATCTATCACTACATTGCCCTTCAAACGTGATTTCCCTAGTTATTTGTAGAAATCTGATATGCTTTGCATTCATTCGACTTAAGTCTGTTGTCATTAGTTTAGCATCGGGGCCAACAAAATTCCCCGAGGATGAAAAAAACAATGAAAAACGAAACTGACGAGGGGATAAATGGCCGCGACGGCGACGTTCTCTTTCCTTCCAAGACACTCAAAAAAGAAGGTATAGCTAGGAATAATTCCACTTTCGACTAAATACCACCCTTATCCCCATAAGGACGACGTGTAATTCTCCCCCTCGAGTCCATCCAATTATGCCATAAGCCAGCGTGGAATTTCTTGTCCAGTCGTGCGAGTAATTCTCACCCTTCTTTCGCCCGAAACTGCTGTTGCCTTCTGCTGTTTGTGCGTTCATCCGCGCGCATTGGCCAGCCAAAGCTGGCCCAGCTGGTGGTGACTTTTGGACTCATTGTTCTGGCAAGCGAGAATATGTTGGTGGTAGCGGTGGTAGTATAGTGGTGTTGGTGTTATGGAGAAAGAAAGAAAAAATGGTTTTCTTTTTTATGATTTCCTTTTTTCCCTTCTTTTACATAACACATTTCTTTTAATTTACTGATTTGTATATTTTCATGGCTACTCTACAGGCCTTATGGCAAGGTCAGCTGTTTGTGTTGAATAGCCGAATAGGTAATCTTTTGCCGCTGCTGGTTGGTGGGGAGTGTGTTATTGCTCCTTTCCATTTTTTCTTCTTCTTCTTCTGTGGACAGAGAGACGATCTCCAAGTTTTTTTGGGGAGAGACGGCTCTACGAGCACAAGGTTAAGCTGGAACACAGTGACCCAGTCCCAGTAGAATAGCCCTGATTCTACCATATTTGGGGTAAAAGGGGGTTGTGTCAACTCTAGAATCAGATACCGTAGTATATAGGCGCGGATGGGGAAAGTAAACCCCCCTATTTTCCAGGTGTAAAAGGCTACTTTGCTTTATTTATTATGCCCGTCTCTTCCTATATATATTTCTCTTTTGTCGACCTACAACATACTTTGTGTGTATATGGACACGAAGTCAGCAGCGTCTACGGTAAAACCCCAAAGAAAAAATAAATATAAATAGATGTATTTGTTTTGTAGAATGTTTTACCTGCTGAGATGGAGGAGACGGGACATCCATTCCAATAACGTCTCCAGGGTCGTCGAATGATGAGGAGCGAAAGATAATACATGTATATACACATCAGGTATTCTTCTTCTTCGTCGTCGTCGTCGTCTTCGTCTTCGGCCGTGTGACCTTGTACCCTATATCACCGAGCCATCGGACGCTGGCTACATCCAGAGAGAAAGAAAGAAAAGTGGTCGTCTTTTTTTTTTTCTTTCTTTTTTATAGAAGAAACAGGAATCTCTGAACTTTCCTCTCCCTTTCGTTATAAGAAGTTGCCGTGTGTCTTTGGTGACCCCTGGAACATAAACGAAACCAAACCTGTTTCGACCAGTTTTCGCTTTTGTTTCAAATTTCTCTCTTATGAAAAAACAATTGACCTTCCTCATATATACATCCAATTCTTTTTGTAACAGTCTACGATCGTGCGGTAAATGAAATCAACAATCTCCACGATTTGGCAGGAAGGCGATCACGTTATTTCTGAGCCAAGTGTCGAAAAAGTTTGAAGATGAGAGAAAACTGGGTCAGACATTTTTGTTTTCGCACTGACACTAGCAGAATCATAAATCACCCGAAGCGAAAGAAAGAAAGAAAGAAAGAAAGAGCTACAGAAGAAAATGGCGCAGCTCTTTTGTCTTTTGGTACCATACGCAGTTTAATGGCGCCTTCTCTTCTTTTTTTTCTAGAATCGCGGCCGTATATGTTTTTCTTCTTTCTTTTATATCGATAGTATATTGATTGGAAAGTTTGGCGCTCTGAGAGACGGACCGAGGACAATGCTCTCCACCACCACCCATAATGGCCGCTGACGCAGTCTCTGAAATCATCAGAATCTCGGCGCCCCGACGACCAAACCAGATCTGGGGTCGTCGCACAGAATCTCCCGGCCAGGAGACAACAAGATTGAGTAGTTGTGTGTTCGGCCGTGTATTTAATGGGCATATAGACAAAAGATTCCAACAGTGGAATTGTTAAACAAGACGGCAGCTAGGTGAAACAACGTCCTTGATGATGGAGATTTTGTCAGACGATCGTGATTAGGATTCCCTTCATCCGCATCAACAATTCCGACCGAGTCGTCAACTGCTGGTATCATATTTCAACTAAAACCAGCCTCAAACTACAAGCACGAGCCTTCTTATCTCTCGTCCTTCAATTCTTTTTTGTTTCTTTTTTTCTTTCTAGAAAAGCGGATCTAAAGAATTTTCAACGGATACGCTCCGACTACCTGAAAGAACGTGGAAGGTCCTGTCGTCGTGCGGCGGCCGCGCAGTTGCCCCCATCAATTGGCCATTTCACTTCTTGTCTATTATTCTTCCCCGTCCGCGGAGAGAAACACGTATCACGCAAGAACAAGTGGGACGAGGGGAAAAAGTTGTCGTATTGTTAGCGACCAGCCGACTGTTGTCGCGTCAGATACATAATAGCTCAAAAACATTTGTTGTTGATGAAACATTTTCAGGTGCGCACCAAGAAGAAGAAGAAGGGCAGACAGTCAAGACGTACGGGTCGATGACGTCGGGATTCCAGCATCCATTGCTGCTAGACGCTCCCGGCGCGTCTGCTACGGAACAAAAAAGTGAAAGTGACCTGCTGCGGAATGTTTTGTTCGAGAGAGAGAAAATCCCTGAAAATTATCATTTATAATCATACGTGAAGAGAAGCATATGATCAAGAGAGAAAAAAAGGGTTATGATGAGAAGAAATGTGCATAGGGCGGGTAGTATTATAATTACACCATCATCTTTATTTAACATGAACCCAAGCAACCAAGGTCAAGTCTAACCGTGCCCAAAAGAAGAAAGAAGAAAGAAAGAAGAAGCTCTTCTTTCTTCTCAGATTTCGTCAAGTGTTGTGTAATGGAAGGCGGAGGGCACCAGCGCCCGCCATTGAACTTATTGTGATGAATCAGCGTAAACACCTGTTACGAGCCGGCGATTGTCATACAAAAACTATGAGGATCCGGTGTACTTAATGATGGCCGGACTCAACGATGCGGTTTTTACCATTTCAAACTTGACTTTGAGCGAAAGTGACGTCAACCGGCCTTGCACGATGTCTCTTTCCAACTCTTTTCAATTAATCAACTGAATAGAGATGCCTGGTGCGGATTTGGCGGAGTGGAAAAAACCATAGACCTTGTCTGACGTCGCAAACAACCGGTGAGCGTCTCACCGACGACATTTGTCTTCCTTTTCACCATTAATTCCTCTCTCTCTCTTTCTCTATGGTACGCGTCCCCTTTTTTCCTGCGGAATTGGAAGACTAGACGCGTATTATACACGTGTCGTGCTTTTTTCGTACAAGTACATTCGTTCCAGGGCGAAAAGAGTCTTCCGCCAACCTTGGCCCATCCGCTTGTTACCGGAGACGGTATACTAAAGGTGTCTCTCATCATAGCATTCCGAATGTACGCGTCTATAGTACTTTACCTTCAATTTGTCGTCTTGGGTTCTTTTCATTGGGGGAGATGACCTTGCAAAAACATCAAGTACTACTAAACTAAGCAGCAGAAGACGACAACACGAAACAAATCATCAGCACCTGTCACCTTTAACATTACGAGGTTTCCGACTTGGTATACAAGCCTTTCATTGAATATCTTCCAGAAGGTTCTATATATCGTAACATTTCCGCTTCTTTGGAATGTCTTAAGCGGTGCGAATAGCCGATGGAGATGCTGTATGGAATTCTTCGTCCGGTTTAGACGAGTCATCTAACCATTTATTATTAATTCTAAAAATGAGTGATTTTCAAGGTTTCCAGGATCGTAAAAGAACTCGATTTAATTTAAATATCCATCAAAAAGAGCTTGGGAAAGTATTACTATACGTAACTAAATTCTATGGCGAATCACATGTTTGTTTTTTCGTCATGTTAACCGTTTTCTATTCTTCTTTCTCTCGGACCTGTTGCTTGTTCTAATATACCAACATTATTATTGCATTCGAGTGATGGTGCAAGACGGCTGGCGCCCGCCGTGACCCTGATGATGTGGCCGGCAGCCTTAGTCTATCGTATAGCGCGTTGGGCGCGGGTAAAAAAATCCCGAGAAAGAGAGAGAAGTAACGTAAGCAAAAACTTTCTCTCTGCTGGTCCGACTGATTGCGTCTATACGGGCAATTCCTAAACGGCTGGTCACATCCGCTTCAGTCAATCGTCGTTACCCAATCTAGTTATACTTTACACCTGTTGTCTTGTCTTGTCGTCATTTTTCCACAGCACGAATTCTCTCTCCTATACATAGGTGGATCATCTTGACCGAAAAGATTCTTATCCGTGACCGAAACGACGCGCCGAACGTTTGTTCTCTCTCTTTTTTCTTTCTTTCTTTTTATAACCCAACTGGTTTTCTTCAAAGCTCGCGGCAAGGACGGTCACGCTCGGAGGAACGATCGTTCTTCTCTTTTTATTTTACTTTTTAATCTCTTGAAATTATGACTCGTATTTTTGTTTTCTTCCCCGTATAGATTTTTTTCTTGTTTCGGGAGGGAAGTACGTTTGGATGGCGACCGAGCACTTGTTCATCCAACATTCCAATCCGGCGAATAGGATATATGGGAAAATAACAAGAAGGAAATTTCGATTTCGATGGCCCGCAATAGTCAATCAAAGACGATGACGACTGATGATGGAGCACAGAAAAAACCGCAAGGTTGTCCCACGTCCGGACTAACAAGGCCGATTGGTGTGGGAGGAAGATCCGTTTTCCAGCAAAGACTTGATAACCTTCCTATAACAACAACCCACTCGTAACAGCTAGCAGGCTTACCTAATTGCAGCTAACACGCATTCAGTCCCGTTGCAACGAAGAGAAGAGACATTTTGGCGCGAGGATATCGGTTACATAAGTTCATCCGATGTTGTGTGTCAAGGCTGTTCTTCTACGAGAAGAGGGGAATGATCGAAATTTATTTCTTTTTCTTTTTTGTTTTTTCTTTAGTGGGAGTTTTGACGTCACAGCAGCTCTGGCGCGATTCGCTCCGAGTCGTTATAAGCAATTCTCTTTTTCTTTCTTTTTTTTTTCGCTGGAATTATTCGCGACTACTCTCGGGCTGCTCAGCTGGTTCATGAAAGTTTGGCCCGCGTCCCGACCGCGATTTCACGTCCCCTCCACTTTTATTTTTTTCTTTCGTTCGCTTGTGGAGAAGATAGATTTCGTATGCAACGAACCCGCCCGATTTGAAAACAACAAAATTTCACTTTCGTTTGAAGCCGTCTCCAGTATATGGACGCGTTTTGGCTTCACCCAGCGACTCCCCGAAAGAAAACTCGTTTTTATTCCGTGTTCCAAAACACGTGGTTTTCCCCTTAATACAGTGCTTATGATTTTGTCGTTTTCTAATACTGATAGCGACCGCCCATAATTTCCCTTTCATCCGCGCTGTAATCATTCTTTTTCTTTTTGGCAGACATTGTCGTCGTCGTCGGTTGCTCTTCGTGACGTTTTCACTGCCAAAGATCCGGGTCGATAATGCCTATGGCCGATGGTTAGACCAACACTTTCGATCCGCAACAGGTTTTCTGTGACGCACCAGACATAGAGAGAGAGAGAGAGATAGGGTTGTGAAAAATAGGAAAAAGGAAAATCCGACAAGGATGAGTTTAGTGTGGGACTGTGGGGGATTTGATTTTAGCGGCACACGTACACCTCCGCGTCCACCTTATTGTAAGGTGTCAAGGACGTTCGTCCTCTCGCCTTCAAAGTCTCTCATCTCCTCTCCCCAAGTTGACCTAAAAAAAAAGAAAAAATCTGGAAGTAGAAGACTTCGACCTGGAACAATAACCGAAAGAAAAAAAATCAATCAAAAAATATTTAGGGTAAATATGCCCATTGACCTGTTATTTTGGTGCCCTCTTTCTTTCTATCTATAGTCTTCTTCTTCTTCTTCTTTCCGAATCATCGCCCACCGCGTCTGTGGGTGACGATCTTGAGTGAAAGTGACCGTTGACCAACCGAGAGGAAAATAATCCCCCGCTGCTGCTGCTGACGGCCGAAAAGAGCCCACCTCTTCTTGATGCCCATTGGCTCTTTTTCTTGTATTTTTTTTCCTTCTTCTTCTTCTTTCCTTCTTTTTACTACAAAACTTCTAGTACTACTACACCACCACATGTTATTATTCTTGGCCCGCCTCAACCGAGACGGTGTGGGTCAGTCGGCCAGGTGTGTGTATACAGTTGTGTAGTAGTATCTCTCTTCCCCCTCTCTCTCTCTCTACCACTCCTCTACATATATACATCCACTCTCGCTTTTGCGGCCAGCTAAAGGTTCAGTGTGCCATGGGCTGCCATTGAGACGACAAGTCTCTTATTTTCTCTCTCCCGAAATATTTATATTTTCCGGCGCGGCCACACAACAGCAGCTTCTCTCGTTCGACTGTCCGTCACAGAGATAACAACCGAATTCGTTTTCAATCAACGAGCCGATTTGTTTTGTTTCTTTTTTTCCTTCCAATCGTTCGTCCGCCCAGCATTGTTCAGAGTCGGACCGTGGTCCGTTTCGACATTTCTTCCGTCTGCACCGGAATCCATCCAACGATGGCTACCGTGTCGCCGTCTTCCTTCCGACACAGGTAAGAATTGTATTCAATTAATTTCTAAACTTTAAGTCGGCGGTTGTATGTAAAACTACGCTCAATCATCGCATTATACAGCCCCCAATCTTCTCTCTCTGTGTGCTGTTGTTGTTGTTGCTGGTGAAAGTGAGAGTATGGACTCGGTCGCTGGAAGGGATGGCTTCCCTCTCACTTGTATAATGTGCTGCTGCTCCTTCTCTCTCTTCTCTTGGCTCTACCAACTGGTTTTTATTATTTGCGCCCAAGTTTACGAGCTCCGTTTTTTTTTCTCTCTTCGTCCGTGTTTCATCTTCTTCTGCTTCCTAATTTGAGAAGAGAAAGAACCTGCAGAGAGAGAGAAAAAACAAAAAAACAACAACCGAATGTTTTCGACCAGTTGTTTCAGCGCTCCGGTTCCTGCTTTCCCTTTTCTCTCTCTCTCTTTCTGGACGGCATGTATAGGAAACTTCTCTTGTACCAGTAGGAGAGTTTTTTTCGAGCCAAAGTTGGGTGGGGAACTCGTATGGATATATACCTGACGGACTAGATTTTTATATTGTCTGTTGCCGCTCGCTGCCCTTTTCCGTCTATTATGTTTCTTTTTGGCTACATCGCTTCCTGACGCGGGAGAAAGTGGAAAAACGGGCGAAAAAGAGATCCAGACTGGTGAATTTCGCCCAATTTGCGAGCAATTCCCAAGAAAATGGGCAACTCTTTCTATATCTGATTGGGAAATGTAACGGTATTAATAACAAATGCGTAAAAAGAGGGGCGTGAAATTTCCAGGAGCCATCAGTCAAACGGCACGTCGCCATCTGTGCTCGTATATTTCTCTCTGGCGACGTTTACCAGAACAGATTTGCATTCTTTGCGCGGCAGCAGCAGCCACCTTCTCTCTCGTTCCATTTCTTCGGGTCATCAGACGGAAAGGGAAAAATCCGAACGAGAGAGAAATTTTTGTTTTTTGGTACTACTCGTTCGTGGGGGCGTGAGAAACGACGTTGAAGGGTCGCGTGCGATTTGCGACAAATAACAACTCTTCCTCATCTCCGACAATTGTAGAGACGCTAGTCTTCTGCTCCTGCTCGTGATGTGGGGAATTTGAATGCGCCGACAGTTTTTCTTTCTTTCTGCCGTCTCTAACGACGACGTGTCGCTTTCTCCTTCAACCAGGTGCGCGCGCGCCTTTGCGCTGATGCCACCGCCCCTCGGCTCGACCCGATCGTTACATTATGATACAGGTGATTCAGTCGCACAGAAAGAAAGAGAGAAATCTTCTTGAAAATCTTCCCCCTTTTTTCTCGGACTTTGAATTCGCTTCTTCAAGAAAATATAAAAAATACCTCTCTAGACTTTTCAAAAAAGAGAGAGAGAGAAGCGGTTGGAAAGAAAAAGGGACCCAGATCGAGAGAAAGGAGAGAGAAAGAAAGAGGGAAAAGTTCCAGGTCAAACACGAGGGGGTCATCTAGAAAATTGTTTTGTAAAGAATAGAAAAAAATAAAAAATATGGAGACTCGAACCAAAAAGCCGGCAGTAACTTATTACGAAGGCACACTGCGCTTTTATACACCCTACAACCTATTTTTCTATATAAAATCTAAAAAAAAAATATATATTTTATATAGGTAACGTATTTTATGTCAAGAGATTAACTCTGTCGAAGCGGAAAAGCAGCTCCGGGTTTTTGGGTGGACCAACACAAAATCCCGGGTTTTATTGTTTGAACGTGGCCGGCTTATTGATTTCCGACGGAATGATGATTCGCTAATAAGCTCCCCGCCGGAGACTCTCTCTCTCTCTCTCTTTCAATTTTCATTTTAACTTTTCTTTCTTCATGTCTTGTTGTTCTTTTAAATTATTCATTTGCAGTCGCTCGTAAAAAGCCGTGTCACGGTGGTGACGCAAGTCCCCAACATATTTCCTCTCTTTCTAGGTCGTAATATAACTTTAAAAAGAAAATATGATTGCTAATCACATCGACGACAAATTTTTTCTTCTCCAGAAAACTTTTTCGTTCTTTTCTTGGCTCTTTTCGCGGTGCATCTTGATATTTAAATATCAAAGTGTTTCAATGTTTTGCAATGCCCATCCGCCGGTGTTGATCGCGACCCGCATCGTAATCCGCATAGCCCCCAGTCTGACGATCGGCCCAAAAAGAGAAGAAGAAAAAAAATACGAACCGGGAGAGAGAGAGAGAGCAGAATATGTGTCTCGACGATTTAGAAAGTTGTGCTCTGTTGTATAGCTTCGCGCATTGATTTATATTTATTTCTCTTTGGCTACCGGTCGACCGGTCAGCTGGCTCGGGGCGTAATGCGAAAATGTTTTCCCCACCAAGTTTATATAGTAGGTTTGATGCGCTTGACAATCTTTTCTAGAGGGGCGAAACATGGCCCGATATGGACAATAGTTGACTAACCGAACGGCCAAACAACATTGTGTCGAACGACCGCACTCACTTTCGCAACCGGACAAGATTGAAAGTAGCTCCTCTTTTTTTTTTTCATTCGGCCAGACGGATTTTATTTTTATTTTTTCCATTTTTTTTTTGCTAGACTTTCTTTTTCAATATCAATGCCGTCTTTTCCCTCTCGTTTTCTTCTTTTCAATTCAAACGGCTCGTCTTTTTGAGACGTCTCGTGAAACACGAGACGGGCCGGCATCAATAAACACAGTGACTTTTCGGATTCCGCCGTTATATATTTCGATGCCCATCTTTTCTCATCGCCCATACAAGTTAAATGGGCTGGTTGAATGCCCGGCGTGCCGTTTCTTCTTCTTCTTTCTGTCGAGAAATCGCCCGTCCGTGATGCAAAGCTCAACTTGCGCTTTCCCATTACGCTCAATAGGTTTTTCGGCCGGCCCGCTACGAACGTATATAGCGGGAATATACGCGTGTCTTTGGAATTTCTTTTCTTTTGGCCCGTTTTTTTTTTTTCCTTTTTCACGATCGCTCCTTCCCTATTGACGGGCAGAGTTGGGAGACTAGATCTCCGAGCAGCTCTCACTTTCCCTTTCTTTTGCTCAGCAACAAACAACACTCGGCTTCTTTAGGACGATGACGGGCGCTCTAGACTGCCGGAATACATTATTTGATGTGCTCTCATTGTATTATTATGTTTGGGTTCATTTGTGACGAATCTAGGTTGGCCGCGACGGCGCTACTATCGCTTATCCTCCTAGCCACTTGCGCGCGATCCATCGAAATCATCGACCAGACTCCCGGACCGACGCCGTCCATCCTTCTGCCCGTCATCGCCACCCCTAGCGCGCCAGATGTTCAAGTCAACCGTTCGAGCGTTCAACAACAACAACAACTTCCGCTAACTAATGAACAAGTACGCTGGGCCGTCGATCTGGCCGTATCTCGCATGGCCGGCACAACTTCACGTAAGTCTTATTTTATTATTTTCTCATTTTTCTGTTCTCCATCAACTTAGAAAGCGATCGTATATCGCCGTAACGAGTTATGACAAAGAGTTAGTACGCCGTGACGTAAGAATGAAAGGAGAAGGAATTTTTGAAAAAACCGCGCGCGCGCGCTCGCGGTTTTCTTCTATAAAAAATCGTGCAAATGCCATTCCGGACTTTTTTGCCGGCCATCATCCACCAACTGACGAAAACCCCCCCTTCCGAAAGAAGGCCGGGATTGTTGCAGTATTCCGGTTCTTTTCTTTACAAGTGGGAAAGGTAATTTTGGAGAAAAGAGTCAGCGGCAGCAGCGGCAAGGGAATATCATCTGGTCATAACCGAAATGGCGATGCGGTTTCGTTCCGCTCCACCTCCAACTTGGCCCACATCCAGCAAGAGTTGTCTGACCGTTAGCGAACGAGCGCCAGTTACGTATTTTTTTTTAAAACAACAACAACAACACAGAAGAAAAAAATGCTGTTTCGGAAGAAGAAGAAGAAGAAAACTTTCGCTCTCTCTCCGCGTGTCACCTTCTCTCTCTCTCGGAGATAAAAACAAAAGAGAGAGAGAAAAACGGGCAGTGGTGAAAACCTTTTGTAGCGCTACAACAGCAGATGGATCGATGCCAATCTTTTTACGGTTTTGAGGGCAGAGGCTAGAGAGGAAAAAGTCCTGAGAATATAGAGAGAGAGAACTTACAACTACTTGGGCCTTGATGGATTGTCGCAGAGGGGGTTTTCAGTTGTCACGAGAGAGACGGAGAACCTCGAGCATTTTTGGTTTTCCGTAGAAAAAAAATACAAAATAGACGGTACCCCGGATATGGGGGGGGGGGGAGTCTCGCATATTCGCTTTCACTTTCGCTCTTCTGAAACTCCTTGTTTTATCTTGATTCAATTTCCATCTACCAACGTGCATTAGGGATTTCTAGAACGTTATCTAAGAAATCGATCTCATTACTTTTGGCCATGAAAGGCGGTCGTGTTGACTGTCAGATGAAGCGTCACCTGACCAGATTGCGGCACTCGTTCGCTCTCTCTCGCTGTAGTATCGTTGGAAAAAATCTCGCAATCAAAAAAAAACCTTTCTTGACGAGCCGTTTCGAATCGGAATGGGGCTCAGCGGTCGAAGAAGAAGAAGTAGCCCGTGTTTTATTCGGGAATCTTTTTTTTTCTTCTTCTTCTTCGTTTGCTGGTAATAAAGATGCGCAGTGGGTCAAGGCCGATTCATCAACAAATAAGCAACCGCCACGAAAGCCGCACACCATGTCTTTTGGCATTCTCTTTAAAAGAGGAACATTTTCTTGTTGTGTCATCCTTGCCCCTTTATTTTGCTAAGTCTGTCGACGACGCCGCCGTTCGATGGAAAATTTACGAATAAAGCGTCGTCGTCCCCAAATGGGACGACCCTTTTGAGACTGGTCGTCTTGTTTGCCACGATGAAATGGCACTCTTTTCCCTTTTCCATTTCACGGTCGATTGGTGCACTCAATTTATTTACCTTTTTCTGTCTACACAAATCAAACAGGTGTATTCAGCGGAAAGCTGGCCCAGTTTGTCAGCCCAGTCGTCCGCGACAAGGCCGCCGCGGCGCTGGTCGCCGAAGAAGTCACTCGCATTCTAGCGCAGAGGTAATAATTGTCACCTTGTCTTTTTCTTATTCTTTTTCCTTGTCGATTTGGGCTATTATTGAAATGTTGGGCAACGTTGCGTTGTTTATCATGTCGTTGACACGTGCCGCCTCGTGTTTCCCTTTTCAAACAAAAATAAACCAATCAATCAACTCGTTGTTTCTTTTACGGCGGTGAAACGAAAACCTCCATTCCTATATCACTGACGTGGCGAAAAAGGGAGCCTTTTGTTGGAAGTAGTAAACGCAATATGCAACAATAATAGCCAGAACTGCAATTTATTACCAAGTGAAAGTCCTTTGCTGTTATTGTTCTTTCTAATGACCCGGTTCTCCTATCATACGTTCTCCGCCAAAAATGATTGCTAACTCGTATTTGTTTTCCCTTTCTTTCCCATTAGTTGGTCGGTCAGTCCCGTCGATATCCGCAATCGTCTGGGTCACACGTCCATCACGGCAACACCTCTGGCAGAGTCTTGCCCAGAGAAGAAGCAGCACATTTGCCAGCCACAAAAGTACCGTCATGCAACCTCATTCTGCAACAATGTGCAGAACCCCACCTGGGGCAGTGCCGACACCAACTACGGCAGACTCCTTCAAGCATCATACAGTGATGGTAAAGTGTGATGGTGGATTTCATTTTGCCGTGTCACCAACCACTAATCATTAAATTATGCACAGGTATCAGTCAAGTCAGGCTGGCTGTTTCTGGGAAACCTCTCCCGAGTGCAGTCAAAATTGCTGACAGCATCCATTCACCAAAGAAAGCTGCTAATGGCTACCTTACCACTTTGTCTGCAGTCTGGGCTCAGTTTATCCAAAATGACATCTCATACCCAATCACCTTTGCTGGTACGTAATGTTTCTGTAGTTTAACTCTGATGTACAATTCAAAACTTGTTCATAATCAATTTTGGTATTTCAAATAGATTTGGGCATGGAGAAACAGTGTTGTTCCGGCTCCGAGTCAAGTTTCTCTACTTGCATCCCAATTCAAGAAGGAGACAAATGTTTGTCGTATTCCCGCTCGGTCAACATGCTGAATAGAAAATGCGAATTGGGTAAGTTTCTTTTTTTTTTTTTGTTGATTTTGAATGATTGGTTATTAATGATAATGGTGGTATAATAGGTGCCCGGGAACTTTTGAACGGCGCGACTGCCTTCCTGGACGCGTCAAACATTTATGGCAACAGCGAAGACAAGACGAACGATTTGCGAACCTTCGAAGGTGGATTTTTGAGAACGAGTTTTGGAGATTTGTTGCCCGTCGACCACAGTTGCGATATCTTTAGCAACAATAGCACCAATTGCGTCGAATCGGGCGATGTGAGAGTGAATGAAAGTCCGGCTTTGACGGTCCTTCACACGCTCTTTGTCCGCCAACACAACCGTCTGGTCGCCAAACTGGCTCAGGTCAACAACATGTGGGACGACGAAACCCTGTTCCAAGAAGCCAGACGTCTGGTGACTGCCCAGATCCAACACGTGACTTATCGCGAATTTCTTCCGGCTGTGCTGGGCGAGAATTTGGCCGAGAACCTGCAACTAACGCCCCAAACCGCTGGCCACTTCCTCGGCTATGACATCGACGCCTATCCAGGCGCTCTGGAAGCCGCCGCTTCGACCGCTCTCTCTTTCTCGCTGGCCATGCTGCCGGCAAAGTTTGAAACCTTTACCATGGTAAATAAAATGTTTAAAAAGAAAAAGAAAAAAGTTGAATCAATCATGGGAATCGGACAGAGTAATCACAATTTCCATGTTGCAATTTTTCTTTTAGAAGGGAGACAAAAGCGGAGAGATGGCCACAAACGCCTCGAGCCACCTCAACGCCCTGCAGACGGAAGAACTCCTCTACGGACTTGTCAGCACTCTGAGCCGGCGAGTGAGTTTGCACATCGCCAAGGATGTTCGACGATCCAGCACGTCCAATGGAATGGACAAAGTTGTGGAAATTCTGATGAGGGGCCGCGATCACGGCCTGCCCGGCTACGTTACTTGGCGCCAATTTTGCGGTTTGTCTCCTGTTCGCAATTTCACCGACTTGGGTGACATCGTTTCGACAACCAACATCGTCCTCTTGGCCAGCGTCTACAGCAGCGTTGACGATATCGATCTGTTCACTGGAGCGCTCGCCGAGACGCCACTCAAAGGAGCTGTGGTTGGTCCCACGATCGGTTGTATCTTGGCTCATCAATTTTCGCTTCTAAGGAAATCTGATCGGTTCTGGTACGAGAATGATGTGCCACCTTCATCCTTCTCCAGAGGTAACAATTTTCAATCATTTCGTAACCGATGAAGCAATCGTCTGAAATATTTCCATCATTTCCGTTCCATAGAGCAACTGCAAGAAATTCGCAAAACCAGTCTGGCTGGCATCATTTGCCAAAACTTTGAAACCATCAAGTCAATGTCGCCTAAAGTTTTCCACGAAAAGGATAACTTCTTGTAAGTCAAATGTTGGATCGATTTTTATAAAGAGATGGTCTAACTAGTAGTTTTCTTCAAATTAGAAACTCGCCGATTCCTTGCAATTTGATGGCCGATTTGGAGTTGACTCCGTGGGTCAGCGATACGCCAGCAATGCAAGTACCGGAAGACCTACTCCGCCAGTCCATCCAGCGAGCCACCATCGATTTCGCCCTGCGCCGCGAAACAGAATTCCAGCTCTTCAAAACTAGTAATTAAACTATAAACTTAGTAATTCATAAAATCGCAAAGTAAACTAAATAAATTTTTGTATTAATCAGATAAAGGAGCTGATCCTAAATCTCCACTGGGCATCGCTTCCGCTTTCAACCGACCCAATGCCGCCGCCATCTTCATGTCAAACACTTCGCTTTTGCTGGAATACGCCTCCGAAGAGTTCATCAACCACCTGGAACAGTAATATTTCACAGTCTTTTTCTTTTGTAAGTTGAAAATTCAATCAAAATTTCTTTTGTAGACCGAAATTTGGCCGCGTCAAGAGACAGCTGAACGGATTGCTGGGCAATTTATTTGGACGGCTGACTCGTCCATTGTCTCAAGGACTCAACAATGTGGACGTGACGCGTTTCGTCCAGCCAGCAGCCGCCCCCAATGTCTGCCGCAATAACGAGGAGACCCTTCCATGCGACAACACTTCTCCCTTCCGCAAATTCAGCGGTTTTTGCAACAATCTGCGTAATCCGACGTTCGGAAAGACATTGACACCTTTCAACCGTCTATTGGCTGCCGGATATGACGACGGAATCGCTCGGCCGCGTTGGCGCTCAATTACTGGCCAGCCGCTTCCGTCTCCACGTCTCATTTCAGTTGTCGTCCATCAGGACGTCAGCAATATGCACCGTCGCTACACGATGATGACAACCATGTTTGGTCAATTCCTCGACCACGACGTTACCCTGACGCCAATTTCACGTGGTTTCCAGGTAAAAAATTGAATGAAGCGAATCGGATGTCGCCAATGAGACTCTTTCTAATAACGAAACACTCTTCTGTTGATTAGGACGCCATCTTGAACTGTCGTGACTGCGATTCGCCAACCAACGTCCATCCTGAATGCTGGCCCATTCCCATCCCTAGCAACGATCCTTTCTTCCCTAAAGTCAACCTGCAAACTGGACGTCCCGTCTGCATGTCTTTCACTCGATCCCTGCCCGGCCAGCAACGTCTTGGAGCCCGAGAACAAATCGACATGAATTCCGCCTACCTCGACCTCTCTCACGTCTATGGACAGACTCCCTGCGAATCGCAACGACTCCGGGCCTTCACTGGCGGCCGGATGAATGTCACCATATCGCCATTCCGCGGTCGCGATCTTCTGCCGCAGACCAGCCGTCTGGCCGAATGCCAGGCCGCTTCCGGCCTTTGCTTTGACGCTGGAGATTCCCGCGCAACGGAGAATCCTGGTCTGAGCGTCCTTCATACGGTGATGCTCCGTGAACACAACCGGATCGCTGGGCAGCTCCAAGCACTCAACCGCCAATGGGATGACGAGCGACTTTACATGACCAGCCGCAAAATAGTCGGTGCCATCTGGGAGCACGTCGTTTACAACGAATACCTTCCGCGAGTACTCGGCTGGAACGCCATTAATCTCTACGGCCTCAATCTCCTCACTGAAGGCTACTACGAAGGATACGATCCTAATTGCAACGCTGGCATTTTCAATGAATTCTCCACTGCGGCTTACCGTTTCGGTCATTCGCTCGTCCGTCCATTCTTCCCCCGTGTCGACGCTTCGTTCCAGGTTTGAATTTTTTAATCTCATATTCCCGCATTTTACGTCTCTAGAAAGTATCGGAGATTTTTTTGTATCCTCTTCTTTCTCAGGGCCGGTTTCATTAGTGTAGTAACGGCCAGTAAAATAGTCGTAGAACCCGGAGATATGTTGAGCTGGAAACCAGCGGTGCGTAGCGAGGCGTCGGATAATTCAACAAAGTTATTGCCCCATTTGGCGCTAAATAAAAGAAACATCCTAAGTTTGGTCTGACGTTTCCCACTCAACACCGCCCGCGTTTACTAGCTATTTGAAAAATGCCACCGATTGCCAAACCTGTAGAATGAGGAAAACTTTCTCAGCGAGAGTGTCGTAGACCTTTTTTTTTGCCATCCAATTAGCTTAGTTTCACGTCGGTTAGTTTACTAATGCTAATCTGTTTTTTTTCGGAGAGGGGTTTTCTCTTTTTCACCAAACACAACGGTCGTTATATAAATCTACATTGTAACTCAGCCGGCTCTTAGCTCACACACAAAAGTCGGTTTCGCAGTCAATTCTTTTTAGAAAGGAAGCCGTTGAATTATATGAGGATGAAGAAATTTGCTAGAGAGAAACTGCAGGAATTTGAAAATAATAATTCTTCTACAATTCTTTCTTTGAAAACAGGAGAAAACGCCGATCCTTTTACGCGCCGGTTTCTTCAACTCTGAAATGCTCATGGAAGTTCAGGCCATCGACGAGTTGGCTCGAGGCCTTATCGTCTCTCCAATGGAAAACTTGGATCAGTTCGTGACTGGAGAGATAACCAACCATCTTTTCGAGACCAAGACCGTGCCTTTCTCTGGATTTGATCTGGCCGCTCTCAACATCCAGCGCGGTCGCGATCACGGATTGAGACCGTACAATGAATACCGCGCCGCTTGCAATTTGAAACGAGCTTCTACTTTTGAAGATCTTGGCCGTGAAATGACCGCACAGGTTATCGAGCGTCTCAAGCAAGTCTACGCTTCCGTAGACGATATTGATTTGTGGACCGGCGGTTTGGTTGAAACTCCGCTCCAGGGAGGTTTGGTCGGACCTACTTTTGCCTGTGTCATCGGCAATCAATTCCGCAGTCTTAGGTAAGTCGTTGGCTTTCTTTTGATGACGACACGGGATCTAATAATTGTTTTTGGTTTCCATTTTCGCAGACGTTGCGACCGATTCTGGTACGAGAATGGCAATCAAGCCGGTCGTTTCACCGAGGCTCAGTTGGCTGAAATTCGTAAAGTGGCTCTGGCTCGTTTGATTTGCGAAAACTCTGACACAATCGGAGAAATCACCCGCTCCGTTTTTGACCTGCCACACAATTTCCTCAATCCTCGAGTACCTTGTCGCTCGTTGCCGCCGTTGGATATGACGCCGTGGCGCGACCAAGACGCTACTTGCGTCGTTTTAGGCAAGACCATCGCCCTGGGAGCCTCGTCACTTGTATCTCCCTGCACGTCTTGTACCTGCACAGCTGAAGGAGTAAGTTAACGCATTCGTTTGGTGATTGGTAGATGAAATATTAATTTTGAAATTGTCTGGAAATGAACAGCCGCAGTGTCAATCTCTGCGCGTCAACTGCCAGCAGCTGCTCACAGAAGTAGGTCGCGACGCTATCCTGGCCGACAACGTATGTCGCGTCCAGTGCGCTTTCCTCGTCAATCCAGCGCCGGCCGCGCCAGCGCCAGCTCCACCAGCACCGCCTGCTCCAGCACCGCCACAACAACGCCCGCCTCAACAGCAGCCGCCCCGTCAACCACAGCGTGGCGCCCGAATATTACCCAACTTGTTGAACATCTTTGGTTGATTGCTGCCATTTCCCTTCATGTCTCACTTTTTCCATTTGATTCTAGATTCACATATATTTTATATAAGTTTTTTTTTTACTTTATTTTTTTGACGATTATTGTATTTCATAAGATCAGTCGCTGCGGCCAGTTGCCCGGCCAGTCGAGACTTTTGATGTATCGAGAAGTGTATTTTGTATTCATTTCACAGATGCTTTATAATTGGCAAGTCACCGGAACTTGGTTTTTAAAAAACAAAAAGAAAAAAGTCGACTATTTCGAGCGATATGAAATAATGTACATTATTGTCGAGCAAAGAACTCCTGGAATATCAATCCCCCCTTACCCTCTCCCTCCATATGAGTAAGTGTAATTGTCCCTTTCCTGAAAAAGTAAAATTACGTTGAGGTGGGCCGTGAACGCGCTGAACTTTGTGATAATCAGGTTTTTTCTCTTAAATGTGACGCGTTTTTTTTTCTTTGATTTTTTTTCATACTATTGTGCTAAACATTTTTTTCCCCGTCCGCTTTTTTTTTCACTTTGTTCGTATTGTTTTTCATTTCCAGACGCTGGCGGTCACGTGAGTGTTTTCGTACGTGATGGCTGTTTTTTTATTTTAGCTGACAATAAGATAGCGACCAATACATGACATTGCAATGAAACAATCGCTTTTTCGTCCAAAAGATGATATCAAATTCGAAACAGATGGTAATCTTGGTAAAAGTAGCAAAAATGCATCGATGAAAAAAGAATGAATAGAGGATAGATCCGGCAACGTAATGCGATTTTTTAATATTGGGCCGACGCACTGAGGATGGGTGATCTTTCCTCTGGTCAACAACTTCGTCTACTGAAAACAATTGGTGTAAGGAAAAGCGCAGGGTGAAAATTTCGCGTTATGAACCTTTCACCCGTTGCTGTACGACTGTTGTTGCAAGCAAATATGTGACCAAACGTTTTCAATATTCAATAATACTCGACACACTTATTTTGGTTATGTGCATTTGTATATAGCATGCAAAATAACGGGTCATCGCCCAGCATCTGACGCAGCAACTGACTTGCATATACCTTCTTTTTTTTTAAATTCTCAAGTATAAAAGCTTTTTCTCTTCTATTTGCCCGGGAGCGCCATTCTATATGAAGTTTGCAAAATGCGTGTTCGTCCCAAGTAGTATTATGGTGGTCTTTTCCTTCAAACATTAGTTACTCCCCGTGAACTTTCCAGTTCGGTTCAAAGTTTTTAAAAATGTAAGTACGTATTTTTTTCAGACGTAAAACAAGTTTTTAGCCATTAATACTCATTTTCTTTGCGTTTCATAGCAATTTATCTCATCACTAGCAACAATAGTAACAAAGTCACGACGATGATGGAGGGAAGCCCGAAAACTAAAAAAGCCACGTCGCAAACTGAAACGGAAAAGAAGGAAGGGTTAGCATTGCTAATTTACGATTTAAAGCAGCGCAAGTTGATTCCGATCAAAATCTTGAGCTTGACTGTCCTTTCCGGTTAGTAAATACCGAAAAAATGTAGTTATGAATATGTTTGAAAAAGTGCCAGGTGCTATATTTTAGTTAAACTGCCAGAGGCTTGCATTTTTACTAGAACCCAATATAATTTTTTGTTGTTAAAAAAATGGTAGGTTTTGGTGTCCTCTTTCCGTATATCACGAACCATATGAAGTCCTTGGGCATAAGTGTTGAAGAAACAGGTACTCTCTTGGGCGTTGGTTCAGTTATCGGAATATTCACGCCATTCGCAATGGGAATGATCGCCGATAAACTAGGAAATTTTAAAGTAAAGCTTTATACAATTTAAATACTTTCTAGTCATTTTTATATTTTTGAATTATGCTAGGTGATGTTGAGTATTATTTACGCCTTAACGGGCACTTGTGCGCTTCTGTTTTTGCTCATCCCTGTTGGAAGATTGTTGATTATTTATCCGGCCAACATTTCGCTTGCTGTCCGCTGCGATGCAAGTGAAACGACTCCTGATTTTACTTCGGCCAAACTTGTTTTGGCTGATCTCGACTCAAATCCATGCGATTTTCAATTAAATGAAAATTCAGTCGATAATGTTTCCAATGTTTCCATAACATCAGAAATGTGCGGTTACATTTGCTATGACAAAAATGGATCTGAAGAAGTAAATAATACGACGATGAGTCATAATCAAAGTTTTTCCCTACCGGAAGTTCCATCTTTTGAGATCGTTCCACTTCCAAATCCACTTGAAAGGAAATTTCGTGATGCCGTTTTCTTCCCTTACGACGAATGGAGTCTACACATGTCTTGCTCGTCATCACACGGTGGAACTGAAAGTTGTACATTGCACCAAAAGAGATCCGATAACGGTATCATTGACGGGTCAACAATGACGAATGTAACTTTTGGCCTACATGTTGCTAACAAGACTACTAACAAAGGCATTTTCCCTGTAAAATGGCTGAACTTTATCGAAGAAGACAGGATCGACAATTTTCATATACTCGACAATCTCCACTGCGGCTCTTATGGTGAAGAGCTCGGTGAAGGGCTAAATCCACTCCAGCTGATCGACGATCTGAAAGAATTCAACTTTACGGATCGCATTAATCGATCAGTTTACCAAGTATGTCGGGTACAGTGCATCGTTCAAATTCAGCGCTCAGACGTCTGCTCAAATGAGGCGTACGAAAAAGTATTTCAGCCTCAGCTCACTTTCTGGCTTTATATGTTACTTCGATTCACCGTTGACGCATTGCTTTCGGGATCGGCTATGCTCTTTGATGGGGCATCTTTGGCGTTGGTGAACGAAGTCGGCGGTGATTTTGGGTTTCAGAAAATGTTTGGGTTTATCGGAATCGCCATTTTTTCACCTATCTCAGGGGCCTTGATAGACTACGTCAGTAATGGCGAAAGTGTTTCTGATTATCGGTAACTTATCTTTGTTCGAATATTCGATGAAACTATAAATGCAAGTTTGAACTTTTCTAAGGCCGATATTCTTCCTTTTTGCCGGTCTAATGGCAACTGCTGCTGTCGGAGTGCTTACTCTTGACCTTGACTTCAAACCTCCAGCAAAGGAATTACTAAAAAATATTAAATCTTTATTCAAAAACGTCGAATTCGATGTCTTGATGCTTTTAGCCTTGGTTATAGGTAGATTTACATATTCTGAAGATTCAAACATTTTGAGCTTGACTGATGTTTCCTTGACTTTTGTAGGAGTTTTCTTCGGATGCGTCGGCAGCTATTTGTTCTTGTTCTTGGAAGAAATTGGAGGTACCAAATCCTTGATTGGGCTTTCTGTCATGGTTTCCTGTCTATCAGGGATACCACTTCTTTTGTTGTCAAACATCATCTTTCGAAAATTCAGTCATCCGACCGTCATAGTATCTTGCTTTGCTGTCTACGTAATTCGCCTAATCGGTAAGTTAACAAACACGATATTTCTTAAAATTTTGATGTTCTCTTTTCATTATATAAATATAATTATATAAATATAATGTATGTATGAAAACTTATATTCTATTTTGAATAAATACAATCATAATTTAGGGTATTCATACATATCGGACCCACGCATATGCATAATCTACGAATCATTGGGAGCGATCACCACGTCTTTAACCATGGTTTCTATCATGACCAGATCTGCTCAGTTGGGGACGACGTCTACTTTAGCTTCGATTCAAGGATCGCTGTCAGCATCTTTCGGAATAGGTAATAATGTGATTAAAATGCCACTATCACTTAACAATCACCAAAGTAAAAGTAATAAAACCGTATAATAATAGCTGTTATCAAAACTCAGGTTAAGTGGTAGGCTAGTCGAGTCGAGACACGCGTTTTTGAGTCGAACAAATTCTGTCGGGACAAAATAGTTATTAAATCCAATACAATATTGTTTTTGTTGTTTTTAGGAACTGGGACCGGCAGCTTAATTGGAAGCTTCCTAATCCGGAAGTACGGTCAGCGGGTTACATTCCGCATTATCGGTATAACTGCGTTCGTCATCGGAATTGCATACATGTTCTTTAATATATTACACCTGCGTCACAAGAACGGTGGTGACAAGGCACAGAACATGCCTGATTTGAAGGTCGATAAGACTGTAGAAGATAATTAGGTTTAACTTAAGGAAGCAAACTGGCCTGTTGAAATGATTCAATTAGTTAGCCTATACGGCCTATAGATGCATCAAGTATAATTTAAAAGGATAAAGTTATCGGTTACATATTTTAAGTTCCAGCGAGGAAAGAGTAAGGGGGGGGGCTATTTCACTATGCTTTTTAACTATGAATCAAGTGAATTTATTCCTATCTATTTTAAAACCAATATAGTAATTTTAGAACTACACACAGTTTCCACTCATCGCCGATTGTGTTGCTTAAAATGTAACAGCTTTGTTCAAGTAACAATTTGCTTATTGCTGTAGCAGCGAAGATTAAGAAATAGATTTAGGAAACAGGACACAAGGCCTCAATTTCATAGGGATTTTGGGTCATTAGGCCCGTATCCCCCCAAAAAATGTCGTAAAGTCGTACCGTATTTTGGGGTAACTCTGGACAGCAGGGCCAAAATGTATCGCGTTGACACGCAAACTCTGAAAACACGGCAAAAAATGCACCGGTAAATACCAAATATACCGAAGACACATATTAAAGACGCTTGGGAAGCGGCTTAGCCGGCTGGCCCAGATGGCCTGTTCGAAAAACGAATGGAGAAAAACAAATAGCGGCAAGATTTCTTTCTACTCGGAGTAATATTACAGAAATCGATTCAAGAATCGGACGGTTTCTGCACTCGATTTCTGTATTTTAACTTTCTGTTTCTGTCTTCTGCGTTTTAACTATACCCGACACCACATGCTAGCAGACGCTTTTTGTGGAGCACTGAATACACGTGTGTAATGTGTTTGTCATTCTAAAACAACTTATTGTCAAAATGCCGAAAGTAGGAAACGAAACACAAGATACAGTCCAGGGTTTCAGATGTAACAGCCAAACAGACATTTTGTTTAATAAGTGTTGCTCATTGCCATTTTATTTTTTATAGGTATAGACACAAGGTTCAGTGACAAATGCAAAGCAGGGCATACACTATTCTTTAAAGAACATGCTGTTCGAAATTCACATCCTTCAAAACCTATTGGAAAAACACTTTTTGTTCTCAATGTTCCTCCATATTACACAGAGGTAAAAACAGTTAATTGGTTTTATGTTATTATTGTAGTCCTGTGTTACAGCAGAAACATTTTTAGGAATCAATCAAGCAGTTGTTCAGTAAAGCAGGTGTGGTGATGATGGTTACTTTTCAAGAAAAACCTTCAGGAGCAAAAGAGTTTACAGAGAGCAAATCGTTTTTCTCTCCAAACAATGTTGAAGTATTTCCTCAGAGTTTTCTGTTTTTAAATATGATATAATGATTTGTGTTGACAGGGTTTTAAAGTTGCTTATGTGGTGTATAAAGACATGAAATCCTTAAAGATAGCAATGAAAATGGAATGGGAGACACACATTTTCTGTACAGAAGAAAGACATATTAAAACTGGACTTGAGAGTAATATTTTTAAAATTACAGATGAAATTTAAAATATTGTATTAAGTTTCAAAAAATTTATATAGAATGGATTGCGGATTATGCATCATCTTTCATTGAAACAAAAGAGCTTCAAGCAGAAGTTGACAATTATATGAAAGAGTTTGATGAAAGAAAGCAACGTGAAGAGGAGCAGGAAAAACTTAAGGAAGGACAACCCGACGACGAGGGATGGGTAACGGTCACAAAACAGTACGTTATAACACTCGGAAGTGTAAATATTAAAGAAATGAGTTGATCAATTAATTTTAATATTGCAGTAGTAAACATGCAGCAAGAACAGAGACAATGGAGAAGAAAGTTATGGAAAAGGAAAAGCAGAAACAGAAAGATAAAAAGCTAATTAATTTTTACTCTTTCCAAATGAGAGAAACAAAAATGGAGCGTAAGTTTATTGCATTTCTGATCACCCATGTATGATAACGCAAACTTAATCGAGCTTCCCTTTCTTTTCACAGACTTGGCTACATTGAGAAGAAAATTTGAAGATGACAAAAAAAGAATTGCTTCCATGAAGGCTGCGCGCAAATTCAAACCCTACTGATTAAAATGAAAATTAAGATGCAAATCGTATTTTATTTTTCAATACATTTGTATGACTGCTGCGAAAATAGTTCTCTTCAATGATTTTATAAAACGTCAATGAATTAATTTGGCCATTTGGCAACATTCAATATTCACTTATTGTAAAGATGGCCTCGGCACAAAGTGGCGGTATTATCAAACCTATAGATCACAGTACTGTTCACAGAATATGTTCTGGACAAGTTGTTTTAACTTTAGCCGTCGCCGTAAAAGAGTTAGTGGAAAATAGTCTTGACAGTGGTGCTTCTACTATTGAAGTAAGGCTGAAAGGTAAGGAATGTTGACTGTTGACATGTCTTGATACTGGATTGATTATTTACATTTTGAAGAATTCGGCAGTGAATCAGTAGAAGTTAACGATGACGGTTATGGCATTACGCAGGCCAACTTCGAAAATCTTTGTCTTAAACATTACACGTCTAAGATTGAAGAGTTTGAAGACTTGCTCAATGTTCAAACTTTTGGATTTCGGGGAGAAGCATTAAGTTCACTTTGTGCACTGAGTACACTAAGTGTTACAACATGTGAAAAAGGTAGCAAGATTGGATGGAAACTTGAGTATGATCATCATGGGAAACTTGTCAAGCAGACCCAGTATTCCCGGCAGGTTAAGACTAATTGAGCTTAAAATTTTCTCTGTTCATAATCTAAAAGTCTTGTCTTTGAATGCAGCCTGGGACTACAGTAACTTTGGTCAATCTTTTTTCATCCCTACCTGTTCGCCATAAAGAGTTCCTTAAGAATCTGAGAAGAGAATTTGCCAAAATGACCAATTTGCTTACAGGCTACTGCTTGATTTCTAAAAAGACTAGGTAGGCTACAAACAACAATTTAAAACTATTAAATATGAATGTGCTAAATTTTCTCCTCTGAGGGGTGTGAAGAATCACTTGCACTAATTCAACCGCCGGGAGATCTAGTACGGTTTTATCTACAAGAGGCGGAGCACACATGAAGGATAATTTTACATTGGTGTTTGGGCTTAAAAGTGTAAGCTGCATCTTAAAGCACATTATATTTTACATTTAGTTTTGATCTTGTTTATTAGTGGCAGAACATGATGGAAATAAAGGCTGTAAGGCCTTCGGAAGAAATTTTGGCAGAATTCAACATGAGTGCAAACGCTGTACCCGAAATGTCGAATTGGCCTTTCCAGTTTGAGGGTTTCGTCTCAAGCTGTACACACGGTCAAGGCCGGAGTTGCGCTGATCGTCAGTACTATTTCATTAATGGTCGGCCGTGTGATCCTATGAAGGTCTCAAAACTTGTCAATGAGATCTACCACACGTACAATAGAAATCAATATCCGTCAGTCGTGCTTAACATTACAACACAGTCTAGTGAAATAGACATCAACGTAACACCAGACAAAAGGCAGTTGATGGTTGCGAATGAAAAGCTACTTCTGGCCACTGTTAAAGTATATACAGTAATTGAATTTTGAATTTTAACTGTGTAAATTAATTCTGTTTTTTCCTTTAGGCATCCTTAACCGAACTTTACCGAGAAATTCCCTGTACTTTTACGTTGCAAAATACTTCTTTGTCGAACCAGTCACCTTCGACCTCAACGGAATCTCCTGGAACACCCGCTCAACGCTTACGATCCTCGTTAGCAGCATTTGCCGCCAGCGGTTGGAACCCCACGCCTTCTTCGTCTTCTCCGGGAAAAAAGAGGAAACTTTCCGGATCTTCTCCAGCTTTGAAACGTAAAATCGGATTATAGTATCGCACAAAATGACGATTAACTTCTTTTCTGTTAATAGAAAAGCGATTAGATGATTTCGTTTCTCATCCGATTTCTCCGTCAGAAAAGAAGACTAAAATTGACTTGGAAGAAGTGGCACAAGAAGAACAAAAGGAAAACAGCGTCAAGTTCACAAAGATCAAAGAAACTGAAACCCTTGAGAGGAGTGTTGACGAGGAAAAGGTCTCGGCTATGGTAGATGATGAGTTTCAGACGACAGAAGACAACGAAATACAAATTGTGGAGGCATCAGGGGAAGAAATTGAGGTGATTGAGACATTAGGAGAGCTTGAAAGCGCACTGGAGGAGGTGCTTTCTCCGCCAACTATCCCTACTGTTGTTCGTCAAGTTTTCACTAAAACGAAGACGACGGTGCCATTCAACTTGGCTTCGTTAGTGGATGGAAATCGTGCACAGCGTGAAGTGCCGAAGAAAGTTTCAGAAAGAAGATTTATGGCCCGCATCAATCCTGATGACGCTGCAACTGCCGAAGCTGAACTTAGCCGCCAAATAAGCCAGGCAGACTTTGAAAAGGTTTTTATTTGACTAAAGAGCAATTCATTATATTAATAACCTCGTTATTTATACTACTATTTCTCTTAGATGGAAGTTGTTGGCCAGTTTAACTTGGGCTTCATAATTGCTCGTTTAAATTCGGATCTATTCATAGTTGACCAGCATGCCGCTGATGAGAAATACAACTTTGAAACTCTTCAGCAAACTACACGACTTCAGCCTCAAAAACTTGTTTGGTGAGTTCTTTACATAATTTCTACATGTGATTTATTTTTTATTTGTTGTATTGATTCAAGTCCAAAGCAGTTGAATTTGACCTCTGCAAACGAGTCGCTTTTAATGGATCATATGGACATATTTCGAAGCAATGGATTTGAGTTCATCATTAACAAGGATGGTATACAGTATGCTTTCATTTTTATTTTATTTACTGGAATGAAAATTCTTTAATCGCGTGACAGAGGATCCCACGAAACGAGTTCTTCTCAGTGCCGTCTCCACGAGTGGCAACTGGTTGCTTGGCCCGAGTGACATCGACGAATTACTCTTCATGCTTCAAGATTCTCCTGTTAATCAGGAAGAGAGTCAGAGCAATTTGAGCCAAGCAATGATGGCTCGTTACCGGCCCTCGCGCGTAAGGGCTATGTTCGCATCTCGAGCTTGCAGGAAGGCAGTCATGGTTGGTGATCCGTTAACTTCGATTCAAATGACAAATTTACTACGTCAATTAAGCCATTTGAAACAGCCTTGGGTATTAATTTATCTTTTGAAATATTTTTCGTTTCACTGTTTACATTTCTAACTTAAATTTATTAGAACTGTCCACATGGGAGGCCAACGATGAGGCATTTAATTAACATAGATGTACTTCAGTGATTGGGGCGAATGTATAAATCAACGTGTCATTAGTACAACGAACTTTTTTTTAAATTCACACGCTAATAGTTTTGAATATATTGAAACCAGTTAAAGCGGTACTGATTATCATGCCAGGAATCTGCGGATGCCAGTGCAATTCTTTAATTTCTTTTTGTCCTTGGTGAATGAAGAGAAGCTGTGGTGCTAAATCCTACAAAGGGAAACCATCAGTTATGCAAGTCTTAAATATAAAAAGAAAACGAGAATTTACGGCGAGTTCGGGATCCGGATTTGTTGCTGCACTTTCTTCGTCTTTTTCAAGAGCCAAATCCCAGAGGGCAATCTGATCGTCAGCGCCCGCTGACGCAAACACCGTCGAATCTGTCGGATGCCTTTATTTCAAGTCAACAAACTTAAGGTAAGAGCAAAATAAGAATAATAGCTGTAACAAACCATTCTACGGAGGTGATCGGGGCAGTATGATGCTTGAAAGTCGCAACTGGAGTACCGCTCTAAAAAGAAACATCAAAACGCGTTCAAGTAACACGTAAGCTTTTAAGATTTATGAATTGAAACGAACTGTGAATTGTCGCAAGTCCCAGACATGGAGTTTTCCGTCGTCTCCTCCTGATAAGATGAAGGGTTCTTTCTTATTCCAGTTTATAACATTGATGTCATTCTCATGAGCATTGAGAGCTGAGAGTTGGCAAGCTCGATTTGGCTGGGCTCTCGTATCCCAGATACGAATGCTGCAAAAAGACCGAATTTCAAATGAGCTCATCTAAAATCTACAGATTTTTAAATTACCTGCGGTCGACAGAACAAGAAGCGAGAACATTGGGTTCATTTGGGGACCACTGCAAGTCTTCAACTGAAGCATTGTGGCCAACAAGAGGCCGCTGATCAACAGCCCAGATTCCACCTTCAATTGGTTTCCAGATGTGAATATTTTTTTTGCAATCCCCTGTTGCCAAAACGCCAGGCGTAGGAGTAGACCAATCCAGAGCAAACCCTTCCGTCGTATGCCCTATCATGTTACATCAGCAAAAGACCTGATAAATTTGGTAAAGAAAGGCAAACTAGTTTTAAATTTACCTTTGAAAGTAAAAAGTGGTCTTGGACTCTCTTTATTCTCTACATAGCTCCTAAGTGCAATGTGATCATTGACAGCTTTTAGTGGGTGAGATAAGTCCCACAAGAAGACTTTTCCAGTTTCAGACCATGAAGCAGCTAGGGGCCTATCTCCAACAACAGACATCTAAACCATATGCCACATGTAGTTTAACTTACTATTGCCATTCTTAAATTTTTTAAATTTATAATTACCCTGACTCTATTTACAGATCCTTGATGGTGGATGATAGCACACTCAAGATCTGGTTTAATTATGGTGTCATCTTCATCTTCACTGTCCTCGCTGTCAGATTCAGGTTGAGTTTTCTGCATATTAGACATTTTCATGACAATGAGCCTGTTGGTAAATGATGTGGATGCTTGAGTTCCAGATAGTAGGTAGGCAGTGTGGGGGAAATCAGTGCGTTCAGCTCCCAAGCCATCAGGTATGATGTCAAAACTTAAACAAGGGGCACCTGCAAATGGTATATTTGTAATACTGTCAAAATAAATAATTTTGAAAAATACCTGTATTGGCTTGGTGGAACATAAGGTAGGCATTTTCATCACAGACAAGCTCTTCTCCTTCTTCCAATGGTTTTCCTGGAAGGTATGTCTGTGGTGGGCCTGATCCTTCTGTCTCTTCTTCCTCATCTCCTTCTTCCTCTCCTTCCTCATCTGAACTTCCGTCTTCCTCTTCTTCATCTTCAGCATCACTATCGTCTTCTTCAACGACATCTTCGTAATGAACACTATCGTCATCATCTTCAACTGTCATCTCTTCATCCCCTGCATGAGCCGCGTCGTCCATAGTTTCCTCTTTGTCGCTCATTCTGATAAAATATTAAAATGCCCACGTAAACGAGGACACCCAAAAAGGAGAATCCTCCTGAAGGAGGATAGTACTATACCTTAACTTCCGAAAAATTTGTTTAATGCCAAGGTTTGTAAATATCCGAGTCGTCCTTTTCCCACGTCTTCTTTTTATAAAACACGTGTCTACCGTGCTTCGTTTTTAGTCTGCTTCTGTAAAATCCATTCGCCATCTAACGAGGCTTCTTGACAGTGGTTACATTTTGTTGGGAGCGGGGTTTTGACCGGATTTGAAATTGTTTGCGGTGATGCGAGCTTGCTTTTCCTAAACTAAATAGTCTATATTTCAGTTTTTACTTTTGTAGTAGCTTTGCCATCAGGAAATCATATCCCTTAAAATTTCAAAACTTACACGACAACAATTTTGTGTGTAGGCTACAATAAAGTAAAACTCAAGTAAATTCTTCGTTTTGTTCAAAGCTTAATTTATCTTTTTAATTCGTCCAATGTAGATTGAAAATCTACGTTGTTACGCGGTTTGCAATGTCAGCGCGATACTATTACATGTAATAGGTAAAAACTTTTTTAATCGATTATTTTCCATATCTGATTAACTAAAGAATGGTATTTAATATTTTAGGTGTTGCAAACTGTTAAATATTCTTTCCGAAACGGGAATAATTTTTATTCGTACGCAATCATATAGAGGACAGAAGAGGACTAGAAAGGTTTGTTTTCGGCATACAGTCTTTTGCAATAATCTTATCTCCCAATTGACAAACATGTTAATTTTATTCAGAGCGGCTGTGACGATGTTACGATGTCGAGCTGATTCAAGGGAAAATTCTGCTCCTGGTTGCTTTTTAAGTCATTTAGGACTGTATATGTACTGTTTAGTTGCTTAGACTTGTATGTTTGCCACGGAGTCATTGTTGTTGCTTATTCATGCAGCATACCGTAGTCGTACGGCGACTGATTGCTACAAATTGCATCAGCTGTTATTTGTGCAGATGCTACACTTATTACAATGTGATCAGCAGGTGGTAGGGATGGGCTCTGTTTCGAAAGGGTGAATGCAGCCAAGCGCCCCCGGACTAGATTCAATCGCATCCCCTAAGAACTGGCCCCAACCATCACTCTTCTCTCTTTCCGGCTTCTCTTAGCCACTCGTTGGGCGGAAGCGGTACGGTACCGAGCGACGTTTGGCAGAAGCAGAACGAAATGATGAAAAACGATTATCTCACGCCTCAGAGATAGAAGTAGAAAACATTCAATTTTTCGGAATTCGGGTGTGGGCTGGGCTGGTACGGGAGTTTTGGGAGTGTGTTTAGGGGTTGTGGGGTGAGGGGGTGGATTGTGTTTATTGAGTAATAATATATAAGACGTAATAACTATAATTAGTTGGTGGTGGACGACTGGACGTTTCGGCAGTTCGGCTAGTCTTTGGTTGGGTCTTGGGAAACCACGTAATTGGAGCATGCTTCATTTTTCCTGTGTTTGTGTGGAGATTCTCTTGATTTTGCCATGTTTCTGCGGTGTTTTGTCCCTTTTCACTGTTGGATATCTTCATGATGGTTGGTATACGTGTACCCGTGTGTGGTTTGTTTATCTTCTTTTTTTCCTTTTTTGCTTCTTTTCTTTTTTATGTGTGTGTGTATGAGTTGGTCACCTATGTTTCTGTGCCTTCACGTTCACCTTGCAGCGATCTGCATTCACACTCTAATTTCATTTTTAATTTAAGCCGCCTTGTCTGTGCCGTCTTGTCTGTGACATCGACGGCTGGTTGACGCCCGTTCCTACTAGACAGATAACCAAAAGGAATGAAAGTGAATGCCCCAAGTCTTTCTCTCGTTAGCTGTTTCACAACGATCTTATGTAAGAGATTTTGCACTATTAGCCCTCATTCTTTTTTCGTTTTCACGCCAAGTAAGCACATGTGCCCATCACAGTCTTTGCATGCCTTCTGGAACTTTGTCGACGCCTTTCAGGTTTTCTACATCTGCACAAAAAACCACGACTCTTTTTCAATCTCGCTTGTGCCAAGTATTTCGGATTAACCTCCTGTAAACCAATTGATAGAGCAAGTCCGTGAGCGTACATGAAACAAATTACACAAAAGTGGTAATTGCCGCTATTTCACCAATATGAGGTTGATGGCTGCATAGGGTTTTGCGAGTTAGACTTAACGTCATGTAACTAATTAAAGCGTCAACGAAATGCATCCATGTCGAAACATGGAACATCCGATGTGCAAATTAGAACGGAGGGTATTGTAACATTTTTCGGATTCAGATCTTGTTTTTGCTGTCAAGTGTATTTCTACATAAAAATCCACCAAAAGTGTATTTCTCTCTAGTGAACCTTTTATTATTATAAATGAATAGCTGTGCTTTTTTATGATGCTTAGTTGAATGTGTGTTGCTTGGATAAAATTATAAAGAAGCTTTTTTTTCCTTTTTCTCACAGAACGCATCAAAGGAACATACGAGAAGCAGCGATACGATGGATGGTATAACAATTTGGCCCATCCAGAATGGGGTTCTGTCGGTAAGTTGGTCTTTTTTTCACTTAGTCGCTGAACTTTGCTAATTTTAATTCAAAGACTTGCTTTGTTGTTGTACACTTGGTGCGGTCCACGTTTTCTACGTCAGATAGAATCTAGAGTGTAAATGTAGTCAGATGGATTGTCATATGGCAATGAATAACGAACTCCCAGCCACTGTTTTTTGTTTATTCAACCAACACTTTTCTTCTTCCCTCTTTATCTTTCTCAAGCCATCTACAGTACGTCATTTGTTTGTCAAGCTAATATTCTTTCTTTGTTTCCTTTCCCAATTGAAAAAAGGCGATGTCAAGTATTGGGCGTTTGATGCTCCATGAGTTATTGACTAAATGACTGTGTGTATTGCCAGTTGTATTGGGCTATTGGCATTAAACATATGTTTGCATGAATGTTGTTTGCAGATAGCCATTTGACGCGCAAAGTGCCGGCATCCTACTGGTATGCCGAGACCTACCGATGGTAGGTCTGAATCGACCCAATCCTAGGAAACTCAGCGAGCTCTTTATGAAAGGACCTGACGGACTCGGCTCGGTTATGAACCGTACTGCTCTGTTCGCTTTCTTCGGTACGCAAACCTGTTTTGTCATTACAACATTAATCTGAATCGTTTGCGGTGGCACACAGAGGAATGGTTGGGCGCAATAGGGAATCGTCGACTAACCTATCGATAGATGCGATTCCATGAGTTTAATTGCTAAATATTATTGAAATGATTGTAGGACAACTGGTGACCTCGGAGATTCTAATGGCCAGCGAATCTGGTTGCCCAATCGAAATGCACAAGATTGACATTGAAAAGTGTGACGAGATGTACGACGCTGAATGTACCGGCCAGAAGTTCATGCCTTTTCACCGTGCTCTGGTATGAAGTATAAAATAAAAGTATGAAAGGAATGCAATGGTACGACCACAAAACAGGACAAAGTCCCAACAGCCCACGGGAACAGGTAAGAAAGTATTCTCTCTTTCTCTCTCTCTTTCTTTTTCTGTCCTTTTTTTTCGAACGCTCTTACAAGTCATTTAAGTCAATGGTCAATGCTCAGGGTAAAAAGAGGGAAATGTATTCTAACTTTTTAATGATGATGTAGATAAATCGGATGACGAGCTGGATTGACGGCAGTTTCATGTACAGCACGAGCGAAGCTTGGGTCAACGCCATGAGATCATTCAAAAACGGAACATTTACATCCGGTGATTCGGAAGGGATGCCACCTCGGAACCACGACCGCGTACCCATTTTCACAGCATCAGCTCCGCACATCATGCGCATGACCAACCCAGAAAAGATGCTCCGTAAGCTGTTTTTAATCTTTCTCAACTAATTGTGTTTGTGAAACAATCTCTTATGTTTTTTTAATCTGAAAAATCTTTCCCACCAGTATTGGGAGATCCCCGAACCAACCAGAATCCCGCCATCTTAGCTATCGGCATCGTCTTTTTCCGCTACCACAACGTCATTGCCGCCAAAGTTCAGGAAGAACACCCGGACTGGTCGGATGAAGAGATCTTCCAGAGGGCACGCCGAGTAGTGGTGGCTACATTGCAAGTACGTTGAATCAGAATCGACGTTACTACCTTAAATACGATATTCATTACTGATTGGAATGTGGATTTGAACAGAATATAATCCTGTACGAATACATTCCGGCTTTCCTTGGCGAGTCCGTTGGTGAATACGAGGGATACAAAGCGGACGTACATCCAGGGATCAGTCATGTCTTCCAGAGTGCAGCCTTCCGGTTCGGTCATACAATGATTCCACCTGGCCTATATCTACGTGACGGCCAGTGCAATTTCAAGTTGGGACCGAACGAAACACCCGCCATTCGCCTGTGCTCGGCCTGGTGGGACGCGGTCGAGATCTTGGTCAACAATTCTGTCGAGGAATTCATCCTCGGAATGGCCTCGCAATTAGCCGAACGCGAAGACAGCCTATTGTGTTCTGACGTACGCAACAAGTTATTTGGGCCTATGGAATTTTCACGCCGTGACTTGGGCGCCCTCAACATTATGCGCGGCCGAGACACCGGCCTACCGGATTACAATACGGCTCGCCGTAGCTTCCGTCTGAGTCCCATTACCAATTGGACGGACATTAACCCGACATTGGCCGTTCAACAGCCCGATCTCTTCCCCAAGCTGGCCGAGCTTTATGGCAACGACATTGACAATGTTGATGTTTATATTGGCGGCATGTTGGAGTCGACGAACGGACCTGGCCCGCTCTTCTCAGCTGTCATTAAGGAACAATTGGGACGCATCCGCGACGCTGACCGTTTCTGGTTCGAAAACTCTGACAACGGCATGTTCACTCCGAGCGAGATTGATGAAATCCGCAAGACGACGTTTTACGATGTCATCCGGGCTACGTTGAATGTAAGCGAAGGTCAAATCCAAAAGAACGTCTTCTTCTTCCGCGAAGGCGACCCGTGCCCGCAACCTGGTCAACTGAACGCCTCGACGCTAACGCCGTGCAACTTTTTGGCTGGCTACGATTACTTTGCCGGAAGTGAAGTGCCCTACATCTATGGTTGTCTTTTGTTGGCGTTTGTGCCCATCGTAGCTGCTGGTGTTGGTTACGGTGTCGTCAAACTGCAGAATTCTAAGCGTCGTAAGCTCAAGGCCCGTCACGAAGAGAACAACAATGGCAAATCGGTCGACAAGATGGTAGTCAAGGAATGGCTTTATTTCAACCACAAAAGACTGGTTAAGGTAAAATTCGAACCTGAAGAGGCGTTTTACACGGTGAACCGCAAAGGCGAGAAATTGCGTAAAGTCAATTTCAAAGGTGTTGACTTGCTGACAGTGGAAGTCACACAAGACGCACGCAAGAAGCCCATGTTGCTGGTGCGCGTACCAAGGGACTACGACCTTGTGCTCGAATTCGACTCGAACGCATCTCGAAAACGTTTCCTCCACAAACTCGAAACGTTCCTGACGAGCCACAAGAAACACCTGGAACAGATCCCCACCTATCGCGAACAGATGCTGTCGAACGCGGAGACCCGCGAACGCCGCGAAAAGCGACTGGAGCATTTCTTCCGCGAAGCTTACGCCCTGACTTTTGGCCTCAAGCCGGGAGAGAAACGTCAATTGGAAGATGTAACGGTCATGCGAACCTCACTATCTCGCAATGAATTCGCTAGCGCTCTCGGAATGAAGGGCGACGACGTCTTTGTCAAGATGATGTTCAACATTGTCGACAAGGATGGAGACGGTCGTATTTCGTTTCAGGAATTTCTCGACACGGTCGTTCTCTTCTCAAAGGGCCGCACCGAGGACAAACTTGGCATCGTTTTTGACATGTGCGACAATGATCGCAACGGTGTTATTGACAAAGGTATACTCCATACCCGACCTTACGTATCATTTCCTACGTTTTGCTAATCGATTCATTTGTTTCCAATTGTCATTTTAATAGGTGAACTCTCTGAAATGTTGCGTTCGTTGGTCGAAATTGCTCGCACCAAAAACAGCTTGAACGACGACCAGGTAACGGAGTTGATCGACGGTATGTTCCAGTCTGCCGGTCTTAAGCACAAGGACGCACTGCACTACGAAGACTTTAAGTTGATGATGCGTGAATACCGTGGTGACTTTATTGCTATCGGTCTCGACTGCAAAGGCGTCAAGCAAAACTTTTTGGATACTTCGACCAACGTTGCCCGCATGACGAGCTTCTACATTGACGCCGTCCAGGAACGCCACCGACACACGATGCTCCGAATATGGGACGAGTTGACAACATTCCTCGAGGAGAATCGTCAAAACATCTTTTACTTATTCGTTTTCTACGTGGTGACGATCGCCCTCTTTGTCGACCGATTCATTCATTACTCTTTCATGGCCGAACACACTGACCTTCGCCACATAATGGGCGTCGGTATCGCCATCACGCGCGGTTCCGCAGCTGCACTCTCCTTTTGCTATAGTCTCCTTTTGCTGACTATGTCGCGCAATTTTTTGACCAAGCTCAAAGAATTTTCCATCCAGCAATATATCCCACTCGATGCCCACATCCAGTTCCACAAAATTTGTGCTCTGACGGCTCTCTTCTTCTCGATGCTTCACACGGTCGGACACGTCGTCAACTTTTACCACATTTCTACTCAACCAGTCGAACATTTGCGTTGCCTATCTAAGGAGATCAGCTTGCCCAGTGACTTTAAGCCAACCATCACTTATTGGCTCTTCCAGACTCTGACGGGCTTGACGGGCGTCCTCCTTTTTGTCGTCGTGATCATAATCTTCGTCTTCGCTCACCCCATCATTCGTAGAAAGGCCTACAACTTCTTTTGGAAGGCCCACAGCCTCTACATCCTACTCTATATCTTGTCTGTCATTCACGGATTGGGTCGGCTGACGGCCTCACCAACTTTCTGGCTCTATATAATTGGGCCGGCCATCATCTACACTCTGGACAAGGTTATCAGCTTGCGCACGAAATTCATGGGTTTGGACATAATTGAAACGGTTCTGCTGCCATCCGACGTGCTTAAAGTCAAATTTTACCGACCACCCAATTTCAAGTACCTTTCGGGTCAATGGATCAGGCTCTCTTGCACCGGAATTAAGCCTGAAGAGTTTCACTCTTTCACGCTAACTTCGGCTCCTCACGAAAACTTTTTGTCGTGCCACATCAAGGCGCAAGGGCCATGGACGTGGAAACTGCGCAACTATTTTGATCCAAGCAACTTCAATCCTAAGGAAATGGATCCCAAGATCCAGCTGGACGGCCCATTTGGTGGTGGTAATCAGGACTGGTACAAGTTTGAGGTTGCCGTCATGGTTGGTGGAGGTATTGGGGTAACGCCTTACGCTTCCATTCTCAACGATTTGGTCTTTGGTACGTCAACCAACCGTTACTCGGGCGTCGCCTGTAAGAAAGTTTACTTCTTGTGGACCTGCCCGTCGCACCGCCATTTTGAATGGTTCATCGACGTACTGCGCGACGTCGAGCATAAAGATGTCACCAACGTATTGGAAATGCATATTTTCATTACACAGTTCTTCCACAAATTCGATTTACGTACAACTATGCTTTACATTTGTGAGAATCATTTCCAACGCATCTCGAAGCGCAGTATGTTCACAGGCCTAAAAGCTGTCAATCATTTTGGTCGGCCCGATATGACGTCCTTCCTCAAGTTCGTCCAGAAAAAGCATAGCTACGTCAGTAAGATTGGCGTGTTCAGCTGCGGTCCGCGACCTTTAACAAAATCAATTATGAGTGCCTGTGAGGAAGTCAACCAGGGCCGCAAGTTGCCTTATTTCATCCACCATTTCGAGAACTTTGGCTAAATCGTTGACGGTGGAATTACGAATTGTCAACTCTCTTCTTGTGCCCTGTTCTTGTGTGAATTTTGTCAAAATATTTGAACCCTGTAATCTAATGTTGCTGGTATTAATCTTGGATGAACTATATTGTAAAAAAAATATCGTTATTAAAATTAGTCATCTCTTACAGAGATTGTCTGCTCTGATCGTTTAGAAATAACTACCGGAAAAGTGCTATATTTATAAGCGCCCAACTAGATTCAATCGCATCCCCTAAGAAGTGAGAACTGGCCCCAACCGTCATTCTTGTCTCTTTCCGGCTCCTCTGTTGGCCATTGCCATTTGTTGGGCCTTGGGCAGGCTTTGGGCGGTACGGGCCGTGCCGAGCGGTGTACGTTTGGCTCTGAACAAAATGATGAATAATGATTATCTCTTCTAGAGATGTCTGCTCTGATTGTTCAGAAGATGGACAGGCTTCATAGAGTTAAAGGAAGTCAGTTTATTATTGTTTCATCACACTTTTACTTATCTTGATTCTTTTATTAAAGTAAAAAGTAAGCATGTGCCATACTCATTATTTCCTGTACCTGTTTTCCTTCCTGCTGTAAGAAGAATGGGGTAGGGTTACGTAAAACGTTAAGTTTTGTTGGTAATAAGTCCTTGAAAATTGAATCTAGCTAAAATTGGGGTCTGGTCAGGACTCGAGGCTGGGTAAGATAAGTCTCACTTTGTTTCTGTCAGTCTATGCGTACGGTTCTTTACTTCTTTTCTACTCTCATCTCTTATTAGAAACATGTGCGAGATCAATCTGCAATTCTGCATACACTCGTTTCTAGCGGATTAAACAACTACATTTAAAGTTCAATTTCAAGAATCGCAAGTTCAAATGTTGTAACGGCAATTCAATCGTGTCAAGTGAACAGTGCTCAGACAACAGGCAGGTTAGTTTATTCTTTTGCTTGTCTTCTACCGGCATCTCCCTTTGTATAGTTCGTTTGCTTTTCCATTTTGAAGGACATGATGGTCTGGATCGTAATCGATGTTATTATCGGTGGCGTTCAAATTATGTAAATTATGGAATTGAAAATTGATTAGTTGTGTGATCAACCAAGTTGCCCTTTCCAACTTCAAACATATTTGCTTGCGTTGTCCAGTATTTAAAAGCTATACCTTTTAATCGGTAAATTTTATTAACTAATTTTGTTTTTTTCTGCTTTTTTTATCCGTAATAGTTTACCATGTTGCAGATGGTCGTCCCTTACCTTAAGAGTCGATATAACTTAATTCATGTGCCGGCATTTATTAGTTTTCAAGCTTATCACACATGAAAAGGACGACTGGCTATTATAAGTATGAAACGTTGGACTTTTAACAGAAATTTTCTGGTTAGTTTTAACATTGTATTGTCGCTCGGATGTCACAGCAAACATGTACTACATGAAGTAAGAACTTTGATAGAAAATTCTGAAAAAATGCAACCACCCATTGGCGGTTGCATTGGTTACACACGACTAAGTGTATATTATGCTCGATATTATAAGAGTTACGTTTTCTTTAATAAGAATAACTATAAGCCTTTTTTTCTTAGAATGTTTCAGCCGTGCCATTCCTGATTCAATACATCCAATCCCGTTGCGTTATCAGTACTGCGCGTGTCTCGTAGGTCATTGTCTTAAATTTATGTTTGCCGCATAAACATCGTTCATAAGGAAAGTCAATTTCTTTTCTTTTACCTTTTCAGGTGACCCCTGCCGATTCCAAGCGGATACCAAGGTGGGCAAGTTGCACCGTTCGTGGATCGTCAGTTATTTCTAAAAATATGTCTCTGTTTATTATGTGAGGTTCACAGTCTAAGTGATCGTTGAAAAGTAAATTTTAAAAATCAATGGCATGAAAGGAGGGAATCCAAGGCAGCAAAGTTCTACAGTGGCATTATCATCGCCTCTGATTCGTGCAGTATACTTGTACGGCGACTGATGCCATAAATTGCATCAGCTGCAGTACTTGCAACTGCTAGAAGCCCTCAGCGGACAGATCAGCAGGTGGTTGGGATGGGCTCTGTCTCGAAAAGGTCGTCTTTGAAAGAGTCACTACACCTACACCCCAGGTCAGCACCCTCAAGATCGAACGAAAATGTAATGTTCGATGCAATTGTAAATTGTCCGATCGAGCGCAGCGAGAGAAGGACAATTGTAATTATTTGTCAAATGAAGTGAAGACATTAACTGTAGTGTTGACCTTGTTTATTTAGCTATTCTCAGCCTCCAAAACCAAAGTTTCGAGGCAACGCCCCCCAATATAGGACCTCAGGCCTTTTTTAGAGAGGGGTAACTTTAATTAAACCATCGAACTAACTTCCTCTTCCTTTTCCACCACGGGCACCGTTTCCAAATCCGCGGCCCGGATTGCCAAATCTGGTTGGTGTAAAAAGAAAAAACGCACATTAGAATAACATAAACAGGGGGTGGGGTGGGTGGAGAATAAGACAGTTAATGTCTTCACTTCATTTGACAAATAATTACAATTATGTGTAAATTTCGATCGACATTAACTGTAGTGACTTTAAAGCATAAAAAGCAAGGAATGGAATGGTAATGCCTTAGATGGGTGAAGCTTCCCGCGTCAATACTGAAGCCCCAACGCTACCTAATGAATCCACACCTGGATCACGTCGGTAAAACTTGGCAAAGGTCGACTCTTTGGCCCAATGGCCTTGTTTCAATATAGCCTGGATACAAATTCCCGCTGATGCCGCCTTCGATGCAGCTGCCCCCCTGGTCGAATGGGCCGAAAATATAGCCGTGTCAACACCGGCTTCTTTTAACTGGTCTTTCAGCCAACGACTGATAGTGGAGCTCGTCACTGGCTTAAATGGTTTGGTGGAACCGATAAAGAGTTGGTGATTGTTAACAGCATTGCGGACAGAAGCCGTATTCAAAATATAAGCTTTCAGACAAGCTACGGGACAAATAGACACGTTCTCTTGCCAGGCCGGCACCGAAATTCTTTGTAAAGGGCCGGTGTGCTGTGACTTTCTGAGTTTACCCAACGTAAAAGAAGCTTCTGAGTCGGATATGATAATGGAATCCGCTTGGATTGATGCTAATTCCGCACAACGGAGAAGGGTCGTTAGGGCCAAGAGCATGACCGTCTTTCTTGCTAGCTGGAGTCTTGAGAGAGTTCTTTGAGCAGTCCCGTCGAAAAAATTCAACACCACAGAGGGGTTCCAGGTCGAAGAGTATTTAGGGGACGAAGGGCGAATATTAAACATACCCCTCATCAATTGCACTACCAATGGATGTTTGCCCACATCCGCCAGGCCGGCCGTACCAAAATTTAGGGTTTTTGACAACATCGAACGCAAGATGTTCACCGAGCTATAACTCTTACCCTGGAGAAAGGAATCCGACAGGAATTTGAGAACATCCGTTACACCACCAGACAAGGGATCGAGATCCCCTCGATTACACCAATCTCGCCAGGCACCCCAGGCGGATTGGTATGCAGAGTCTGTATTATGCCGTGTCGCTGCCAACAAAAGGTCGACAACTTGCTCCGGAAGGCCTTGGGCGCTGAGACATCTCCTGAGAGTTTCCAGACGATTAGGCGAAGCGAGTCGTTCAAAATGAGGGGGTGGGCCGTGCCCAACGGTGACGATAACAGATTCTTGGTGGGTTTGAATACGCGCGGGATCTCCGTTGCCATCTCCATGAGTGTCGGGAACCACGGTTGAGCTGGCCAGTAGGGCGTTATTAATACTAGAGAAGCTTGGTCCTTCGATACCTTCGATAGGCAATTCGCGATGAGGTTGAAGGGTGGGAAGGCATAACCCTGCAGGTTCTTCCAACTCAGGGAAAAAGCGTCTGTTTTCCATGATCCCGGTTGGGGGAACCAACTCACAAATTGACGTAGTTGCTGGTTCCAAGCACTTGCAAAAAGGTCCACATTCATGTGCCAACTCGACGGAATTCTCGCAAATGCTTCTTTTGACAACATCCAGTCTCCGAGCGCCAGCGGCTTCCTCGACTCTGCGTCGGCCAGATAATTAGACACCCCCGGAAGAAAAACAGCGTTGAGTTCGATGCTGCGCTTCTCACACCAATCAGCAATACGAAGCGCTATTGCGCAAAGGGACGTGGATCTGCACCCCCCCAGTTTGTTCACATAGCTCACTGCCGTCGTGTTGTCCATCCTCAATTCCACTGATACATCGCGGGAGGAAGAAGAAAAACATTCCAAGCCCTTTAAGGCCGCCAACAGCTCCAAATCGTTGATGTGATTAGACGATTCCGCCATGGACCACGGGCCGCCCGTCCTGACGTCCTGACAAACAGCCCCCCAGCCAGACAGCGAGGCGTCGGTAAAGATCGTGATAGAAGGGGAGGACAACCTAATGGATTTCCCGCTCTTAAAATCTGCCTGCGAGATCCACCAGAGCAGATCGGATTTAGCGTCCGGGGGAAGGGAGACCCGAAACTGGAGATTACCGCCCGCCGATTTTAAATTCTGATTGTAAAAAGATTGAAGGGCTCTAATGTGGGCCTGTGAAAAGCGGACTGCGGGGATCGCCCAATTGAAGTTTCCTAATAACGAAGCTATATCCCGTAAAGAAATAACGTGCGTATTCAGGGCTCTTTCGCACATCCGCAAAATTTCTATGGTCTTCTTCTCGGGGAGGGAAAAGGTCAGCGGGACGGAACGAATTTCGAGCCCAATATAGTCTAGTTCTTGGGAAGGATTGAAAACAGATTTTTCTACACTAATGACAAAGCCGAGGGACTCGAGAAGGACCTGACCAGCGTAATTGCCGCAATCGCCTTAGCCTTAGAGGAGTGGAGAATCAAGATATCGTCAAGGTACACAACAACTCGAATACCCTGACGGCGCAGAAAAGCAACTACGGGGCGCAACAGTTTAGTAAAAATCCAAGGTGCGGAAGACAAACCAAATGGAAGGCTCACAAATTCAAAAGATCTCCCTCCCCACTTAAAGCGTAAATACTTTCGATGGGCCATCGTAATAGGCACGGTAAGGTAGGCGTCTTTCAAATCTAATTTTCCCATCCAATCCCCCTTCCTAACCAAATGTTTGACGGTCTGAATATTCTCCATCTTGAAATGGCGGTGCACAATGAACTGGTTTAAGCCCTTTAAGTTAATGATTGGTCGAAACCCGCCCGACTTCTTTGGAATGAGAAAAATTCCGCTGATAAAGCCTCCTTCGTCGCATTCGACGATGGCGCCTTTCTCGACTAGAGAGATCACCTCCGCATCACACAAGAGCCACTGAGCGTGGTTGACAAAAGCGTTACCGGGGATTGAAGATTGGAAGGGAACAGAAAGAAATTCAAGTGACACACCCTCTGCCACCGTTTTCAGGACCCAGGGATCATTGGATATTTTCTCCCAGGCATTGACAAAGCGAGAAATCTGGCCGCCAAAAGACAGAGGAAAGGCTAGAGAGGTGAGATCATACCGCTGGGAAGGGTTGCTGCTCTGGAACTGGTTAGACGGGGCATTCGTGGAAGTCGAGGCCCCAAAGTTCACTGAGGCTGCTTGATGTTGATGGGCCGTCGGAAGAGAACCTGGGCCTTGAATGTCGCGGAGAGTGGATTGCGCCTGCGCTTCGGCCACGAGCTGTACCATAAATTTCGGGCCGAACAAGTTGCTACCGCTCTTGAGGATCCTCTTGTTGTCCAGCAAACTCACAAATTCTGGATATATTTGTGACATGAAGTTACGGCGCCGAGAAGACAGAACGTCACTATAGAGAGTGGCCCAAAGCTTGAGTGCTGTGCGGATTGCTTTTACGTCCAACCTGGACTTCCTGTGCCTGTCGATACGACTGAACAGAAAGAAAAGTGGCTTGGCCAGGTCCAGAATCTTGAAAGAGAGGTTTCGAGCTGCCCTTTCAGATGGGTCAATGTTGGCTTTGGTAGCAGTAGATCTCTTCTGTGCCTTCAGTCTCAAATAGAGGGACTCGTCTAAGGTCGGGTTGGACAGAAGATGCGGTCTTGCTCTTGTCCTCGGTTTAAATACTTCTCTCGCATCTCTAACTCGTTGGTCACTCAACCCCGTCACGATCCACTTGGAAACAGTTGTTGATTTGGCTTTTGAAAGTTTAAATTTTACTACCCTATCGGATCCAGAAGACGATGATTGAATAGAACTACTAGAAGTACTAGAACTATCTGAACTACTAGAGCTAGATGAGTCGGAAGATGAGCTTGAAGAGCTGTCTGACGACGACATTGTAGGTCTAGAGCTAAAAAAGGTCTGAGGTCCTATATTGGGGGGCGTTGCCTCGAAACTTTGGTTTTGGAGGCTGAGAATAGCTAAATAAACAAGGTCAACACTACAGTTAATGTCGATCGAAATTTACACATAATGAATATTATTAAGTCATGAATTTAGTTTTTAAATTGTGTAATGCCATCCATTGAAGTTTGCAATTATCCGACAAATTTTGAAAATACAAACATACAACACCCAATACAAACTATCCATACGAAAACAAAGTACACGGAGTATAAAATCAAATGGTCGTCGCGTAAGGATTAAAATGAAAAATTTTGGCAATTTTCAATTTTGTAAGAAAGAATCCATCACCAATCAGACATTAAATTTTGAAAAACACAACATACGTGCATCCAGACATGTACCATACGATCGAAGACACATTGGAAGTATAGAATCGAGAAATGGTCGTCGCGTAAGGATTAAAATTGAATAATTTTGACAATTTTGAATTTTGCAAGAAAGAGTCATTCATCCATCAGATGAATGATCAGATGATGATCAGATGATTTTGAAAAACATAACATACGTGCATCCAGATATACGAACAGGCACATGATGAAAGTGTTGAATCAAATGTCGTCCGTGAAGTGAAAAATTGTGACAGCAAGAAAGAGTCTAGTCTGAAATAGTTTAATTTAGGCCACAGAGGAGGGGTCGAGCAAGCATGTAGCTCATCAAAGAGACGCCAGCTTCTCTCTCTTCAACACTCCGTCAGGTGGAGGACAGTAGCTTGAACTAACCAGCAGACCAAGTCGACAGAGGTGACCGCAGTTATTGGGATTGTGAAATCCCACCGCAATCACGGTAACGATACAAGGACTAGTTATCAAGCGCACTGCCCTCTCACAATCAGGAGCGACTTGGACTAATTAGAATACCTAGGTTGACAGAGGTGACTGCAGTTAGTTGGGATTGTGAAATCCCACCACAGCCACGATATCAACGGCAACTTCTTAGCAAGCTCATGAAAAGAGAGGCACAACTGCATCCTTCGATCCTCTACGTTGTCGAGGACCCGATCCCCCTCTTTGGCAGTCCGAAATTTGAATTTCTAACTACTTTCTGACATCTTTTTAATCTGCTCCATCTCTCTCCTTCTGAGCTTCTTTTTTCTGGGAAATACGGGATTTTTGTTTTTTGTGCCAAGCCACCTTGGAGGGTTTGCTGCTCCATCTGCGGATGACTGTTGGTTGCTGAACGACGACATCGACGACTGTCGCGAGTGGAATAACATCAACATCGGCAGCATCGACAACTGCCTCGTCAGCGACTTCAGAAGGAGGGACAACTTCCGGAATTTCCATTTCGATAATGTTGTCAGATGCAAAGTATTTCTCGTAAACGTAGACCGCTCCCACGGCGAGGCCGGCCAGTCCAATACAGCATGCGGCACGGAACATTTTCGAAGGTTTAAAGTGGATTAGGTATTTCGTAAGCTTGGAGATTTCTTGTGTTGGCTCGAGTAATGTAACTCTTACCAACTTAAACAATTGAAATCTTGTCGTACTCCTTCACATATTGCGCTATTACTGAAGTGCTTATTACGGACAATTCACCATTTGTGAGTACGCTTTTCCTTGATTTCTTTGAAAATTAACGAATGCATTCTTCCGTATATCCTATTTTATGGAATATTATTGATTATTTGTATAAAAGAAACATTGTTCAAACTAAACTGATTCATAATTAGTTATCTGTTCATTTAAAATCAAGTTAAAAGTGACCGGCTGCCGATTTCCCCATACTAGTCTACGGTAAAACTAGGATAACGGCTATTGGATTTGAAATACATGGATTAAAAGCATCAAGCCAAACAAACCGTATTTATTCAATCCATGGTTCTGGATTGAATTAACCACTTTCTACGAAGAATCTCCCCTTACATGGATTTCCGATTTCAAAATTTGTGAAACGCCGATGCATATTTAGTCATCTGGCACTGTTGGTTAGCTGTGCTGACGAAATTTTTTGACAACTGATAAAAAAAGCCGCAGAAAAAAAGGGAGTGACAGTTCGTTGCAAATATTTTGTTTTGGATTACGACCTTATCCAACATGTCTAAGAACACCTCAAATTCCGCTTTTCGAAAGATTGACGTTGATCAGTACAACGAAGATAACTACAAAGAGGAGGAATGCGGCGAATCCCAATCACCACCAGTTGGACCGGATGAGAAAGAGATCACCAACTTCCTCAATCAATATCCTTTTGAAAATACATATTATTTAACAATTTACTAGATACTAGAAGTACAGTTTTACAAAATTTTCCTTAACCTTTTTGTTGTTTCACGGGGAAGAACATTGAAGCCCTGAAGACAGTCTTGAGGAACGCACCCATCTCATCACGGAATCAGATGGTCAAGGTAAATCCATCTAAAGTTCTCAGGAGTTGAATGACTTTTGCAAAAAATCCATTCACAGGATGCAGCATTGAATGTTGTAATGTTGGTGCTACTTTCGGTGAAGTCTGCCCAGATGGAGGAAGCTGTCAATGCTCTTGATCGAGAACAACTGGATATACTTATGAAATACATCTATAGAGGCTTTGAAACCCCTTCAGAGGGCTCTAGTGGGCACTTGCTGGCTTGGCACGAGAAAGTGCATGCAGTTGCTGGAGTTGGTAGCATTGTCAGGGTCCTGACTGATAAGAAGCGTGTCTGATCCAATCCTTTCCTTTTGTCATTATACGTTATTATAATACATGTTTTGTCTTCCACTATTGATGCAATTTTCAAGTCCAAATGAGATGGTAATCGAAAAAGGGTGTATTTGAAGAGCCCTCACTAGAGAAGCCAGAGTATGCAACACATACAAAATGAATCGATGAATAAATATATTGGCATTTGGTTGGCCAAAAGGAGGGGAAAGGAGGAAAGAAACGACCACTCGACCCTGTTTGGGTTTGGTAGGAAAAGGGTAGGGATGAAACAAAAAGTTAAAAAAGAGAGACCCACTTGGCAACAGACACTCTTGACAGCGCAGAATTCAACTGGGTAAATAGAAATTGTACATTGATAGAATATCTGGAATAAATTAATGGCCAAAAGAGTGATTCTTCTTGCAGCAGCGTCCTTCAGAGAAAAAGGAGCACTCTCTTCCGCACTAATGGGGAGGGTGTGTAGAGGGGATAAAAAAGAGTGTACGCCAAATTTATTCTCTATTTTGAGCGGCATCAGCCTTCTTGACCTCTTCGGTCTTCTTCACTTCCTCGACTTTCTTGACCTCCTCGACCTTTTTCTTCTCTTCGGTCTTCTTCTCGGTGGTCTTCTTCTCATCGGCTACGGGTTTCTTCTCCTCCTCGGCGGGAGCGGCGGCGATTTTCTCGGCTTGGCGTTTCTTGTAGTCATCGATGGTCTTCTGGGCGGCCTCGCCGGTCTTCCTGAACCAAACCTCGTTGCGGCGGTTGAATATCCTCATGGGGGCGTCGTATCCGTTGCGGTAGTAGCTGGAGTAGTCAGCCTCGGGCACCTTCTCCTTGAGCACTTTTTTCAGGCTGATGGCCTCCTCCTCCCAGGCAGTGTCGGTGATAAAGTAGCCACTCACGCGTCTGCGTTACACAAAGAAGAAAGAAGAAGAAAAAAAAACAGGACATTGGTCAGCAACGAAACTAACCAAACCAAAATGGACTAGTGCCGATTCACGAGGTTGTTTACCTGGTGAGGACGACCATTTCGGGTTTCTCGTCCAGGAAAACGGACGGATTGTTGGGCTTGGGGGCATCGGACTGGATTTTGGCGGGCAAGACCAAGCAAGTCTCGTAGTAGGTGACATCGTTGTCGCGTTGCTGGACGAAGGTGTTGACGGGCACGGTCAGATCAATTTCCTTCTCTGTAATACGAACAATGTTTTTTTTTTAGTCAACGGCTCGATACTGGCAATGTTGTCCAAATTTTTACTGGCAGAGTTGTCTCCGGCAAAGTATCGGAAGAGGTCGACGAACATGCTGCGGGTCGGAGAGCTCTCGGTCTTGGGGACGGTGCGAGCAGTGCAGGCCCATTTGCTGGCAGGGTAGAGGCGCTCTTCGTAGTTCTGCAACAACATAACCAACAAATGATTGTTAATATAGAATTGGTTCATTAAAAAATTTCAGACGGTCAATTTTACCTCTCCGGCATCTCGGTTGGAGATGTTGGCGACGAGCTCGTAGGGGGCAGCCTCGAGGATGTCGGAACGGACGAGCGAGAAGCTCTGAGAAACGTAGCCCCACACCTGCGAGTGGACGGAGACGGCGCAGAGCGCCAGGACGAGGGCGATAGCACCCAATCGGAGAGACATCTTCGCTTGGAATCAGCAAATAAACTACCTACAACAAAATTGAAACAAAAGAAATGTCCGTCAGTGGTTGTCCTGGCACAACTGGAACCTCAATTGAAACTCTTTTAATTAAAAAAAAAAATGAAGAAATGGTCAATCACTTGAGAGACGGAGCACACAAAGAGCTTAACGGAGAGAGCTAAAGGCAAAACACGTCCGTAGTGGCTGGGAATCGGATGGTGAGTGAGTTGACCATCCGGATCGTGACTGGGTCGTTGGGTTAAGTCTTTTGTGGTGGTCGGGTGGGTGGTGAGAGACACGGATCGGTTTGTGTGAAAGGTGAAGCGGAGAGGAGGAGGAGGAGGAACCGTTAGTTGGGTGGAAACCTGACCGTGACCTTGAACTCTTGCTGGCTACTACCTGTTCCTCCTCCTCCTCCACCTACCCCGAGGTCCATACATGGCAATCCGAAGCGGATATGCCCGTTCGCCCGTTGGCACCCACCCATCGGATGGCCCCGTCGGGCCAATAGCAGCCCAGCCAATGCCTACACCCACCTGGCCTTTTCATCCCTCCCTTCGAGTTGAACGATCATTACACTACACCACACACAGCAGCACCAACAGCTCTCTCTCTCTCTCTTGGTGGAGGATAGAGAGTCATTTGCAATTCAGGTCAACTTGTATTTATTTTTTCGTTTAAATCCCTCTTCTTCTGTGGTGGCTGCTGCTGCTGGTGGCTGGTAGAGGGCTTCTACTCCTGCTGGTCCGTCGCAAAGAAGAAGTTGAGGAACCGAGAAAAGTGTGCGTGTGCTGCGGGGGGATTTCCGCGTTCTCCCCAAAATGGTTTTAGAGGTCACGAGCATCAAGTGGTGGAGGAGGTCGTTGAACCGGTCCGCTACTAACCATCGGCTGGCTCCTCTTCTTCCTCATCTCTACACGCACGAATGACCCCCATCTAACCCCCCTTTCCAACCCCCCCTTTCAAAAGTCCTTTTAAATAGGAAAAAACCCACCACGAGCAACAACAACACAAAGAAAGAGCAAAAAAAGATAAAAGAGGATGCACACAGGTATAAATTATAAATACGATATTCAGCGGCCCTTTTTTGTGAAGAGGGGGTTCGCCTTTGTCTGACTTTGCATAACAGCAGTACCGTTAGGTCTACTACCATCAATCGGGAACTTTAAATGGGCAAAGGCCATCCCAAACAGGTTTCTACCGTAAGCTTTTTCTTATTATTAAAGAAAGGAAAAAGTTTTTTTTTCTATTTTTCTTTAGAAAACATTTAAAGGTCTCTGAGAATACGACGGAAATGGATTGACATAAGATAAGATTTGATTACGATAGCAACATCCAAGGCAAATAGTCAGGAATAAATAAAAGATAGTATCTAATATTAAATGATATATGTTAACACAACTCACAGGGAAGACGCAGTCGTTGGTGCAAGCTGATTGTCACGGTTAACGTTCGGCGGCCAGGTGAGCGCCGGCTCTTAAATAGCCCCGGCCCGCTCCATCGGGTTTGTGTCCTCCCGCGGCCGGGGCGGTGCCAATTTTTTTGTCTTTCGGGGGAAACCGAATGTACGAAGAAGAGGTAGGAAGAGGAGGAGGAGTTTGTTGGAAGGCACGATCATATCATCAAGCGCCGTACCTCAACTGCTGCTGCACAAGCAAAAGGCACACACAAAGAAACATTGAGTATAAGCTCTCTTTGCCCGTCTCCTCTCCGCTGCTGCCTGCCTCCCGTCATTCGTGAATATATGGGATCAAAGGGGCCATCAGCGATAACGCTCGCGGTTTGCACGGACCCGAGACACACTTCCACATTCCACAGCAGCTTCGAAATATCCATCCCGACAAAAAAGTTTTTTCTTCTTATCATTATTATTATATTATATATATGAATATGTTTTTCTTCTCTCGCTTTAGACCTTCGGCGGCCTCTCGCTGCCTCCTGGCCTCATTTCTTTCAATCTCCAGGGCCTTGTAGATATATGTATATTCTTTTAGGGTGACCTGCTATCCAACCGGACAACAACTAGCATCTATCCAACCGTTCTCCATATAGGCGAGAACATCTTCGTACGTTTTTTTCTTTTAAAACGACTCCTCAGCAGCGAAGAAGAAAGAAAAAAAAATATTTTTTTTCTTTCATCATGTCTAGCGATCCAACGGTACCTTTCGGTTTCCCCTCCCTTCTTTCTCGGTTCTCTAGTTTCGTCGTTTTCATCTGAAACGAGCCAGAAGAATAAGAAAGAAAATCATCATCATAAAAATGACGTAGCGTCACAGGGCGACCGACCGACCGACCTACCGAAATTTGTTTTTTCTTCTTTTTCAAAGGTTCAACGTCATTGAGGTTAATCGCTGCACTCACGAAAAAGAGAGAAAACCCGTTGGCTTAGGAGAAAAATTCACCGAAAATCACTGCGAGGGATATGCAGCAATTGTACATGTAAAAAGAAATGAAAAACTATATGCACGTCTATGAAGACGGCCAAGTTCTAGATATTAAGGATGGTATATTATAGTAACCTACATGAGGCCAGCGAATAGTGGAAGAGTAGCGCTAGCTTCAAGAAGAAGAAGAAACATTCCGGGCTTTTAGTTCAAGGGCGGTTGGGTCTCGTTAAAAATACGGCTGTCCGTCATTTCGCCCGTCACGTGTGAGTGTTACGCTCCACGGATGCTCCCATTCAAAAACAAGACGGACTTCTCGTTTAAAAACGAGCGTTAAGGCTCGACCAACAACAACAAGAAAAAAAAAGTATGTCGGCCGAGTGTAATCTCATTCGTTCATAAAAAACTGTGAAACCAGAACCGACGTAGTTTCAAGATCAAGAACGGACCCGGTTTTTGACATTGATCATAATATTATGAAAACGAACGAAAGAAGAAGAAAAAGCCAACTGTTTGGCTCGTTCCGTCAAGGTCTCGAGCATATGGCAACAGTCGTCGTCTCGTTTACAACTACTTCGTCCAGATAGACGGTTGCGCCAAAAAATGGCCAGATGGACGGCCCAATATGCCACGTCTTCTTAGTCTTTAGTTCAAGAAGAATATATTCTTCTTTTCTGGAAAAGACTAGAAAGAAACATATTTCAAGTTGTCTTTTTCCAAGTCGTTTCGAAACAGCAATGTGACCTTTTCTCCCTTGGCCGGTGGAAGGAGCCAACAGACCTCAAGACGGAAAGGCGGCGGCTAGCGCAGACCGTTATTCCACATTCTCTCCTCTCCCCATCTTCTTCTTCTTCTTCTTCTTCTTTGCCTCCTAACCCCCCAACCGGCCCCCGATATACCTGGCGTCAAAAATGCGGTAACTTAAAAAATTTTCTAGAGAAAAAAAAAAAACAAAAAAACAAAAACAACAACAGAAGAACCGAAAATCATTTCGGTTGTTTCGTGAGTTGTTTTATCGCTCACGGGCGGGTTTTAGTTAGAGGACGACAAGAAGAAGCACGAGCACAGCAGACGTACGAACTCACGTGCCCTACTTTTAGGGCTCGAACCCGGGCAAGAGCGACGTGGCGAAAGCTTCCCCATAAGAATTCCGCCCGTCTTCTACTTTCACGCCCTAACCGTGCCGGCCATGACCGCAGGTCGACGCGGAAACGGCGCCGCCGACCTCGTCTCATAAACAAAGTCTGGATCACGACGTTGAGTCGTCGTCGATATTTTGAGGATCAACAAATGTCATTTGTTTTCTTTTGTTGGTTTATGGATCACGTACATGGCAATTTTGTTTTTTTCTCAATAGCATTTCGTTTCATTGGGCCGGCTGATCGTCACTCGGATGTTGGTTTCTTGTTGCGGTCAATGTCGACGCTGGGCCGTCGATCGGAGCTCTCGTGGGGCAAATCGGCCACCTCGGCCAGCGCCGATGTCTCTATCCCTTGCCAATACAACTCGTTGAGTCCCTCGCTGGCCTCCACCGCTAACGACACCGACAGCTGTTCCGTACTTGCTCCTAATAGACAGATCGTAATTCATAATCGTAACGGCTTGACGTCTGTAACGGAAGAAATGAGCCCGAAAGCGGTGTACGGGCCGGCCAAAGACGGGCCATTATTATTAGTACCCGAAATGGATGAGAATGATGGCGGACTGCTGGGTGACGTGCTGAATCCCGGTGCCGAGGCCGGAATCGTCGACGACGACGCCGATCCGTCCTGATGCTGGGTAATAATCCGGCGGCGACTCTGTCGCGAACGGCCAAGTTCGACCTGATGGCGCAGCTGCAGGATGGAATTCTCCAAGGCCATGTTGATGCTTTTAATCGAATCGTATTTGTGCTCGGCCACCTGTAGATAGATACAACGAAAAGAGAGTCGTGGAATATTTATCGAGAAAAAAGAAAACGGCCCGGTCACGGAGTCGACCCCTCGGCCAGACACATACGCCCTCGATTCCTTGGATCCCTTGGTACCACCACCACCACAAACAAAAAAGGGATAATCAGTTCATCGATGGCACGTCGACCTGGATTCGTCGACGGACGGGTTGCTCTCGATCCGCCAGGGCCCCGGAAAGAGACTCTCCTAACCGAAAATGGGTGTTGCAAGGAGAGAGAGAGAGCGGGAGTTTTTACCTGCATGACTTGCTGGTGTTCCTCCTTCACCAGCTGTAACGTTCGTTTCAATTCGGAAATGTCCGTCTCTCGACGAAGAGCCGTTGCTTCCATGTCGGCCAATTTTGACGTCAGCGCCTCGTTCTGCCGCCTTTCTCGTTCCAGTTTCTCCCAATGAGCTTTCAACTCCTCTGCAACAAGGTCAACACGCGTTTATAAATAGAACCACCCAAAATATCTAGTAACTATATCGTCCATCACCATTGTGTTCCATTCGAAAAGGAACGGAGAACGAAAAAAAAAGAGGATACAAAAAAAATTAGGCAACAACATGAATCATAACGGCAACGCCATCGGTGGCCAATCAAACCGAAAACCACAGGATACCGATACGTCCTGCTGCTGCCGATCGATGAGCCGACCAACAGACTTGGTAAAAAGAGCGCAACGACCTCGATTCCGCCCCGGCAATATTTAAACGTATATACGTAGAGAAGAAGAAGAAGAAAAAAGGCGACTTAAACTTGCGGTTTTTAAAAAGGCAACAATGTGCGCGCCATTTCTTTCTTTCCTTTAACTGGTATATACTCGTTTTCTTTTCTTTTTTCGAGCGTTTCCGTTTCAGAAATATTCCGTCAGGCATTGACCCCATGCAAATAGATCAATTCGATGATCGTAACAATGCGAAAACGGTAAGAACCGGTCAAACACGGCGAGTTCCTCGCATATTTGCCCGACAGTGAATGGCGGTGCATCAAACCTTTGTACGAGCGGGTCATTTCTTCCATTTCGTATTTCAGGAAGGCACCAGACGGATTCATCAGCTGCTGCTGGAGCAAGTTGGCCGTCTCCCGGGCCGCTATCAAATGGTATTGGGAATCTTTGAGATCCTGCTGGAATCGTCTCGATTCGTTGGCCTGTCGTCTCAATTCGTTCATCTCCGCTTTGACCGCAAACGACTGGGCGTGAAGTCGGTCCGCTTCCCGTCGCAGTGAACGGGCCTCTTCGCGGGCGGCCGCCAGCTCTTCCTCGCGCTGACATTTAGCGGACGATAAATCCTGGACTTCTTGGAGCATTTTCTTTGTCCGCTCTTCAAATTGGAGGACGGCCTGCGAGCGTTCAGCTTCGGCCGTGTTGCGGCATCGGCGCATGGCATCGGCGTCACGCCTTACGGCTGTCATCTCATTCTGGGCTTGAACAAGTTGTAACCGCATAGTGTGAAGTTCCTCCTCGACCAGACGGACCCCTTTGGCTTTGGCCAGCAGTCGGCGGTTACGTTCGGCATGGACTTCTCGACGATGGCGCTCAAACTGCAATTGACTCTGCAACATTAACACTTGCCCTAGAAACAAAAAATAAAAATAAAAACAAGAAAAAAAAAACGAGGTGTACTGATCATCTGGTACGCTCTGCTTGTTATCATCAATTTAACGCTCAATTGGGCGTGGCATTTCGGCTTTCACCACCTGTAGGAAGACCTGTTTTTGTTTGCCTACGTTGCACAATAACCAGGCAGGTTTATCTAGAATCATTACGAAACCAGTTTCCGGCGAGAGAGAAAGCAGGTTGCTCCACTACGACTACTACGACTACTTCTACTATTGTAGTCTAGTGTTGTGTTGTTGTTTCACCGACCTTTCAACAAGGCAACATCTTCATTGGCATTCGGCTTCCCTTGTAGAGCCATACTGCGCTCGTGGTTCCGGAACGCGGCGTCGATGTAGCGATCGAGCAGCTCCGATGGAGCTAACGGTCTCACCGAAGCTTCGGTCGGAGCTGGCGGCGGCGGGAAAAGAAGCGACGGGGGCAAAACGCTGAAGAAGAGGTGTTCGTACGGTGTAGGAGGCCATAGATCCTGATCTGTCTGACAGCCTGTTGATTGCTGCTGTTGAGTTGTAGTGCCACTGGAACAAGAGGTTTCTTCCTTGTTGCCTTCGGCGACAGTCGACCGATCTCCGATATCCAACTGGAGCAGATTGGGGCACGAATTGCAGCGTTTACGCGAACGCGATGGTCCCATCGATGATGATCCCATGGCTTGGCCGAAGGAGCTGGTACTGTCGACTACTGTTCCAATACTGCTGCCACTTCCAGGACTGCCTTGGCTCGCATTAGCCACAGGAAGGCAGTGGCTGAAGTAGCGGAGTCGTTTGACGCGCTGCACAAAGTCGGAGATGCGCGTTTGGTCCGGCATGTGGAGACCACCAGATTGGCAAGATGTATGTGTCGCTACACCACTGGATCCTCCACCTACATGGCCCGTACTGACATCATCTCCGTGATCGTCTTCATCGCGACACGCACGACTGTAATCATCGTGTTCGCTATCATCCTGCCGGCCGTCATCGATTTTGTCCTGTGATGTTCAATATTATTAGGTTAACAATTGTGTGGTGGGTCAATGCCCAGTTATTATACGTTTACCTGGAGAAGACTGTCGGGCCTACTCGGAGGTAAACCACTGGGCGTTCCTTCACGCGATTGAATCCACGATTGGGAAAGAGCATGAGTCTCTTTTTCGAAATCTTTGGAAGGCGGTTTGGATGAAAGTAGACGACAAACTTCACGATCTTCCGCGCTGATTTGGTCGCGTTCCTGGAAATGGAGAAAACCAGTTGGAATCGATTGCTTGTACATTTTATATATGGTTACGTACCTTGTCAGCGGGTTTGGCGGGTGGTGGTGTGTTTAGAGGATCGGTCATCGTTGACGGACTCATTAGATTTTTCCGAGGATCGGCACTGGGCGCTCCACTTGAATGTCTCGATCGCATTCCGGATAAAACAGGTCCGAAATGGGCGAAAGAGTTGCTGGCCGGCTCTTGACCAATCTTTTGTAACTTGACTCCGATGACGGTGCTGCGTCTATCGTGGCTGTGCTCGCCGCCAGCGACAGCAGCTCCTACACCGGGAAATTTGAAGAGATCCTTCTTCATTGGAGAAGTGGGTGGAAGAGGTAAAGGTGATGCTGTTGGGGTCAAACTCAGAGTTCGAGCCACCGATGAGGAAGGCGGTATGGAAGTCTGCTGTTGTTTGCTGTACGTTTCACCCGGTTCGAGTTTTGGGGTGACGACGCGGGCGCTTAGAGGAGCCTTGGGAGGTGCTGGGACCGACACCCACTGTGCCGGCCATGTCCATTCGCCGGCAACGTTCATAGCTTCGTTTAGCCAAGCTGCTGGCTGTGCGGCCATCGCCGGTTCCAAGGAACACTATTTACAAATGCAAAATTATGGTAAAATTGTTTGGTTGGAATGGTCTTAAAATGATAAAATACCGTAGAAGAATGAACCAAATTGGAACAAATCGGGTCTTCGCGGTTGCCTATCTCTTGGCATTCGAGCAAAGAGTACTTGGCACATTCGGTGACAATGTCGTGGACGCTCATCTGCTTCCACCTGCATGCCCAAATTTGATATAATGCAGAGTTTGTATTATTGTTATTACACGAAATCGATACCTGGCAGTTCCGATTTCAATATCTTTCGATGCGGTGACTAACAGAGGATGCATTCGGACAGTCTCTACCATTGGTTTGACTGTGTGACTGAAAGTGGGCAGATTCTCTCGTATCGAGTAATGTTGACGCAGGTAGGAGAGGAAGTTGCAGGGATACATGCCATAGAGACGATGGAACAAGGCATACAGCGCAATTTGAAGGTGAAGAACGTATACTTCTGGTTGTTTCGGCTGGTTTGAGTAATTCCATGCAGCCAACCGACTGAAGCTTTCAAAGATCTCATTGAGTATTGAAGCCTCCAAATTGGGGATGATGGGGATGAGGGCAGTCAGCACAAGCAAGGCATTGACCAGGACCACCACACCGCCATCAGTTTTCAGGACTTTGATAAGATCTCTCATGACATAATGTGAACTCATTCTGTGGAGCCATTGTGGCTGTCTTCTGACAAGGAATCCCATAAATATCAGTGATGACAGTCTGCTATTGCTTGAGCGAAGAGATTCAGACAGCTTGTCAAACAAGTGCTTGGAGTGGGACTCCCTGAGGCCAAGGAGAATCTCCATTGCCCTCAGGGAGCCCTTGGTCATACTGTAATCAAATAGCCCTTGCACAAGCCATGCTTCTTTGGTGGTGTTAAGATGATCATGAATGAGACTTTTGATATCTTCCACCACTGACAGCTGATTGCTTTCTAAGAGATTGAAGAATTCAGCTGGATCCAAATTCATATATGGATCCTCCATTTCCCTGCATCAAGAAAGACTTTCTTCAATAGAGTAATGTCACAAAAAAATATTTCGCGTTTTACATTTAAATTTAGACAAAATGATAAGGGTTCACGAGACGATAGACGATGCGAATGGCGGAAGATGGTGGACATTATCCACTAACAAAATCTCACTGCACGGTCTAATTACACTAAGTGGTTTAGAGAAGTTGCTAACGGCTTTTTACTACTGCGAGTGAGATTTGATAAGTGTACTGATTAACAGCTTAATGCAAATTGAAATGAAAGCCGAATGTTTACCTCGTTTCGTTTTCGTGTTGATTTGATCAAATGTACGTCTGCAACGACGCTAACGCCATCTAACGTAGGAAATTACTACAAAATTTATTGCATCACTTTTTTCAGCAGATGGTAAAAGAAAAAGAAAATGAACAATATTGTATTTCCCAAAATAATATAGAATATTGGCTCTCATCTTCCAATAAAATACGCGATATACACAGACACATGTGCAAGTAATACAGTTACTCGGTTAGTTCTATTTACACAAAGTCCACTGTCATCACAGACGGAAGTGTTAAAATGCAGCAACTTTCACCTTCTTCTTCTCGGTATTTTTCTTTTTAGACTTTTTCCAAATTTTCTTTAACCAATGTTTGTTTTCTTTGTTAGTTTCTGGTTGTTCTTGGCTGACTGCTTCCTGGACAGTTTTCTTCTCTTTAAGGTCACCAACACTGCTAGGCTGCTTGGAGCAAGTAGAAGGTAAAACTTCAGGTGATTTGCTCTTCTCAGAATACTCAGGAGGCAAGTGGGTGGATTTTTTTCTTTTCCGGGTTACTTTCGACATTAGATTTTCCGGTTTTCCTGTTATAAAAGAGGAAATTGAATAAAAGAAAACCATAAGAGAAACACTATTTTCGTACTCGCTCGTCACAGAAGGGTCAGCAAGAGATTTCCTCATTTTATCCCAGAAATCCCAATATTGGTTTTGGCGAGTGAAATCTAACCTGGTGTAATACCGAACGGATTTCGGCAAGTCGCAATTCTGGTAAACACACGGGACAATTTTCCTACATCCCCTTTCTGTAAATGTATTTTTTAAAACAATTAAATTCAATGAAAATTCAATGAAAATTCAAAGAAACAAGTTACCTATTCCTAGTGCCTCTGAGAAATTAACAATAAATTTGTTATCTTCGGAATTCAAGAAACTTGGTGAAAATATAGGCAAGACAAATCGACAACGACTGGATATTAGTTCTGTAACGGCTTGATGTTCAAATGGCAATCCAGCCATTAAATCACGATCTTTAAGGCACAACTATGAACGAAGATAGTTCAACATTACTTGTATCAAATACATGTGCACAGCTCATACCTTCATCCCATATTCTCCTTCCATTTTTTCAATTATTTTGTCAACAAATTCTTGATCTTCTCTGGAATAGAGAACAAATGCGTCATACTCTACTAAAGTCCCTTTTTCCTTCAGGTGTTCAAAGTCCCCTAAAAATTTTTGGAAAAAGGATGATTTAGATAGATAAGGAAACACTTGCACACTGAATATACCTATGGTGGCCAGCTGCGGTATTTCTTGTCTTGTTTGTTCTGTGCTGCCTTGCCTTGATGCTAGGTAAAGGTCATTCTCTATACATATGTTCAAATATTGAAGTGTTTAAGTTTTCAAAATGCTATGAAAGTTCAATTACCCATGAGAGCAATAGTGTCATCTACCACATCATAGCGATCCATTTTCTCTAGAAACTCTATTAGCTGATTTACAGTAAAACTTTTGGCTTGGCTAATTAGGGCTCCACATGGGTTTGAGGATTGCTCTAGATTCTGGACCATCAACATTTCACATCCCATTAGTTCTGCTAGGCCTCTCCAATCTCTGTATAATATCGTTATCAATGTAAAAACACTTAAATGGGTTCAGGGGTCCGTCGAACAAGTGAAATCTTACCTCAAATGGCCTTCATCTGAGAGAAGCACCTTTGTAGGGTTTAACAGCTGGGAGAGTTTAGTCAATGTTGGAGTTCGCAGAGAGTACAAGTATACATCGAGATGCGAGTTATCACACGCCATAACTTGGATATTTTTTCTTTCCCAAACTCAATATTTACAAATGTGCTGTAGCAGAAGGAGAAATCACTAGAAAATGACAGCCGACGTTGCCAAATACGTCGGACAAATGTTGGAACCAAACAACCGAGTTCCCTAAAATCGTTTCCATAGAAATATTTCTCAGCTCAATTATTTTAAGAAAATCCGAGGCAGATGGTTCTTTAAGAAACCCATTCAGATCAAATTT